>SJYO01045292.1:3138291-3601009 GCA_006410555.1 Capra ibex | reverse complement strand
GGGGGGGGGGCGGGGGACAGGTACCTTTAACAGAAAGTACTTCGACCAAGGACCATGGTTTTTTAAACTCCTGACGACTAAATCTCCTTATTTTGAGTCGTAATTGAATACCACTATATATTATCTATTATACCATTCACAGGTTAGACACTGGGGGTTTGGAACACTTGAAAGTGAGAAAGAAAGGCGTTGAATAAGATTATCCATAAAATAAAATATCCTGGTGTCACCTGCTGGGTTTCCAGATCATTGACGACTTTGAATGTCTCGTAAACGAACTCCCGTCTCTGTTGAGGTTTCTGTGTGTCGTTGTGTGAAAATTAGGACAACCAAACTTAGAGAACATTAATCCATGTCGCAGTTATTAATTATAGAAATCTTTGTTAACATTTAACCCTAGTGTGTACAAACACAGATTTCGTCGGGATACGTAATAACTCCCGAAGGGGTCACTGAGTCGCCATGTATTAGATGGACGTCATGTCCTCTGTACCCGAACTAGGGACCCACCCTTCTAGGGGACCTCTGCCCGTACCGTTGGGTGAGGTCATAAGAACGGACTCTTAGGGTACCTGTCTTCTCGGACCTCCGGATGACAGGTATACCAACGTTTGTTAGTCTGTGCTGACTTCACTGACTTCACTGTATATGTACGTAGTAACTTTGGAAAAAACAATTTACGTATGTGTTTTTCTGGTAGTGCTTCCATACATAAATATTATAAACTTTCGTACAAAATCTATATATACGACGTGTTTTCGTGGAAATTAAAGTTTACTGAAAGACCCATACACGCATAATCAAAAGTCGATCAAAACCACTGAAGAATTCAGACGAAAGGTTGGAGAATATGGTGGGGTGTGGGGCTGGAACAGAAAGGGTTAGAGAGAGAAGGGAATTTTGTTTCGTCGATTTAACAGGAACTTAGTCAAAGTCTGAACTTTCTAAATCATTTGTTTTTGTGAAATATTGTAAAAGCCACCCTCAAGAATTGTCTACATAAGAAGGAGAACTCCGAAAGGGACGACAAACTAGAAAATAAGGTTTCGGTAAGCAATATTATAGTACCCGTCTTAGGGTCCGCCCTATTAATACGGATTTACCCGGTCGCCGGTCTCGTGACGTAGGTAGGAAGTCCTATTCGGACAGTGGAGACGTTCCGACAGGGTCGGTCGTACCGACCCCCGATACTCCCTGGTCCCTTTCCCACCCCCAATACCGACAAACCCGGTCCGCTACCCGGTCTTCGACGTCAACCCGACTCAAAGAAGTCTCGGTGACCGTATTCGGAACGGATACTGGAAATCCCTCGATTCGCACCTCACTCCGACTCCAGCCCACCTCTATAATAGTGTCTTAGTCCTACAGACGAGTTCGTCTTTGCAAAAAGTAAAAATCAATAAAGTCCAACGGCCAACGACCAGAAAGATGTCACTTCATTGGTTCAGTTGTATCTTTTGAGTCGAGAAGGCCCTTATTCGGGGTTCAAACGAGAAAGTCCAAAACGACGATAGTCCCACCCCCACCCCGAAGGGACCGCCGAGTCGTCATTTTCTTGGACGGTCGGTCACGTCCTCTACGTTCTCTGAATTCAAGCGAGGGACCCAGCCCTTCGAGGGGACCTCCTCCCGTACCGTCGAGTGAGGTCATAAGAACGGACCTCTTAGGGTACCTGTCTTCTCGGGCCACCCATTGTTTGTCAGGTACTCCAACGTCTCTCAACCTGTGTTGAATCACTGATTCGTGTGTGTGCGACAATCCCCCGTTCGCCCACAAACAAGGAAACCTGTCAGCACATTTCCTTTCAAAAAGACCTCCCCTCCCCTCACTCAAGGTCCACTTGTTTCCGTCTATCTCGAGACAGTGTCCCTCCATCCTTATGAAAATTAGATGTCAGAAATGTGGGGGTGTGGCTGAGGGGTGGTACGTGGGGATTCTCGACGAGGGGACTCTTAAGTCCGGAATAAGTCACTTCAGGTGCCGACCAGTGACTTCCTCCGAACCACTCGGTCCTGAAGACAGTCCCGTGTCCCCGGTCACCCAACCGTCCCGAACCTTAACCCGACCCGAAGGAGGTCCTTATGGTAAGAAGGAAGACAAGACGGTGTAGACTGACGTCAGTGAAAGACAGTAAGAGATTGTTTAATGGTGGTTAAATCACCGAATTTTATCGTACTTACATAATGTAGTAAACGTTTCTAGTCTTCAGATCTACACCCCAATTGACCCACGAGACGACTTCAAGAGTGGATCGACTTTAGTTCTACAGTCTCGATTCCAGTTCAAGTTCAAGTGTCGACTTCGGTCTAAGTCAGGAATGTCCACATCCTGGGAGTCACGGACCTCCTGAGTTTGCAATGACGGTTCACTGACAGTGTGGTACCGACAAACACAGAAGTCTCGGTCGTCGTCCCGTGAAGACTACTGAAAGAGAAAAAGACTGGACTTGTCGGAACAAATTCCATGAATGGACTCATCAGCCAGGTCTTATTAGAGGGAATACTACTTCAATCAGTATATTAATCCCTGGAATTAATATAGATGTCTTAAAGAAGTGAGAACGGTCTATTGTATTAATTAGTGTCTTACCATAGGATAGTAGCAGTGTCCCGGCTACGTGAGAATGCCCTCTCCCTAATATGTGCTGTCCATGGGGGTCCCCCATCTCTAGAACCTTCTTAAGACGGACGGTGTGACTGATCTTGTGAGAGAAATGAAGGGCCAATTTTAAAATTACAAGATTAGTCGGTCAAAGGAGAAACCAAACTTATAGGGTTGATTTATGATATTTGATAAAGTAACAAACAGGTCATTACTTTCTTTAAATTTGATATTTGAGAAGATGACCATAATACAGTGTATGAAACTCTTATGAAATATCGAGACGTGAATTAACATTCAAAACAATTATAGTGTAGTGGAAATGAGTCAGATTGAACGTATATAGTCTCTTCAGATTTCCGTACCTGATATCTACTTTTACTGAAATCTTTATAAATCACCAAGGTTAAAAGTCCCGTAGTCTTTTATATATATATACTGGCAGAGTGTGTTTGTATTTTGTTAATTTATTTTTCGTATTTAGACGTTACTTAAGTTATTGTAAGATTAGAAGTCAAAATGTTTGTGTTTTTATAAGTGTCTGTAAATTCTCTAGCATCACATACCCTACACACGTATATTGGATTACATAAGATTATCTATCAATATATATTTCATTAAATGAAGTAGATAATTGTCAAGAACCTTTGTGTCTAAAAATCTGGAGTCCGTTATGTAGATATGGATGGATCTCTTTTTCACTAGATAAGATCAAGTGTCTACTCCCCTACATAGTAATTTATTCATATTTACTCTATCCAGGTATCGGGGTCCCAAGTACTCTTTGACTTTGATCCCATTTCTAGAGGGTCCGGACACTTTAAAGACTTGTACAGTACGACGAAGTCGAGACTTGGTGTCTGTAGATTCACAGAGACGAGTTTCTTTGAGACGTTCAATTATCTAAGAGAGACGAACCACACAAACTCTTTGGTGCGAGAGATGTGTCTGAGTGGAGACTTTATGAGTCAAGGTCTGGTGGTGTTATTTCCGTCCGTGTGTTTGTAAAACCAAAGGGTCACGTATATTTTCAATACAAAGTGATGAACATGACCCTTTGGTTTTTTACACACACGGACGGAAATGACGATACAAGAATTACTACAGATCTTACCATCTAGGAAAGTTCCCCTAAAAACCAACTGAAACGGGTCTAGGTAGTTTCCTTAGTGATATAGACTGTAGATATCCGAATACTTTATATAAAGAATTTATTATTCTGAACTTTCAACTTTACTCTGGGACTAGGTACTCGGGGACTGGGTTGTCTTACAGACAACACAATTGTCCGTTCTTTGTTGCAATTAGAGTAACATGTAGAGGTAGTCTCGAGAACCCATTGGTACTCGTAAAAGTCACTCGTCATTGTATAACTTTCCTTAGAAAAAAAGACTCGTCATCCAGAGTTGTCACCTGAATTTTATAGGGTATTTGGTACGACACTTGTCTACACTACAGTATTCAGAAACAATAGGTAAATATCTCGGAACTGTCTCATCTAAATCGTATTAAGAATTTCTGGGATCCTGAAAGTCTTACCGTTTACCGATAACAGAAGTTGAATTTCAGTGGTCGACGGAATCACGGATTGTCTTAGTCGTATATGAAACTTTGAAACTTCAGTCCATGACTGAAGTTGAGAGATGGATGTTTACAGGGTCTACCATAGAAGGGATTATGTTCCGACAAAACAGATGTAACTTTTAGACAAATCCTATCGATGGAAGTGAATAGTAGAATCGATCTAGAAGACCTATTGAGCGACGTCGAAGATGTCTCGTCGTATATGACGAAGTGGAAAAAAAAAAAAAATAAAACGTCAAAATACAATACTTCTGTCGAAGAAAGGGGTTTGGAGTTCTTGGTTGGAGACGATCAAAGTTTAAAATCGAGGGAGTAAAAAGAGTTGGAAGGATCTTAACTTCTCTCAATCCCGGAACGTCTAAACCGATACCAACTCACAAAATCGACCAAACTAGATAAGACTGGTGATTTCGAAAGAGGTATAGTCGTTATCAAAAGGAAAGAATAAACGCACAAGTGATCTCATTGTGAAGATTAAAGGAAGGTCTTTTAAAGTAAGTTTTGAATAGATTAACAAACTACGTTCTCCGAATTGCAAGCCGGACAGAACCGAAAGTTGTACGGAAGAAGTTATTCGCATTAGTAAGGATCGAAAACTAATTTACACTCCTTTCACGTTAAGAAGGACAGTGACCTTGTGAAATCTCGGTGACATCCAAATAACTAACCGGATTTATATGATAACACAGAGTCCCTTATCTCTCCGGACTCCCTTTCTCCTCTCTACCCCCTTACCGAACAGCAACCTCGTCAGCCTTGTGTGTGTTGTAAATGGTGACACAAACCAGACAATCTACTTGTGTCAGACACCGTCGGACTTTATTAATATTATCCTTGTGGTTCCAGTAACTATTGTCTAGGATATTGTTTACATTATTATTACTTTTTCGAACTCTATAAGACTCTGAATGGTTTCACACTGTGTGTCTGTGTCTCACTCGTTTACGACAACCTTTTCACGACGACTTCCTGAACGAACTGTCTCCCACTAGTTTTAAAAAGCTAAACATTTTTTGTGTCATAGACACTTCACGTAATTTCTTCTTTGGTTATTTTACTCTAGAAGGACATCGACCTTCATCTTTTATTAACTCGTCCCTTCTTTTTCTATTTCCTTTGTCCCAATTAAGGTCCAGGAAGAACTTACTCCATAAGAAAGGTAACACTAAAAAAAACCGTTACTTAATCGACTTGGATCTCATTTAAGTTTAAGTCAATATAACTTTTATAAACGAAATGTCGTTTTTCGTTACTTTCAAAGGAACCCATTAGATCTCAAACCCTATAACATGTCAACAAGAGAATTTATTTCTACCTTTTACCTCTACACTAACAATTGAGGAAATAAAGTTTCAGATAAAATAGACTATACTCATAACGATGAGGACGAAAGAAAACCACAGGTAAACTCACTTTATAGAAAAAGGTCGGGAAGCGAAATCAGACATACACAGGGAACAAAGCTCCACCCAGAGAATATCTGTTGTATATATCCCCAGAACAAAAACATAGGTAAGTCGGTCAGAAACAGAAAACCGACCCTGTAAGTTGGGTAAATGTAAATTCCATTAATAACTATTCATACTAGAGTAACGGTAAATGAAACAACAAAACCCAAACTCAAATATTTGGAAAAGACACAAAAGACAGATCTCTTCAGGGAAATCGTAAACAACTTCTCGACCAAACCGACAAGACTTAAAAGAGTCGAAAACGAACAGACATTTCGAAAACTAAAGAGGAAGCATAAACTTACTCTAGGAACGACCCATATCATTAGACCCGACATCCAATAAAAGAAAGTAGTGAAATTCATACAGGACGGTAAGGGAAGACCGGACTTCTCAAAGATAACTTTCTAGCCGACAATAGGAATACCCCTAGGGGAACACACAATAAACAACGAAAAGGGAACGACGAAAATTATAAACGAAAAACACAAACTAGAAACAATTAAACTAATTATACACGGAACCCCACAAAGTGGAACCTGAATAGAACAAACCCTGAGAGACCCAAAGAACATGAACCCACCGATAAAGGAAGGGGTAAAATCCCTTCAAAAGTTGATAATAGAGGAGCTAATAAAAGAGTACCGGAAAGAACAACTAACAATTGAGGATTTACTTAAAATTTGTTGAAATAACTCTATATTAAATGTTATATTTAAATGGATACATTACTAAAAATCATTTAAGTGACTCGTTACTAGTAGTAGTAGGTGAAAATCTTTTACAAATAACGGAGTTAATCTACGGAGTATAGATAAACGTCAATTAGGGGTAGGGTAAAAATTTAGGGAGGGAGACAGAATCGGACTCCGTTATTGATTATATAAAGACTTATAAAAGGACAAAGGTTGTAAAGTATACTTATCTCAGTACTATATACCGGAAAGGTAGATAGAACAAAATGAATATTCCAAAAAAATTCAAATACAATATCTTAAATAGTCTTGATGTAAGTAAAAAATAACGACTTATCTTAAGATAGTATACCTGTGTCAGGGAGCTAGGTCCCACCTAACCGAAGTCCTGGGTGAAACCTCTGGTTTTGGGTGTCTACGAGTCCAGGGTCTCATCAGGGAAAATTAGACACCTAAGAAATACAAGTCTAAGTTGGTTAGAACTTCTCATTTGTATCACGATTTAAATAACTTTTGTTAAACACATATTCACCACACAAAAAGTTCCAGTAAATATAGGGTGTCAAGTAATAAATTAGGTAAGTGGTAAACACCTGTTCTCTAAATAAAGGTGAAACAGATAATACTACTAAGATAACACATGTAATGCAGAAACACACCTATATATGGAGATTAAGAGAACTCATCTATAGGACCCTACCTTAACGACCCGGTACACCATTTAATTTCAAAATGAAAATTCTGGACCAGTTTCACAAAAGGTTTCCTAGATAAGGTAAAACAAGATAAGGTAGTCATTGTAAATTCCGAAGATAAATAGAAGTTGTTATAAAAAAATAATGAAGAAAAAAATTTTAGTATCGTTAAGAATACATACACTTTACCTTGGATTAATACCAAAACTAAACGTGAATGAATTACTGATTACCGCAACTGGTAGAAAAATACATGACAATCGATAAACAAATAGAAGAAACCACTTTACAGGTAAGTTTAGAAAATGGATTAAATAATAACCTAACACACAGAATATGTCTATCAGGGGTTGAATGGTACCAATCTGAATTGTTAAAAAACTGAAATGGTATGACGTTTTTACCACATGTAAGTCATTTTTAGTACGTAACTTAAAATTAGAAAAAGACCATCATTTTCCGTCATGGATAGTGATCAATACGAGGATACTACGGTGTTGAGACAGTGAGTACTCGAGTACTCCCTCTTGTTGGTTATGGTGTTAAGACAAGAAGTGAAAGTCACGTCATAAATTATTTAACGTACTCTATAAGTTATGAAATAATATTTTATCTTAAACACAATCTACTAAAACGGGTTGACGTCCGATCAAATTCGTAAGACTCGTGAAAATTTCCTCCGGTCCTATTCGACACTACAGATCATCTAATCCACATAATGTACGTAAAGTTGATTACTATAAAAGTCGAACCCACGTACGTACGATTGAACGGAGCCAGTACAGACTGAGAAACCGGGGTACCTGATATCGGACGGTCCGAGGAAACAGGTACCCTAAGAAGTCCGTTCTTAGGACCTCACCCGACAGTACGGGAGGAGGTCCCCTAGAAGGGTTAGGTCCGTAGTTTGAACGTAAAGAAAGGAGAGGAAGTTACCGTCCGTCCAAGAAATGGTGATCGTGGTGAACCCTTCGGGATAAAAGTCGAACGTTACACAAATAACCCTACATTTGGGTAACATTCAGTTCCTTCTAGACATACACCTAAACATTCCCGAGTAATCTATGAGTTATATTCTAAAAATTTAGTCTATACTAAACGTCTATAAAATAAGGTTAAATACTAAACAAAATAAAAGAATTACTATAGAAAACTACGTGTTTTCAAATTGAATCACAAAAAAGAAAATACATAGGACGAAAGTAACAGTATAGATTCTTTCGAGATAGATTGGGTTCTGAAACTTATAAAGTAGGATACAAAAGAAGATTTTCAACACATCCAAATCGAGTATGTCAGTCCAGAGACTAGGTAAAACTCTAATGTAAACACACACCACACTTCATTCCCAGATTCAAGTACAAAACTGTACGCCTATAGGTAAACAGGGTCGTGGTAAACAACTTTTCTGATAGGACAGAAGTAACTACACGAAACAATGAAAACAACTTTCAGTTGTCTGGTGTTTTTGTTCCCGAATTTGGGTGAAACGTCACGCTAAAACTAGATCAGAAACTCGGGTTGTTATTCAGTCACGATACTCCTTCACCGCTAAAGACTCGTAGGTAGAAAAATAAAGGAGGGAGAAGGAGTAGACAACCCTATCAGTGACCGTGTGAGTTACGACAGATGAGTCTGAACACGGTTTCTAGTCACGTTAGAGTATGTATAAAACAAAACAAAACAAAACAAAGAATTAGTCGAAGGTAGTACAATCGTATATAGAAGAGCCCTTTTTTTACTACCGTTTTATAATCAAGTTTCTGAAGGAAGGTTGAAACCTAATCAATCTTAGATGTAGTTTATTCCATTGCATACACTTTTACAAAGTTTTGGTACTTTACGGTTTGTTTACGATCTTTAATAATAATAACGAACGTCCCCTATTCTCATTTATCTTCGTTGTCATTACGAAAATCTCCCGAAGTTATCTGTTTTATTTACTGTCACAGTTTTATTCTTCCATTTTCGGTCGAAACGTCTATTAGGTGGACACCCAGTAACTTCCAGTTGAAATAAACGCAATGGATCCTATAGTTCCTCAACCCAGTCCTAGTTTCTCCAAGGAGAACGAACCAACCCACACCTTCTATTTCAACAGAATCAGTGATCATATAAGAGAACTTCATTCCATCTTTGAAACGGGACTCTTTGACTAAAAAGAACAATTATCTACTGGGAGGAAGTTCCCATATCTATCTTAATCGTTGATCAAAATATAATAATTAAATTCATACGACTTTTGGGACATATTGGATTTTAACGAGGAGATGTGTCACTCTATGAAACGAACTTTAAAGGTCTAAATCACTTGTGTAATTCCCATGAAGTACCTTCAGATGCGTATACATGAATCAACTCCGCAACGATGAATCTACATTGTTTTGTGAAACGATCCTACTTTCGGGAATAAGTGGGGGAACGATAGATGATAGTAGGTCGTCTGTCGATTCTGGACCTCTAAACGTGTTTCTGGTCTACTTTAAACCTCTCTTCCTTAAACCCCTTTCACCACCTTGTGACACGTCTACCGACGGTCTCACCCATTGCATCTCTACTTTCCAGGTCCGTTAATTGTCCTTATTTTTCTCACGACGACGGGGCCTCCAGTCTTTTCTATAGAGTTTACCTCTTTTTCACCTCCACCCACCGACATGACACAAGGAGTTCGTCTTAAAACGAAGAACCTTCGGGACTGAAATAATTATAACCTTTAATTATAAAAGTCGACCGTCTGAAGGAACTCAAGAGTCAAGAATCTGATAAGTGATGTAGTAAAATAAATCGCAAAGAGTTTGTGGGGTAAGGACGTAGACTTAAGACCGACAAAACACCATCATAAATAATCAAAAGTAACTGGTGTCGAGAAGTTCCTTCCAATAAAAACACGAGGGATAAAATATCTTGTCTCTCCCAACCTCAGCGCGATTATGTCCCGTAATCTCTATCTAGGTACCAATATTGAGTCTCTGGGAATTCGATGTATCGAAGTCTGTTAGGACAGATTTTTCGAACTTATAGTCTTTTAACACTCCTTTGATTTCGACGACCTTAAAATATTACCGGGGTCTAAGTAAGGGATTTTATTGAAAGACACTTATAAATCCGTCAGCTACGGAGCTCAGACACCCAAGTCCTTGTCACCTTCTTACGTTCGTTAGTACAAAATGAAGAGAATCAAAGTTCTGAGGGACATCCAAAAAAAAATTATGTAGTTTCGTGTATACCCCTCATTTTTCCGTCTCCTTTATCCCTCCCGATATACGAGCCTCTATTTTTAACGGTTCTTTCTCGGACGGGAATACTTTCATCTCGGTTCCTCGTCCCGCTGTCTTCTTCCTTTACTATTTATTCTCAGAGGTAGCACCACGGACCCACACTGTGTGGTGTCCCCGACCTGTTGTCAGTCGTAAACTATGTTCTCTTCTTTTCTTCCGGCCTTTGTGTAAGGCTCATATTAGAATGGTGGGTGGTTCGAACGGGTACGACCTAGATACCCGTTTACGTTTTGTTTCTGGAGTCACCGAGCACAAGATGTGGGGTTTACCAGAAGAATATCTACGACCACTAGAGGAGAAAGACCTCGTGTGAAACATACCCCGGGGAGGTACGATAAGTCACCTCTTCCTTTACCGTTGGGTGAGGTTACAAGAACGGACCTCTTAGGGTCCCTGCCCCCTCGGACCACCCGACGGTAGTCACCCCACCGTGTCTCAGCCTGTGCTGACTTCGCTGAATCTTCGTCGTCGTTGTACGATAAGTCCTAGTTGAGGACTGACAGGTGAGAAGGGAGACGAAGGAAGATAAATAGTAAGGGAATTCAAGTGACATACTACTGTTGAACTATCCGTCGAAAATATACAGTGTCCCGAAGGGACCACCGAGTCTGTCATTTTTTAGGCGGACGTTACGTCCATCTGTGTCGAAGCTAGGGACCCATTCCTTTTAGAAGATCTCTTCCCTTACTGATGGATAAGGTCATAAGAACGGACCCTTTAGGGTTCCTGTCTCCTCCGACCGTCCGATGGTATGTACCCTAACGTTTCTCAACCTGTACTGGCTCGTTGATTGTGAAACTGTACATACAGGGTTTATCTGTGAGTATATTTTTAACCTTAATTTTCCTCGACAAACGGAAATAAACTTAGACCCCAGGACTACCGGAAGACACCCCGGGTAGGACTAAAACAGAACCGGGATTCGCGATCCCGTCTATGCAAAAATACTGCCTGACCCTAAGGGAAGACAACGTGGTGGAGGTCGCAAAAAGAGTGCTATAAAAGGAAAACGTCGTTAAGAATTAGAGTACGTTGAACGAAAAAATCACTGTGACGTCAGAAGCCGACCAGGTCGGTTCATTGGTGTAACCAGTCTTATTTTCTCTACCCTTCTAAATCTCTACAAATCTTTCCGTAACTACAGAAACGAATTGAAATCGAGCGTACACCGTTGGGGGAGGTCATGAGAACGGACCTTTTAGGGTGCCTACCTCCTCGGACCATCCGACGTCAGGTACCCCAGTGTGTCTAAACCTGTGCTGAAGTGAAAGTGAAAGTGAAAAGTGAAAGTACGTAACCTCTTCCTTTACCGTTGGGTGAGGTCACAAGAACGGACCTCTTAGGGTCTCTGGCGCCCCGGACCACCCGACGGTAGATACCCCAGTGTGTCTCAGTCTGTGCGGACTTCGCTGAATCGTCGTCATCATCGTCGAGGTATATAAAGTCGGAAATCCGTCCGAGGAAACAGACACCACACGGGTACATTAATTTATTGGGACAGAAAGGAAACCACGGATCATATGACGGAAAGAAGGGGAGACACCAGTAGACAGGACCAACAGAAACAGCAAGTACACACCTCTAAGAGTAGAAGAATATAAGGTCGTTACAGACAGGGCGGGGAACTCGGTGGTAGATGTCCTAGTATGAGTTCCGTAGCCGTGTCCAACCTCTTAAAATTTGGGGTTATAAGGTTGAGGACTGGTGTTAGTAGGGATATAAGGAGAGGAAGGGGACAAGTGACATACGTTCAACAGATTCTGAGGACTAATAGTTACGGAAAATAAAGTGAGTCAGGTGATGAACGAAGGAAGACATCGGGTAGGAGAGATGTTTTTTTACGAATCCAAAGTAATATAACAAACCAGAGGAGTTGTAAGAATACTGGAACGTTTACTCACAGTTAGGACGGTAGGTAAATAGAAAGGATCTGTAATCAACTATTTACGGTGGAGGTGGGGATTAGTAAGTAGACACTCGGAGACATTAATGTTGCATACCAGAGGTTGGAGATTACTCGGGAGTAAAAAAATTTTCCATCAATCTTCAATTTTTTCAAAAAAAACCGACACGGTCCAGAAGTGACACTGGACGTCCGAAGAGATCAACATATGTGTCAGAACCAACGGTACGCCGTACACCCTAAGGGACTAGTGCCTAGGTTGGACGCAAGGGACTTAACCTTCCACTTAAGAATTGGTAACTTGGTGGTTCCTTCAGGGTTCAGAAGTACACTAAACTTTCAAGAAAATATGTTAAGTCCTAACGAACGAAGGAGTCAATTAGTGTTCCTATAAGGTTTAGTGATGCTGAGAAGAGTAGGAGGGGATGAATGAACGGGAAGGACTGTAGTTACTACGATTGTAATAAAGAGGAAATGACCCTTTTACTTTTGGTAGTCCGTGTAGAAGTAGTCACAAGGTGAGAACGTCAAGTCTCCTCTCTTCTTGAACGAGTTCGAGTCATAACTGGGACGTACCAAACGGGACGATGGAGAGACGTAGTACAGGGAATTGAACGAGACAATCGACACAAACTAGGAGACGGAGGAAGAGTAAGAAGAAGGATTGGATGTCTATATAAGTTTCTAAAGGATAAATTTTATTATTTTATTTTTTGGTAGATACTGTGACATGGAAAGAATGATGACAACAGGATCAAAGATAAGAAATCTCGTTTCTCAGAATTTTTCTAATGAATATAAGAAACAGGTGTACGGGACACATCTTAAACGAATACAAATCACAAATGAGAAGAATAATCTACATACGTGTTTTGAATCTTTAACTTATCATAGGTACCTATTATTACCTTTATGGTAAGAAGACTTACGACAAGCTCGACGAAGATAGGAACTAAAGGGTGAAAGGTTGTCAAAGTGGACAAAGAAGTCTATAATTAGAGGGTTTGACACGAGGAAAATTCGAAAGGAAGTACAGGGACAAGAATAAAGAACCTGTGTTAGATATAGATATCGATTGATAGCCTAACCGGTTTTACAAACAAGTTTAAAAAAGTATGCTAGAAAAAAAAAATAAAATAAAAAATTAAAAATAAAAATGAAATAAAATGAAACGTTATGACATAACCAAAACGGTATGTAATTGTACTTAGGTGGAGCCCACATGTACGCAAGGGTTTGTACTTGGGTGGAGGGTGGAGGAAGGGGTATTGTAGAGAGACCCAGTAGGGGTACGTGGTCGGGGTTACATATTAGAAAGACTTTGATACTTTAGATTACAAAGGTACCTTAACCCCTCTTAACAAGGAAAATGTGAGACGAACTAGAAAGGAGTAATCACAACCAGAGAGAGACAACACAATCCTCGAAAAAAGTATACTGACCACCAGAGCAGAATAAGTAAACGTAAATTCTTACTCAGTGGGAGTCGAGGAGCCTTCGAAACACCTCACCTCTCTGAACACAGTCGACCAGTCATTAACCCGACTCCGGACGAGTAAACCCCACTACTCCTTCTAGTTTACATCACATAGACTGTAAAATACCTTGTCTTAGGAAATTTGACATTCTACACACATACAACGTCAAGTCAAGTCAGCGAGTCAACATAGACTGAGAAACACTGGAGGACTTGGTGTCGTGTGGTCCGGAGGGACAGGTAGTGGTTGAGGACCTCAGGTGGGTTTGGATCCAGGTAGTTCAGCCTCTACGGTAGGTTGGTAGAGTAGGAGACAGTAGGGGAAGAGGAGGACGGAAGTTGGAACGGGTCGTAGTCCCAGAAAAGTTGAATCAGTCAAGAAGTGTAGTCCCCCGGTTTCACAACCTCAAAGTGGAAATCGTAGTCAGGAAGGTTACTTATAAGTCCAGACTAAAGGAAATCCTACCTGACCAACCTAGAAAAACGCCAGGTTCCTTGAGAGTTTTCAGAAGAGGTCGTGGTGTCAAGTTTTCGTGATTAAGAAGCCACGAGTCGAAAGAAGTGTCAGGTCGAGACTGTAGGTATGTACTGACCTTTTTGGCATCGAAACTGATCTACCTGGAAACAACCGTTTCATTACTGACGAAAATTATACGACAGCTCGAATCAGTATTGAAAAGAAGGTTCCTTGTTTTCAGAAAATTAAAGTACCGACGTCAGTGGTAGACGTCACCAAAACCTCGGGGAGTTTTATTTCAGACAGTGATAAAGGTTACAAAGGGGTAGATAAACGGTACTTCACTACCCTGGTCTACGGTACTAGAATCAAAAGACTTACAACTCGAAATTCGGTTGAAAAAGTGAGAGGTGAAAGTAGTTCTCCGAGAAATCAAGAAGAAGTGAAAGACGGTATTCCCACCATAGTAGACGTATGGACTCCAATAACTATAAAGAGGGCCGTTTGAACTAAGGTCAAACACGAAATAGGTCGGGTCGCAAAGAGTACTACATGAGATGTATATTCAGTTTATTCGTCCCACTGTTATATGTCGGAACTGTATGAGGAAAGGACTAAACCCTTGTCAGACAACAAGGTACCGGTCAAGATTGACAACGAAGGACTGGACGTATGTCTAAAGAGTTCTCCGTCCAGTCCACCAGACCGTAAAGGTAGAGAAAGTCTTAAAAGGTGTCAAACAACACTAGGTGTGTCAGTTTCCGAAACCGTATCAGTCATTTCTTTTTTATCTACAAAAAGACCTTGAGAGAACGAAAAAGTTACTAGGTCGTCAACAACCGTCAAAATAGAGACCAAGGAGACGGAAAAGATTTTGGTCGAACTTGTAGACCTTCAAGTACCAAGTGTATGATAACTTCGGACTGAACCTCTTAAAATTCGTAATGAAATGATCGTACACTCTACTCACGTTAACACGCCGTCAAACTTGTAAGAAACCGTAACGGAAAGAAACCCTAACCTTACTTTTAACTGGGAAAGGTCAGGACACAGGTGACGTCTCAAAAGGTTTAAACGACCGTATAACTTACGTAGGGAAAGTGTTGTAGTAGAAAATTCTAAACTTTATCGAGTTGACCTTAAGGTTGTGGAAAACAAGTGTCACTACGAAGGATTCCGGGCGAACTGAAACGTAAGGTCCTAAAGAGTGAGATTCACTCACTAGTGTGGTAGTACTAATAGACCCAGTACTTCTAGAAAAAACATATCAAGAAGACACATAAGAACGGTGGAGAAGAATTACATAAGACGAAGACAATCCAGGTATGGTAAAGACAGAAAATAACACGGTAGAAAAGTACTTTACAAGAGTACCATAGAGATTAAAAGAACTTCTCTTGAGATTAGAAGGGGTAAGATAACAAAAGGAGACGAAGACGTGACTAATGACTCCTTCCGAAAGAAAAGAGAGGAACGATAAGAAACTTTGAGACGTAAGTTTACCCATATAGAAAGACAAAGAGGAAACGGAAAGCGAAGAGAAGAAAAGTATCGATAAACATTCCGCAGGAATCTGTTGGTAAATCGGAAAAACGTAAAGAAAAAGAACCCCTACCAGAACCAGTGACGGAGGACATGTTACAGTACTTGGAGGTACGTATCAAGAAATCCGTGAGACAGAGAGTCTAGATTAGGGAACTCAGATAAAGAGTGAAGGTGACATACCAATATTCCCTAAACTAAATCCAGTATGGACTTACTAGATCGTCAAAAGGGAATGAAAGAAGTTAAATTCACACTTAAACCGTTATTCCCTTGTGTCGGAATGAGAAGTTGTCTTTTAACCTAATTTCTAAATGACTCGTACCGGGACGGGTATTCTTGTTCTGGATCAAAGGGGAGTCAGTCAGAGAGGGTAGTCCTTCGAAGGTTTTCGGAGAATAGGAAGAGGTAGTCTCCCGTCTGTCTGACACATACAGATTCGGGATCGTAAGATCTCGGGTATTCATCGGCTCCCGTGTCTCTAGAGTAGTCAATTATAATACTAGATCGACAAACTGTATATCCCGAGAAACGGGTACAGTACTGCCAACTACGGTAAAAGACTAGGAAAAGTACCAATAAACAGAATCTGGTAAACTCAACGATATTGTTATATGGTATCTGAACCACCGGATATTGTTATCTTTAAAGAGTGTCAATGTCTTCAACCTTCAACTTCTAATACCACGATAGTAGTAACCCGCTTCCAGGGGAAGGTCTAGTGTCTTAAGAGTAGAGTACCGGAGTGTACCGTCTTCCCGAACCTTCGAAAAACCCCAGAGAGAATATTTTCGTACTGAGGGTAAATCCTTCCGAAACACGAGAACTCGATTAGTGGAAGGTTTCCGAAGGTGGAGAATTATAGTAGTGTGGTCCGTAATCTCAAATTTATATACTTATAATACTCCGGTGGTTGTAAGTTGGGTGTCGTGACTTCACTTAAAAAAGAGAAACTATAAATATCTCTCAAGGATAAATGAAAAGAGTAGAGATGATTGAAAAGTATAAGATTTTTAAACAACTCTTGATAGTAGAGAAATGAGAATCTCATGTATTTAAAATTGAATAAATGAGAGTAATATATTTTATATTACATCTCTATTCCAATAATTTTTTCGTCTTTATTTGTACACTACAAGTCAGGTGGTACAAACTTATGTTTAGAGGGGTAAGTTGAGAATGTGATGATATTAGTCTAAAGACCCGGGTAAAAGGTACTTTTTCGATTACCGTAGGATCAAAGATTCAGATTAACCGGTAAAAAGTCAAAAATTAGAATGAACAGTAAATGTTGATCACAGACAAGAAAAGTATTTTGAAGGGAAAGAGAACTAAAGATAATTTGGTGACAGAACTAAAGGGAAGAAAGAAAAATAAGTCAGTAAGAATCAGGTTAAAGTGAATAGGTGGTAACTATTTATACCAAAAATAGTTACAAGATAAGAACTAAAATAGAAGAAGGATATTCATAGGATTGAAAGGAATTCTAGGTGGTTGAAAAAGGTAAAATAAAAAGTGTAAGTCTTCCATTGAAACGAAAGGTGGAAGTTTCCCTGTTTTCTTCATTAGTTTATCGAAGAGGACGTTTAAATACGATACGTAGGACATTGGGTCCGATCTAGAGATGGGTGAGAAATCAACCATTCAACATAGACTGAGAAAACGTTAAGGGGCCTGACATGGGTCCGAGGAGACAGGTACCCTAAGAGATACGTTCTTTGGATGTCACCCGACGGTAAAGGAGAAAGTCCTCTAGAAGGATTGGGTCACGAAAATGGACACAGAGGACGTAACGTCCGTCAAGCAAGGGAGACTCGGTAGACCCTTCGGGGAGAGATGGGTGAGAACGAAGGTAGTAAAATACACGACAAAACAAACCAATATCCAAGGGCACAAGAATAGATTTGGATTAAGGTAATGACGGTGAGACCAGTGAAGGGGTGATAAAGTCATGAATGGTATAATAACTAATACAGAAAGGAATACAGAAGTTACAGAAGTGACTTAAAAACTGTACTCATACAATTGTACTACCCGGGAAAGGATAAAATATTCGTTTTACTATGGTCTGGTAAAAAGGAGATAGATGGTTTCTTAATATATATGTAAAACAAGAGTAGAGTAGAAATGAGTGTAGAGTGTTGGAATTAAAGTCAGAAGAACTATCTTTGTTCCTCTAAAGTGGTTTCAGTGTTACTAGAGGGACAATGATTGGGGTCATCTGTTTAGAGTCAAGTATAGAATCGATTCAAGAGTCACCGTAAACGGACAGAACTGACCAAGAATTAAGAAATCTCTCAAAGACCAGTGTCGGAGACACCCTTGTGTAACAGAACCCGCAGGAGGGTAGGGGTACCAAGTAGAAAGTAAAAGAGGAAACGTCAGAAGAGGAGATACATCAGTAGTTTACGACCGTAAGTATATCGAAGTAGGAGTGGTGACAACAGAAGAGTGGATCACATGGAAGGGATTTGGTCAACGACGGAGAGGACACCAGTGTTGATGGATACGTTAAATCTGTAAATGAAAGAAAGAAAGAAAAAATTTAGACTCCGAGTCAACTTCCTTCTTTCACTTTCACAATCAGAGTATCAACACAGACTGAGACTCTGGGGTACCTGACATCGGACACTCCGAGGAGACAGATACCTTAAAAGGTCCGTTCTTGTGACTTCACCCATCGGTAAGGGAAGAGGTCCCCTAGAAGGGTTGGGTCCTAAGCTTGGGTCCAGAGAGTGTGACGTCCGTCTAAGAAATGGTAGACTCGGTGGTCTCCTCGAGGTCAACTTTCTTGTTGAGTGATAAACAATTACCTTTGTCTTTCGACTTAAATAGTGAGTATTCCCTCTCAATATTAAAAAAATCTGTCAGAGAAATTTGTTTCGTTCGACGATTAAAATGGAACCTAAAAATCGTCTATAAGTCAAGTCTCTTATCCGGCTGCAGTCGACCTCTTCGTACCAACGAACCCAATATGAGACACTTAGACAACTGAAGAATCATACGAAGGACCTGACTTCGAGAACGGTTTACTAACAGAAAGTTTTCTCCCCGGGACCACGAGTAACCGGGTGAAAGTTTTTGGACAAGAGACTCGTACAATAGTAACTAACTAATTCGGTTAAATTTTGACCGACATTACCATTGATCAATGATACCGATGTTTTGTTACAGATAAGGTTACTTATATCCTTTAATTATTTAAGAAGTAACTCGGTAAATTTTTACACTCCTTGTCTTTGATGTTTAGGGGTCTGTGCATACACGAGAAGGTTAAATCTATAGACTTTTCACGGATTTAAGTAGTACAGGTTTTGGTTTACACACAAGAAGGAAGATTTACGCTACGAAGAGAACTTTCTACGTAGATAGACAGATCTAACCCTCAACCGTTTGAACGAGATTTCCTGGTCTATTATTCGCAAAATTCAATACACCTGGTGTGTCAGACACAGTACTGATGAGTTGAGACGGTAAGTTCATACTTTCGTCGTATGTGTTACGTATTTGTCTACCCGTACCGACACACGGTTATTTTGAAATACTTTTGTCCGTTATCGGGTCCTGAATCCTAAAGGACGGTATCAGACCGGTAGCGATTAGATCTACCAGGTCGGTAATTGTACCTTTAATAACAACCTGTCGGGAAAGAAACAGTGTATGGTACAGGATGTATGTGGCTGAAACGAAAAAACACGGCTCGTGAACAAGACCAAATAGTCTTGTCATACGGAAGAAACGACCCTTTATACGGATCTTTTATCGTCACGGAGGGTTAACGTGGAATGGGGATTGGTATCACAAAAAAGGTCCCTATCGGTTGACTAACTTCAAATTTATCCCTTAAAAATTTTTACGTCAATTTAAATCCTCCCATCACGCCTACCCTACTTGACTCTCTCCCCTGTAGATATGTGCTGACGCACACTTTTATCCGGTGATCACCCTTCGACGACATATCACGTCCCTCGAGTCGAACCACGGGACACTACTGGATCTCCCCACCCTACCCTAACCGTCCCTCCGAGACCTTCCTCCCCCACATACATACGTATGTCGAATAAGTCACAACACGTCGTCTTCGACTGGGTCGGAACATTTCGTTAATATGAACTTATTTTATTTATTCATTCTCTTCCAAGAAAGAGGAGAGTAATATTTTTAACCTTCGAACCTGTATAACATCCTACAAGGGAATGGGAGCGGAGTCAGGAGTGAAAGCCAATCAGACAATGTAACAGTTCGCTCCGCGGGTGACATTACTCACTACCGTGTCTCCGGTACCCGGAAACACAGGGACGAATTCAGTCGCAGTAGGGACCAAAAGGGCTTAAACCCCTTACATCCGATTATCACAAGAGGGATGGAGAGAAAGAAATGAGTACACTCTTAAGTTCAATGTATATTGGTTCCTTAAGACTGATTTATCTGAAAGATTTGTGGAAAGTTTGGGTAAGTGAAAAGAGAAAAATAAGAGAACGGTGTCAGATGTCGAGGACGGTAGAGTAAGACTCTGGTGTCTTGACACAGGGATTCCGAAATCGAGAGAACCGTGGATGAAATGGAAGAAGTATGACGTCGACCTTATTAGTCTATTTTTTATTTTAGACTTTCACCGTAAAGGAACTCCCTTTTAGAAAGTCACAAAAGGACAACGGAAATTCTCCTTTTGTTTTTGAAGGGGGAATAAAAGGAGGTACAGGTCGAAGGGAGAGGATGGGGTGTAGGGAGTAGGGGAGACGAGGTCTGGGAGGACGGAAGAAAGTCCCGAATTATAGTGTAAGAGGAGTTCCGTAGACATATATGACAAGGAAGGAAGACTTTACGACAAGGAATTGGGAGAAGTAGACCCATCGAGGATAGGTAGTAAGTCGAGAGCTGAGTCAAAGTACGGACACCGTTTTGTAAGGGAGAGAGGAGTCTGGTCCAGTAAGACGTAAAAAGAGTGGTGCGGATAAGGTGAAACCACAAGGAAGTCTCTAAAGTCGTATAAAATATCAATATCTTAAGACATCCCCTTAGTAAACTAAGTCTGGATTTACAGGGGAATGAGACATTTGAGGTATTTCCGTTCCTAACACAGAGAAAACGATTTATGGTTAAAAGGTCAATGAACACTACCCGTCTTACTCAAAGTTTCTACGGACGTGGAACGAGGCACCTAGAACACACTTGTAATGGAATATATCGTTTTCTTTGAAACGTCTGAATTAATTTCAATACCGGGTCGGATGAGGGTACTGAGGAAATTTTCGTCTCTGTAAAGAGTCTCTCTGTGGAGTCTTCTCCTACTCCCGTCTCTCTCGACTACGTGCTCTCACACCTCCTGAGGGGGATGTCGACGACTTCCCGCGGTCTATCTTTCGTCCTCTCTCTTACGTTCGACGGAGACCAACCTCTGGTTTCGAACAGACGACCGGTCGTTCCTTTGATCCTTTGACCCCTGAAGTCAGGACATCGGTGTTCCTTCGGCTAAGACGGTTATTGCACTTACTCGGACCTTCGTCTAAGTAGAGGTCTCCGAGGTCTTCCTCGTGTTGGGACGACTGTGGGACTAAAGGCGGAACACTTTAAACCTCGTCTCTTTGGTCGGGTTGGTTGGGTCTGAAGACTGATTCTCTTGATCCTCTATTATTTGCACACAACACATTCTGAGGGCTAAACACTGTTGAACAATCGTGTGTTCTGAGTGTATGAGGAATTTACGTGGACTCCGTGGTCCAGGAGTCATCTGTGACATCCTGTTTACCCGTTAGAGTAACCGAAGATTCTTAAGTTGACGACTATCCGGTTTAAACTCCTGACGGTCGGCATAGACGGAGGGTCTGAGGTCCAGAATACACAAGTCTATGGGGTTGTCTCGCGATGGAGACACGAGAGCTATGGAGCTTAAACTGAACAGGTCTTTACTTGGGGAAGGTAAGGGGGTCGATAAGAACCGAAAAGTCGTGACTAAAAGAGGGAAGGAAGTGAGAGGAACAGGTTCCGTCGGTATTAAGGACACTAGCATAGAGTATCGGAAGGATAGGAGATCGAGTAACAACGAAAAGCCCAAGTTCAGAGGACAGAGAAGATGTAGGAAGGGAGGGAGAAAGAGTCCGATATCCAGGAATATCTAGACGTATGTCATGAGAGACGGCGACGGCGACGGCGACGGCATTCGGAGATAGGGACCACGACGAGACGACCACTAAGACGTAGGGGAAAGATCTCGGTCAGGTTTCCAGTAGAAGAGTTGGAAAAGTTTTGAAAACCTGAGTCTCCCTCTCCCTCTCCCACCCTACTAAACCCTCTTACCCTTAAGATTGTACATATGACAGTACATTCTTAACTTAGCGGTCAGGTACAGACTGCATCCCACGTCGAACGAACCCCGACCACGTACCCCTACTGGGTCTCTCTACAACACCCCTCCCTCCACCCTCCCCCCAAGTACAAACCCTTGCGTACATTCTTAATTTCTNTCTGAACCCACGGACAGATGAGTGAACACGTAGGACCTTAGGCCGTCTCCCGGACCCCCACACCGACATCACTGATTACGACCTCTTTACCTACGTCCTTGGTCACTCAAGAGATTGACGGACGAAAACACAGACACTTGCCAAGATCTGTGCACGACGAATTTTCACACACAGAGACCTGTCGTCGCTTCCGTTGTAGACGCCTTCACGTTGAAGAGTAAGAAGGGAGGTGGGGTGGGAGGTGGTTGGTCTTAGAGACTCTCACCACGCACCCGTAGACATACATTTGTTCGGGAGGCTGATGATGCCATAGTGATGATGCTCCTTACATTTTTTAAATTGTTTGATCACTTAGGTCGTTTTTCTTCGTCTGTGTCTGTATCTCCTGTTCGATCACCATTGTCACCCCTCTCACCCCTCCTCACCGGCCGTTTTATCCACATCCCCAAATTCTCCATGGTTGATAATCCACATTTTATCCGATATTCCTATATAACATGTTGTACCCCGTGTATCGGTCATAAAATATTATTCATATTTACCTCACACGCATGCAAGAGTGAATGAGTCAGTATAAGTTGAGAAAACACTGGGGTACCCGACGCCGGGTGATCCTAGAAGATGGGTACCCTAAAAGGTCCGTTCTTATGACCTCACCCAACGGTAAAGGAGGAAGTCCCTTAGAAGGACTGGGTCTTTATCTTGGAAACAGAGGGAGTAACCGTCCACCTAAGAAATAGTGGATCCTTAGGGATTTCCACCTCATATTGGAAAATTTTAACACTTAGTATTAAAACATGTGGTTTTTAAATAGATCCTAACATATCGTTGATATGTCAGTTATTTGTTTTAAAAATTTTTCGGGAGGTTCCTTTAACCTACATGGGATTAAACTCTTGATGACGAGATCTTACAAGGAACCTAAATAAAGATCTCTTAGGTCATCCTACGACTCGAGGGTAACATTAGTTGGTTTTAGGTACTGATCTCCCTCCCTCCCGTTACCCTCTACAGGTCGGGGCCTCCTCTCTCGAGGTCATGGACTGTGTCGGGCCTTGGGGTGTCCATGTACACTCTGGTCTGTCGTTTCCAGACTTCCATTTGACTCTTCGTGAAAATGCAAGACCTCAAGTGTACCTCCGCCACGTAAAAACACCGAAACAAAAATACAAATTTGCCCGTGGTGACCTTACAACGGGACGGTGTTCTGTGTAATCTTATTTTTTCTTTTCCCACCTCTAGACAAATTTCTTGAGGTCTCTCATTTGACTTCATAGACGCTCTAAAAAGGAGGTTTCCATCCCAGACCGTTGTAACTTTTCATCTTTTTAGGTCTTGGTCAAAGAAAATAAAGAGTTTTAGACCGAAAAGGGTCGGTTATTAACTGAAGACCTGGGAGTCGGACTGAACACACCAGGACCAAACGAATATTCTCAGCGAAAAGTACCCAGTCCTACTAGTAGTGACCGCGTGTCACTGTGTCCGCCAAGTCCTCTGTCGGAACGAGATCCCCTTTTCCCCTGGGTGGTTGACGGAAGGATTTTGGGATGACGACTGTTTTGTAGAGTAAGGAAGAGTCTGCCCTAGTCTGGGCCGGTCGTCTCATTAGTACACCCAGAGTGAATGGAAAGAGAATGTCTATAACCAACATACGCCTGGTCCCCTGATTGTCCATGTTTGTGATCCATATTTTATTCGAGATTCCTATGTGACATCTTGTGTCCCTTATATCGATTATAAAATGTCATTGATATACCAACAGAGAGACACATACACACGTGAATGTACATTCACAAAAACAAACTGAACGATATCGTTTTGTCATCAAAAAGTCGTTTCTGGATGACATATTAGTGTCCCAATAGAACACTATTGGATATTACCTTTTCTGAGAGAGAGAGGTATATATACCAGAAGGGTCTACCGAGTCACCATTTCTTAGGTGAACGATTACGTCCTCTACGGTCTCTGTACCCAAGTTAGGGACCTAACCCTTCTAGGGACCCAGGGGGTTCTCCTTTACCGTTGGGTGAGGTCATAAGAACGGACCTTTTGGTCCAGTCTCCTCAGACCGTCCGATGTCAGATACCCCAGCGTTTCTCAGTCTGTGTGTACTCACTGACTCTCGTCTGTACACACACATACATATATATATTTTGATAATATATATAAATAGATATTCATATATTTTGCTACAGTGAAACATATGGACTTTGATTGTGTTGTAACATTTAGTTGATGTAAAGTTATTTTGAAAATTTCTTTCTTCGTACATGAAAAAAAAAACTGAATATTAAGTTATTGGTTCATTAGTCTTTACCACTTTTATTTTAGAAACTTTCCAAAGAGTTAATGACTCAATGGGAAAATTGAAAGAAGGTTCGTCATAAACATATTGTGAGAGCCTTTTCATTACGAACATTAACATGGGTTCACTTAGTAACATCAAAAGTTGTTAAGGTCCTCCATTACCCCTACATAATTCGGAAACTTTTTTCTACCCGAAGTGACTTCATTAAAGTGAAGGAACCGGGTTCACTCCGACCGTACCTTTCTTACGATCGTAAGGAGTTTGGTTCCGTACGATAAAAGGTAAGAAACCCTGAACTTACATAAAAAACCAGTTTTATAATTCTAAATTCTTTATAGACAACCTAAGAAAAATTCATCCCTACAATTTGTAAATAAAAGAAATCTTTAAACATAAGTTTATAAACGTATCTTTTAATCCTCTTTCGAAATGCACTAAGATCTTTTTATTACTAAAGAGTTGACGGATTTTATTAAGGTATTTTAATGGTAGAAGTAAATTTCAACATGATTAATAGAAGTGTTGTAAAATTTTAATGTGACCAGTAACGAAAGTCATGCCGGATGTCGAATGCGTTCTTATTGTGGTAAGGAAAAGATTGTAGACCCATTGATTACTTAATCGAAGTCTAAACTCTAATGAAAAACTCCTCTATTGACGGAAAACGTGAGAGACATTTTCAGTCAATATAATCTCTTTGTACTCGTCTACCGGAATTGAACGAGACATATAATGGTCTTTGTCTACTTCTTTTTGATGAGGAAACCTTAAAACAACTCATTAGTCCGACTATCGAAAATCTAAAGGAAACAGAGGCTGAGACTCAATTAAGTAAGTCACGTGGCAATGTGGTCTCTCTCGACCACCAGGGACAAGACGTCGAGTTGATCGGTACTATGGATTTTCTGGTCCCACCTACGTCTTCATTAAGACAGGTCGTACTTTAAGTTACCGTCAAAGGAGTCCAAGAAAAAAAAAAAAAAAAAGGGAGTAAAGGTACACGAGATCTTCACTATCTGAAAAAAAAAAAAGAAAAAAATCAGTGACGAGTCGGTCCCCACCAAAAATGAGTGAAAGCTTCAACAATGAGAGTTCGGTGTTATCTTTATTGAGAATGTCCTAATTATAGAATTTCGTCTTAAGAGGACTTTGAACTTTACAGACGAAAACTTAAAATAAATAAATAAATAAAAATTGGTAAATATTAAATAAATAAATAAAAAAAAATGAAATGTTATAACATAACCAAAACGGTATGTAGTTGTACTTAGGTGGTGCCCACATGTATACAAGGGGTAGGACTTGGAGGGAGGGTGGAAGGAGGGGTATGGTAGGGAGACCCAGTAGGGTCACGTGGTCGGGGTTCGTAGGACATAGACGTACCTTGGACCTGACCGTTAAGCAAAGAATATACTATATGTACAAAGTTACGGTAAGAGGGTTTAGTAGGGTGGGAGAGGGAGAGGGTGTCTCAAGTTTTCTGACAAGATATGTAGACACAGAGAAAACGACAGAGGGTATGTCCCAATAGCAATTGGTAGAAAGATTTAAGATGTATATACGCAATCATATGACATAACCACAAAAAGAAAGACCGAATGAAGTGAGACATGTCATCCGAGGTCAAAGTAGGTGGAGTAATCTTGACTAAGTTTACATAAGAAAAATTACCGACTCATTATGAGGTAACACATATACATGGTGTCGAAAGAATAGGTAAGTAGACGACTACCCGTAGATCCAACGAAGGTACGGGACCGATAATATTTGTCACGACGCTACCTGTAACCCCATGTGCACAGAGAAAGTCAAGACCAAAGGAGTCACACATACGGGTCTTCACCCTAACGACCCAGTATTCCGTCAAGATAAATATCGAAAAATTCCTTAGAGGTGTGACAAGAGGTATCACCGACATGATCAAACGTAAGGGTGGTTGTCACATTCTCCCAAGGGAAAAGAGGTGTGGGAGAGGTCGTAAATAACGAACATCTGAAAACCTAGCGTCGGTAAGACTGACCACACTTCACCATGGAGTAACACCAAAACTAAACGTAAAGAGATTATTACTCACTACAACTCGTAGAAAAGTACACAAACAATCGGTAGACATACAGAAGAAACCTCTTTACAGATAAATCAAGAAACCGGGTAAAAAACTAACCCAGTAAATAAAAAGACCTTAACTCGACGTCCTCAACGAACATATAAAAACTCTAATTAACAAACAGTCAACGAAGTAAACGATAATAGAAGAGGGTAAGTCTTCCGACAGAAAAGTGGAACGAATATCAAAGGAAACAACATGTCTTCGAAAATTAAAATTAATCCAGGGTAAATAAATAAAAACGAAAATAAAGGTCATAAGACAACAAATCAACTATTCAGCACAGACTGAGAACGTTGGGGAAAACGGTAAAGGAGAAGGTCCCCTATAAGGACTGGGTCCCTAGTTTGGGCTCAGAGGACGGGTGCAGAAGAGATAACCGTCCACTCAAGAATGGGGACTCGACATAAATCAACGTACGATTTCTAAATTCGGATTAAGGGTTCTAGTGGAACGTGAAAAGTCCCACAACCGACCTCGAAAGGTAGTCAGACCGACATCTCGCCTCCGGGGACGGGGAGTAGAAAGATCACACGAGAACAACAACGTTCTTTATCTCACACCACTCTCTCCTGGCGGTGTAGGGCACAGAACAGACTCAGGGACCCTGTCGACGGTTTACACTCAAGAACTGAAATATCCTTTCTTAAGTGCTTCGTTATCACTTCACTTTCCAAATAAGTCCACCTTTACATGGGGGGGTGTGTGTGTCACACCTGGCAGAGTCTCCTCTCTCCTCGTGGTCCTATGTCCCAACAGTCAGAGATATCCGAGACTGCAATCGACGAATCGGTACAGACTGAGGAACGTTGGTATGCCTGACATCGGACGGACGATCCGAAGGGACCCGTACCTTAAAAGGTCCGTTCTTATCACCTCACTCAAATGTAAAGGAGGAAGACCCCTAGAAGGGTTGGGTCCCTAGTTCGGATATAAAGAACATAGAGGACGTAATGTCCGTCTCAGAAATGCGACTCGGTAGTCCCTTCAGTCAAAAATATCCCCATCATTAAAGCATCTGATTACTTAAGCTTCTCATAAAATCGATAAACCCCCTTCTCCACCTTTAAAGATCCTTAACCCGGTGTGGGTGAATAAATGAAAACACCAACCGGAACCTTGCCAGGGGTCCCGTAGGAACCGAAGCCCGAGTCCCCTACCCTTTCTAGCACCCCCGGAGACTCGAGGATGGGTCCGGAGGGATACCCAGTCCAGGGTCGTCGGAGAGGTACTTGTCTGGAGGAGCGAGAGAGTCAAACTAGTGACATTCACGGACCACCGAGTCTGACATTTCTTATTTGGACGTTACGTCCTCTGGATCCAAACTAGGGACCCAACCCTTCTAGAGACCTCTTCCCTTACCGATGGGTGAGGTCATAAGACTGGACCTCTTAAGGTACCCGTCTCCTCGGACCGTCCGATGTCATGTCAAGTCAAGTCAGTGAGTTAGTGCAGACTGAGAAACGCTGGGATACCTGACTTCGTGAAGTCCGAAGGGACAGGTAGTGGTTGAGGAGCTCGAACGAGTTTGAGTACAGGTAACTCAACCACTACGGTAGGTTGATAGATTAGGAGACAGTGGGGAAGAGGATGGAAGTTTAGAAGGGTCGTAGTCCCAGAAAAGGTTCTTCATTCAAGAAGTGGAGTCCACCGGTTTCCTAACCTCAAAGTCGAAGTCGTAGTCAGGAAGGTTACTTATAAGTCCTGACTAAAGGAAATCCTGCGTGACCAACCTAGAGGAACGACAGGTTCCTTGAGACTTCTCAGAAGAGGTTTTGGTGTCAAGTTTTCGTAGTTAAGAAGTCACGAGTCGAAAGAAATACCAGGTTGAGAGTGTACGTATGTACCGATGATCTTTTTAGTGGCTAATCAACCTGGAAAGAACCGTTTCATTACAGAGACGAAAAATTACACGACAGATCCAACCAGTATCGAAAAGAAGGTTCCTCGTTCGCAGAAAATTAAAGTACCGACGTCAGTGGTAGGTATCACTAAACCCTTGGGTTCTTTTATTTAAAACAGTGAGAAAGGTAACAAAGGGGTAGATAAACGGTACTTCACTACCCTGGTCTACAGTACTAGAATCAAAAGACTTGCAACTCAAGATTCGGTCGAAAAAGTGAAGAGAAGGTGAAAATAGTTCTCCAAGAAGTCAAGGAGAAGTGAAAGACGGAATTCCCACCACAGTAGACGTATAGACTCCAACAACTATAAAGAGGACCTTTAGAACTAAGGTCGAACACAAAGAAGGTCGGGTCGCAAAGAGTACTACATGAGACGTATATTCAATTTATTCGTCCCACTGTCATATGTCGGAACTGTATGAGGAAANACTGTTATATGTCGGAACTGCATGAGGAAAAGGATAAACCTTGGTCAGACAACAAGGCACGGGTCAAGATTGACAACGAAGGACTGGACGTATACCTAAAAAGTCTTCCGTCCAGTTCACCAGACCATAAGGGTAGAGAAAGTCTTAAAAGGTATTAAACGACACTAGGTGTCTCAGTTTCACAAACCGTATCGTCATTTTATCTACGGTTTCATGTACTTTGACATAACTTTAAAACTCGCTTATATTTAATCTCTAGGTAGTAAGATAACTATGATTCAGTTTGTTCACTTTAGTTTTACAGTATGTAAAAAATCGATCCGTTTTTAAGTGTCCGAAAGATTTTATATATATTATAATATGTAAGATAAATGTATACACACATAATGTTTTTAAAAAGATGATACGAACTACTTCCGAACTCTTTCAAGATAAATGTATACACACATAATGTTTTTAAAAAGATGATACGAACTACTTCCGAACTCTTTCTTATAGTATCTTTTTGTCTACCCCTTTAACCCTTTGTATTTGATTTATTTTACCCTCTTTATGGAGTAAAAATTTACGGGGTAAATTTGACGGTGTTCCCACACCGAGAAAGACACACACTCAGGTGGGCACACAGACAGGTGTCCGTGACATGAGAAAAGGAAGATGACGTCTGAAATGAACAAAGTGACGAAAGACAGAAAGACCCTTAAGAAGAGACGTTTCACGTTCCCGGTCCCGGAACAGGGACTGGTGGCCAGGTCGCCGACCCTAAGTCGCGAGAGTCGAGACACTGGGCCGGAGGTAGAGACGGACCCTTGGGTCCGGGACGAAGTAAGCGACACCCGGCTCTAGTCAGGACAGTGTGGAAAGAGACGGAGTAGAAGAGAAGGTGGGACGACAAGACTCAAGGAAACGATTGTTACATCATTCATTTTACTTGGACTCCTCCCTCCAGTAACAGCGTAGGACACACATCCGTCGGGGAGCCTTCGTGTCCCTGAACGACAACCGGAAACGTCGACTTCCCCCGGGTCAGAACACCCTGACTCGGAAACGGAAACCCTCGACTACGACAGAGACCCACCTACCACAGTCTTTACAACAACCTGTAGGTCTCCCCAACCTCTTGACCACACCCCTCTTTTTCGTGTGTGACCCGACCCTCAACTTGACGTCGAGAAAACCCACGACCGTACGAGGTCCCCTTTGAATGAAAGTCGTCCTTTGTCCGTCTCCGGACTGACAAGTCGTCGAGACGGATACACAGGTGGACGTCCGACGGACGACCATGAAAGACGCGGGAGGTGGACACTACAAATAATTAGTTCATACACGAGACGATTTAACGAAGTCAACACACTGAGATACCTGACATCGAGCGGTCTGGGGAGACAGGTATCCTAAGAGGTCCGTTCTTATGACCTCACCCAACGGTACGGGAGGAGGACCCCTAGAAGGGTTGAGTGCCTACCTTGGTTCAGAGAATACGGAGGACGTAACCGTCCACCCAAGAAATGGCAATCGTGGTGGACCCTTTGGGAAGGATCAATTCCGTCACTCGAATAAGACCCTTCAGTCACCAGGGCTCAAAGTTGTCCGAAAGTCGAGGAGTGGTGTGAGGTGAAGAGAGGTTAGTCGAACCATGGGTGGAAGGTAGAGGGTCGAGGAGAAGGGGTCCGCCAACAGTACCGACCACCCGACCCTCGTCTGACTCACCGTGGAGACCAGAGAAGAGAGGGCGGTCCCGAGAAGTGCACCCCAGGTAACGAGAAGTGAGTTTCGAGGTACAAGGACTGGGTCTGGGGAAAGACTCTACACGGGAGAAGACCCCTCGGGGAAGGAGACGGGACCTAAGACGACTGACCAGAGTGACGAGATTACGGAGAACGGAAAAGGACCTTTAGTATGACGGCACCTACGGTAAATACTGGGGAACTCTGTGCAACTCTCGGAAATGAGACAAAAATTATGTGGGTACACTTGTTATATTATTGAGTGAAAAATTTACATAAAAAAATTAACTTCCTATTAACGAAACGTCTTAAAACAAAAGACAGTTTGGAGTGGTGCTTAGTCGGTATCCATATGTATGCACATAGGGGAGGGTTGTTGTATTGAGAATTGAGAAATAAAAAACGGAAAAATATGACAAGTACCCTAAGAGTACCGTTTATTTCTACGACTACGACCCTCTAACTTCCGTTTTCCTCTTCTCCCACTGTCTCCTACTATATCAACCTACCGTAGTGGTTAAGTTACCTGTACTCAAACTCGTTCGAGATCCTCTATCACTTCCTGTTCCTCCGGACCACACGACGTCACGTACCCCAACGTTTCTCAACCGATACTGACTGACTTGTTACCGTTACTGATAAAATAAAAAATTTAATTAATTAAATAAAATTAACCTCCGATTAATGAAATGTTATCACCAAAAACGGTATGTAACTGTACTTAGTCGGTACCCACATGTACACAAGTAAAACAGAGAAGGGGGTAATCTGACAACTTTGAGCCCTGGTGACCAAAGTGTCCCATTCGGGTAACGGAATTAATCATTTGTGGTTTATTTATTTCATTTCTTCCTAACTTATACCAAAATCTCCTTACCTTCCACTAAGATTTGTACCCGTATCACGGACAATTTGAGACCTTCTTTGGACACGACTTCGAGTCACTGGTCCTTAGTGGGTGTGATCCCGAAAAGGTAAACCAGCTGCATTTCAGACCCCCCTTAAACCCCTTATGTACCTCTTACTCCAGTTCCACGACCGTCTCCCGACCTTGACCCTACGTCCGTGTCCGCTCTGGACGGACGTCTGGTCTTCCCTCACTAAAGAACAAAGGTGGACGGGGAGGACTCTTCTACGTCCGGACGTAGGACGGAGACGAAGACCTGGGAAAGAAGGTGGACAGTCTGTAGAGGGTCTTGGAAGAGTTCCCACTGTGTCTTCGACCTTGAGACGTCCGGTGCGTCTGACGTTTTACGTTAAAAGTCCGAAGTTCAAAGGTACTAAAGTTTCTCTCTTAATTTCTCTTGATCGGTCCCTTAAAGGACTGTCGGGTGACCAATCCTGAGACCCGAGAGTGTCGTCTCCTGGACCCCAACTCCGAACCAGTCCCTTGATTCTAGGGTGTTCAGTGTGTCACACCGGTCTTATAATTGTCTATCTATCTGTCTATCTATCTTGATGGGTCCGGGAAGGTCGGGGTGTTCCCCAAGAGACCCCAAGACGTCGTCGTAGGTCCGTCCCATTCGTACCACAAAGAGTCGTCTCGGAATTTCGAGACCTCGAAGAAGCACGACGTCCTTCGCGAACTCCTCGGTCTTCAGAACGGGAGCCGGGGCAGGGACGGATTGTCACGGTGTGTGAGCGTCCGAGAGATTAGACTCCTTCCGGAGGGTCTTCAAGTTTCTCCTCATAAACTCAGAGAGAGGGACGGAGCCCCGGGCATCAGAGCGGTGTCGGTCTGGCTCCCCGTGTGGTCGACCCGGCGGAGAGTAGACTAGGGGAGACTTAGCGAGACGGTAGACGGGGCTCGGACTCCCTGTAAACATGAGTTGCAGAAAAGGAGTCGGAGTTCTTCGGCGGAGTTCAGGACGCAGAAGGAAGAGGACTGCGATTTGTCCCTTGGGGCCGAAACCCACACCGCGAGAGGATCAGGCACGTAGAGAAGGAGTGACAGAGGAGTCGTTCCAGTGGGACCACCTGCCTTTGGTCCTTGATACCCCTCATGAAAGCGACGTTTTTAGCAATCCCCGATACTTATCCAGAAATAAAAAAGGAATTTCTTGACTGACGTCGACCTGTAAATGGTCGTAAGGGGTCAGACAGACAAAACTTTGTGTTTGGATTCGACACCACGTCTCGACAGAAAAGAGAACCACCCCAAGACGGAAGAACGACTCTGTTACTGACGAACTGAACAGCACCGGTCCTGTTATTAACCTATAGTAAATTGTAAAATAAGAGACTGTCAGTGGAAGGTAAACAACGGAACACCTTCAGAATATACATAGGAAGACAGAAAAAAAAAAAAAAATTACTTACTTCTTTGAAAGTAATTGAGATAGAATTGAAAAAATACTTACTTCTTTGTCTACTTTCTCTCTATTCGTTTGACGATTTCCGGTAAGCTAGTTAGCGACGGTAACGGGAAGATAGGACGGTAGGGATCTCGGAGAGACATACGCCCAGTCCAGTTCCTTCTACAGGGTAAAGACGTCCGGACCCTAGGGTCCCAAAAATCGTTAAGAAAAAACGTAAATGGTGTTCGGATAAAAGGGGAAGACTTTCAGAGTGAGACTCTCAGTATCTCAAAACCCCGTCTCGTTTTCTTTTGTGACCTTACTATAAAACTTAGACTTTATTTTAACCTTTTGTGGACTATCTTTCCAAACGGTGTAAACCTCAACAACCTGAAACTCCCACCTCGTAAAATTCCTTAGGTCCTCCCTCGTTATGTCCGTAGGATATGTGTAGTATAAACGATTTCTTTTACCTTTTTTATTTCGGGTAACCATAAAAGAACATTCACTACTGTTTCATTTTAAATTTTTATAAATAATAATGACTCATGTAAGAGTATTATATCCCGACGGTTTAAATTGTTTTTTTTTACGACCTGTGTTTCAATTAAAACTTGAAATCTATACGTAACTTATGCAAAACAAAAAATTATATTTATACAGGGTTTATAACCCTCTTAGACCGTTACTCTCTCGTTGATAGGATCTCATCATCCTATAAACGAAAGACAAAAGAAGTCAACCAACAATAAAACCCCACCTATTTGAAAAGGTAGTAAAACTATAGATCGGTAGGATTTCTAATAAACCAAATACACAAAGTCAACTTGATATTTCGGTCACAAGTGTACTTATAGATTTCTTGGTTAACGAGAAACAGTATAAAAATCACTGTACACATGAAAACAGAAATAATGTTTAGACCCCAATCCTTTTTTGCTCCCAGTAAAATGTCATTTTCCCACTTTCGTAGTGGGTCGGTAGTCCTTACCTTTTTACCTCTTAGTGACCCTATCCTTATTTCCTCTTCCTTTCTTGAGAATGTCCTAGCTTTGATGCGTAAGAATTCTGACAACAATTATTGACACAGGTTCCTCTCGCTGAATTAAGTCCGACACTACTACTGTTTCATGACAGTTGAACTTTTGTAGCGTGACACACTCTCGACACTCAATTCAAAATAAACCCCATTTTACTCCTGATGCCGGGTCCTCTATTGTGAGTCTATAGAGACTCTTTGACGAGGTTTCTCCATCCCTTCGTCCAGTCATATATACACTAAAACAACTTCCCCCTCATGTACTTTAGTTCGTGTATAAAAATTTCCTTCCAAAGACGATCAGTGTTCCTCGTCGTAATCAGTGGTACTTCCTAAAATCACGAAAATATCTATACCGTCTATGTTCTTAACCCGAGTATTTTAACCGAAGACCTTTATAGGTTGATAGACTTCTGGACAAGACGGTCAAAAGGGGTCTCGTGTCTTACGGAGTAAAGACGAGAGGTGGGACGTGAGAAAGTCCCCCGCAACTTCCAGTCGTCAACATCGTCGTGTGCTAAATTAGGAACATCTTCACCTACCGTTTGCGGGTGCCGTTTGTGGTTGAACATCAAATATCATGACATCCGACACACCGAACATTGTTTTCCTCAAATGAAGAGCTTCAAGCCTCCGGACCTTCGGACGTCAGTCTCAACTGACATGTCGACCCAAGACCTCCGACGGAAGACCCACCGTCTGACACTGGAAGAGTGACGACACGGAAGTGTACCGTCTTTTTCTCACTCGATCGAGACTCCAGATCAAATATTCCCCACGATTTACCATACCTGGACTTTCTTCGTCTTCTATAATTCTTCTCCACCGTTCTTATGTTTCTTCTTAACATGGTTTTTCTAGAAGTACTGGTTCTATTAGTGTTACCACACTAGTGAGTGGATCTCGGCCTGTAGGACCTTACACTTCAGTTCACCCGGAATCTTTCGTAGTGATGCTCGTTTCGATCACCTCCACTACCGTAAGGTCAACTCGATAAAGTTTAGAACATTCTACTACGACACTTTCACGACGTGAGTTATACGGTCGTTTAAACCTTGTGAGTCGTCACCGGTATCCTGACCTTTTCCAGTGAAAAGTAAGGTTAGGGTTTCTTTCTGTTACGGTTTCTTACGAGTTTGATGGCGTGTTATCGTGAGTGGAGTGTGCGATCATTTCATTACGAGTTTTAAGAGGTTCGGTCCGAAGTCATGTACTTGGCACTTGAGGGTCTACAAGTTCGACCAAAACCTTTTCCGTCTCCTTGGTCTATAGTTTAACAGTTGTAGGCGACCTAGTAGTTTTTCGTTCTCCCAAGGTCTTTTTGTAGATAAAGAAGAAATAACTGATATGGTTTCGGAAACTGACACACCTAGTGTTATTTGACACCTTTTAAGACTCTCTCTACCCTTATGTTCTAGTGGACTGGACGGAGAACTCTTTAGACATACGTCCAGTCCTTCGTTGTCAATCTTGACCTGTACCTTGTTGTCTGACGAAGGTTTATCCTTTTCCTCATGTAGTTCCGACATATAACAGTGGGACGAATAAATTGAAGATACGTCTCATGTAGTACTTTTTACGACCCGACCTACTTCGTGTTCGACCTTAGTTCTAACGTCCCTCTTTATAGTTATTGGAGTCTATACGTCTATTATAGTGGGAATACCGTCTTTCACTTCTCCTTGATTTTTCGGAGAACTACTTTCACTTTTACCTCTCACTTTTTCAACTGAATATCGAGTTGTAAGTCTTTTACTTCTAGTACCGTAGACCAGGGTAGTGAAGTACCCTTTATCTACTCCTTTGTCACCTTTGTCACAGTCTGAAATAAAACCCCCCGAGGTTTTAGTGACGTCACCACTAACGTCGGTACTTTAATTTTCTACGAATGAGGAACCTTCTTTTCAATACTGGTTGGATCTATCATATAAGTTTTCGTCTCTGTAATGAAACGGGTGTTTCCAGTCAGATCAGTTCCGATACCAAAAGGACACCAGTACATACCTACACTCTCAACCTGACACTTCGTTCGACTCACGGTTTCTTAACTACGAAAACTTTACACCACAACCTCTTCTGAGAACTCTCAGGGAACCTGACGTTCCTCTAGGTTGGTCAGGTAAGACGTCCTCTAGTTGGGACCTTAAAGAAACCTCCCTTACTACGATTTCGACTTTGAGGTCATGAAACCGGTGGAGTACACTTATCAACTGAGTAACCTTTTCTGAGACTACGACCCTCCCTAACTCCCGTCCTCACCTTCCCCTACTGTCTCCTACTCTACCGACCTACCGTAGTGACTGAGATACCTGTACTCAGACTCACTTGAGGCCCTCAACCACTACCTGTCCCTCCGGACCACACGACGCTAAGTACCCCAGCGTTCCTCAGTCTGTGTTGACTCGCTGACTTGACTTGACTTAGAGTAAATACCCCTGAGGTGGAAGGACTGGATTAACGGAGGGTTTTCGAGATGGAGGTTTATGATGACGTAACCCTCAATCCTATGGGTGTATATATAAAATCCCACTGCCTGTATGTATGTTATTGTTACTTGGTTACAAAGCCTTCGGTTTTTACCCGATTATGTTTATTTTTACTTCAGATTGTCTCATAGTCAGATCTTGAATCATTCTGTGTATTAAACAGGATAAATCAATATGTTCATATCATTGTCAAACGGTTTGTCTGACATGTTTATAGAACCTGGTTCTGGTTATTAAGTCTTTTTTCCGTTAAGGACATAGAGTCCTCGGTGTGTATGGCTACGAACTTACATCCTAGACTCCTCATCAGTGTTTGCGACTAAAGGTGTACCATTTTTGTGTAAGGTCCCCAAGGGACCATCGAGTCACCATTTCTTAGGCAGACGTTACGTCCTCTACACCCAAACTGGAGACCCAGTCCTTCTAGGGGACGTCTTCCTTTACCGTTGGGTGAGGTCATAAGTACGGACCCTTTGGGGTACCTGTCTTCTCGGAACACCCGATGTCAGGTACCCCAGTGTTTCTCAGTCTGTACTGAATTCTCTGATTTGTTGTTGTTGTTTTAGTGTAAGGTGGTGTTTGTACTACTTGTGTCTGACCCAGTCCCACTGGAAAGTACCGTCCGTCCACCGGGATATGGACGTTCTGCCCGGTCCGGACTTGACCAACAGTGTCCGGTCAAGTAACACTCGGACCCAACTCGAAAGGGTTTGAGTCCAACTGAAATGTGTATCTTAGAGGACCTTCGTACGGACACCAAAAGAACTAGACCATACCATTTGAGTGAAAACCTCCGTAAAAATGTAAAGTTATAATTACGACATAGGAAAACTCGTTTACCATATTAAAGGAATCGTGTAACCAACACGGGACCGTCTCTCCTCTCTTAAGACAAAGGTCGACTAACCAAACGATTGTAATGTCGATGTGAACCCCTAAAGATACACCGAGAACGGAGACGACGGACGAAAAGGGACGGGATCGTTTCTAATGGTTCCGGATTTTACAGTCATTGACCACTGTCCGTAGAGACTAAAGAATTAGAGGAGAATCCAATGGGACTGTTGTAGAGACCACTTTGTTTAAGTATGTGGTTGTCCTGTCTGATGAATTTCTTTTTGTTTCGATTTGTATCATCTCCGACTATTCGACTTAATCTTAATTCTCCACACACGGATACACATATAAAATTTACTGATGGATGAATCGACTGAACTTTTAAGTGAATTATCGGTTACCTACGTAATGTCTTTAGTTTCTTTGTTAAAAATACTCTTTATAAAAGAAAGTAAAGGATTGAGGGAATTTCAAAAGTCGATTATCACGGACTTTTCTTTATCTAAAAAAAGACCTAGACAATCACCTAAATCGGAGGACTAAAATAGACTCAGTACGAAACCTTTGTTATTTTTGTAGAACATGAAAACACCTTCATGTGTAGATACTTCATGGAAGTAGATACTGAATTTTTCAGTTGACATTTGTATATAATTTATAGTTTGTATGGAGAAAAAGGTTTAATTAAAGACTCATTTAAGCATCATTTCACTTTCAAACCTCGATTCTGGTGATCTGACTCGACCTAAAATTTACCCACTTAACTTAACCCTAATCTACCTCCGTACAACCGAGACTCAGACATTTCCGTAGGTTTTCCTCGGGAACGTAAAAATCGTAAGAATCTGTTAAAAGAGAGGTGGACACATGGGACAGGATAAACGACCTAGTAAGGGATTTTACAAAAGTAGGGAAATAATGTGTTCCGTGTTAGCATAGAACCAAAAACCAACGAACCAATGACTCAGAGGTTGAAACAACACACCTTAGTGGACCTCTCAAGAAATACGAGACCACTTGTCTCGGGGTGGAGGACTTTCGACTTAAGTTTCTTCCCGATCCGGAGACATACAATGATTATTCGAAGGGTCCACTAAATTTCCTAATCTCAAATCCCGAGTCTTTTACTCGAATCCAGGTTTTGTAGGTAAGGTCATAATATCCTGAGGTCCTACACTAAAATGACATAGGACCATGTAAGAATGAAGACTGTTGGGGAGTTATTAAGGGAATGGGGGAACGAAGAACTTCGTACAGGGTCTGATCATAACACATGTAGTGGATCTTCGGTCACTTTTTATGCCTTAAGGTCCTGTACGGGGTCTGGATGATTCAGTCTTAGATGAAAATTACTCTAGGGTCAACGGAACATGTAATCTCAGACTCCTCGTGATGGAATCTTGTTTCGACTGACCTAAGAAAGAGGTTTAAGTACCCGAGTAACGGTTCGACTAAACATTAACAGATGATAATAACATGTCTTATCGGAGAAAAAAGAAGGGTTCCCATCAAATGGTGGGGAAGACTAGACCCTTGAAAAGGTTTTATTAAGGCCAAATATAATGGGAACGTCTAAAGACCGTCGGGCACCGTCCACTCTAGATGATTCACAGAGGGTGTCACAAACGTGTAGTGAAAGTACTCCGGTTGGCTTCGACTTTTTTACTTTATTAAGGAGTACGAATAGTAAGAAGAAGATCGGTATCCCGTGAACATATACACCAAAAACGATGAGTCTTGAGACGGAGAAAGGGAATTTTTTTATTATTATTAATTGAGGATTAAAAGGTAAACTCTAGTCGAGTTCTAAATTAAGGAGTCCCTTTGAAGAGACTGAAACCACGACAGGAGTCCCTTGATCTGGAACCTGAACTTCGTCATCTTTCATTCCCGGTCCTTAATCCGGAACCCCTGACTTTCCCCCTCAACCCTCCCGATGATTCTCCTCGTTTACGAGAAAACTTCCTCATCATCATCATTCATCACAATCAGCGAGTAAGCACAGGTTGAGAACCGGTAGATTACCGGATATCGGATGGTCCCAGGAGACAGGTACCCGAAGAGGTCCGTTCTCATGGTCTCACCCAACGGTAAGGGAGGAGGTTGTCTTAGAACACTGGGTCCCTAGGTTAGACCCAGAGGACGTAACGTCCGTCTAAGAAAACTCCTTAAGAAAACTTCTCCACCTAAGAAAACTTCCTTTTGTGGGAAATAACTTGGGGGATCAAAAGACTTCTAGTTCAAATTATTCTAATTTCTTCCTTTGTTTAATGGTACATGCCCTCAGTCGTCTTTGTTGTTCGATCTTAACATCTACGGATTTCTCAACTCTATATCTTCGATAGTGACCCTTTTATACCACCCCTCCTTTCTTTCTATATGATAAATTTTTACACTTTCCATCTTAGTGAACTTTTTCCTTATTCGTTGTTCTGTGGTGGTCGTCATTGGTCTCTCTAAAAATTTTCTCGATATGTTTTGTAAATCTTTACTTTTTTACATTAGTGCCTTGATTTTTGGACTTACATACCAAATTTGTGATCAAATCTGTTGCGATTTCTCTCTTAATTACACTCCTACCGTTCTACACCACTGTAATGTATCTGATGTTGTATCTTTTCTTTCCTTTGTTTTATCATTCTCCTTCAATTCCGGTACCAACTACTTTACTTTCATAGATTACCAATTTAGATTGAACACAATATTCTTATATTTATTCCTTATACCCTCTCCTACGTTAAACCCTTCTATTACGACTTTTAACGGTCTTGGTTAATTTTTGCAGGTATACGTTTAACTCTTTAATCTTAAATATGTTGATCAAAATTGTTTTCATTTTAAGTGTGTTTAAACTTCGACGTTTTTCTTTCCTGACAAATCTTCTGGAATTTTATGTCAGTCTGACTTTTACACAAAGTGGTTCTTTCCTTACTTTTAATCTGAAGATTAATGATAAGTAATCGTAGGGACCTTCGGTCTTCTATAATATTATTATAGAAGTTGTATAAGTGTCTTTTTTCAAGTTAAAACCTTTTTTACACAAAGTTCTTGTTCGTATTTTATGTGGAAATCTACTTTGTCTCTCCCTTTAATGGTGTTTATCTAATTATGATAAGTTCGTATGATTTGATAATTGTACTTTTTGACTTTTTGTTAAAATTATTATTTAGTACCCCTATATGTACATATCTATTTTAATCCTTTAATATAAATAATTTTACATTTTTAATCCTTTACTTGTAAAAAGAATTCTTGTGTACCTTAAAAAAAATTTTTAACTGGTATGTGACCCAGTATCATGTCATCTAAGTTTCCGAATCGTAGTAGCTCTAGAGGTATAAATTAGTACTACGTTTAATTTTATCTTTGGTTGTTACTTTTGTTTGTTCGTTTTGGGTTTTCTATAGTATATAAAATTTTATATTTTTTACGTGAAAATTCCCAAAGGACACCATTCCTTTCTTAAGGTTGTCTTTAAATTTTATGACTCTCTACATAACTAAGGAAAAGTATCAAAGGTCAAACAATGATTTCGAAAGTTCATGTCGTAACATTGTAAGGGAAGTCAAGTCCAGTCAAGTCAGCGAGTCAACACAGACTGAGAAACACTGGGGTACCTGACGTCGTGCGGTCCGGAGGGACAGGTAGTGGTTGAGGACCTCACATGAGTTTGAGTACAGGTAGTACAGCCACTACGGTAGGTTGGTAGAGTACGAGACGGTAGGGGAAGATGAAGACGGAAGTTAGAAAGGGTCGTACTGGTAATATTTACAACTGGTCGGTAGTTGATGATAAGACACGAAATACACTATAGAAATTACTAACCTTAGGGGTGACTAGACAAAATCAATACACAATATAAACGAACGAATTACTTAGAGGAAAAAAAAACGACCAATTAAAAACTTACCACCTGTAAATAAATTTTATAATAAACCTCCTTATAAAACTCCGGACCTTATCACTATTGAAGATCTTTCTTTACACCTTCCAACCCTCCTGTGTGAGACCTCAAGGTGTCGGGGTCTGTTGGGACTAAGATAATTACGGACTTCAGGGGACACGATCTACTTTTCTTCGTGAGGTCCTTCCTGACAGGAATGACACAGTACGGGTGACCTCCCCTGTCTCGAGTCCCCAGAAAAGAACTCCTCCCCATCAAAACATTCAAAGGGTGTGAACCACCTCAGATTCGAAATTAAAGAGAGTTATTCTTACATTTCAAGTCGAGTCCGAATACCGACGAAAGAATCCTAGTTTATTTCTTAGTCTGTACTGACTCGCTGACTTGACTTGACTTAACACGAGTCCTCACTTTCTTTCTTTCACTTTCACAATCAACGAGTCAGTATAGGATAAGAAACTCTGGAGTACCTGATATCAGGGGGTCCAAGGAGACAGGTACCTTAAGAGGTCCGTTCTTATGACCTGACCCAACCCTAGAAGGGTTGGATCCCTAACTCGGACCCAGAGGATGTGACGTCCGTCTAATAAATGGTAGACTCGGTGGTCCCTTCTCGAAACTAACACGAAAAGTAATGACTCAAACAGAAGAAGTTTTTAACTTCCGTCAAGAAAAGGACAGAAGACTTCAGAAACTACCAAAGTTCTGTACAAACAAATGAACAAACGAAGACCGTTAACTTGATAGAATCACCAGGAGTGACCTCAGACCCTGACCTTCAAACCACAAAAAAAATAAAAATAAAATTACTTACTTAATTATCTTCAATTTTATTTTAACGATATATATATATATATAAAAAAAAAAATTAAACGAATTAAGAGGATCTCACTCAATCGAATCTAAAAGGGAAACATACCCTGTGGAAAACATGGAAGGGAGTCTAGAGAGATCGGGTATAAAATAAGGTCGGAGATGGTACTGACATACGAAGTGTGTCCACAACTACCGTCTTTAAATGTTACAGTTTGAGAACGAAAGAACGGACTCTGTCTTCCTTCAATTGTAGGACACCGTATTACAAACTAGTCATCTCTCTACCCTCGGTCACTAATATGCCGGGGAAGAAGACAAGGACTCTACCACGTAAGAAGTACCGCGGAGACTACCAAGGTAACCACGGTTTGAAGTCACTGGGTGACCAAGAGTAGAGAGGGACAAAGAGAGAGGGGTTGGGAGATGAAGACAAGAGATCCTGACGAGTAGTTTTAGTAGAACATTCGTCCTTCGTCTGAAGAAATCTTCCCAAAGTAATTAAAGACACACTAATCTGTGGTTTTCACACGAAACTGTTTAGTCGGAGTCCCACTTTTTAGACATTATGAAGAGGTACTGACACAGACTTTTAAGACAGGATAAAGACAACAAAATAGTCTACAACTTAACTTTGGGTTCTTTCACTTTGACTTTTTACAAGGTCTCTTTTTCCTTCGGAACCAAACCAACCCTGTCATGTCACATCTAAGGACCCGTTGAGACCCTGTGACCCGTGGTCTATTCGATGTTGACTGAAACAAGTACAGAACAGGTGATTACAGAACTCGACATATGGAGTAGAAGAGAAGGGGTAGGTACAGGATTGATTTAGGGTTCGTGTTCTTAAGACAGAAAACGAGAACCATGGTAAACGGACATCGTTCGACTTGTTTTAATACTAGAGTTGGTAACGGTATTCTTCAGGATAATCCCTTCTTTATTAAAAATTATTTTTATAGGATTATTTAACGAATTACCTCTTCCATCAAAGTATCCCCGGTGTCTAAATGTCAGTTCCTATGTCATATGTAGTCATATGACTTTATATTCCTACTTTTACTCAACATAAACCTCAGTCTATCGTCTCCTTGTCCCTTATTTCCTAACGGATTGTTTTCCCGTTTAAATAGTTTCCTAAAGAAGTCTCGTCTATGGAGATTTTAAATTGGATTTTAGTAAACAAAGTACTTAGTACGAGAATTTAAAAACACCCACTGATATTTTAACACATTTAGGAACACCAAGTCTAACTCCTGTAAGGTCACTGATTTCTAGTTTTATTTTCGTTTTTAAGTCTCACTCTTTGTTGGTTTTCTTATACAGAAGAAAGAAGAGTCGTCCCTACCATTACTCTGGCGAAGATTCACTCTTCACCCGTAACCTAGACGTGAAAGAAAAAAATTACCGACACGACCCAGAAGTAAAACGTGAACACAAAAGAAATCAACACCGACCACCCCTCGATGAGAGATCAACTCCACGTACCCGAAGAGTAACGTCACCTAAGGGGAACAACACCTCGTTCCTGATCCCACGTGTCCGAGGCATCGATACCGCGTACACAAATCAACGAGGTTCCGTACACCCTAGATGGACCTGGTCCCTAGTTTGGGAAAGGGGACGTAACCGTCCATCTAACAATGTGTGACCTGGGGGGGAGAGGGGGTCCATTCAGGGACCCAGATGACAACAGACCCAGATTTTTACCTACGGAGTCTGACTGTGTCCTCGAGAGTGTAGAGATGACCCTTAGTGTCGTGAGTCGGGTCACGACGTTTATGTCGTTCTAAGAACTGTTGTGTCGATTAACAGTTGTAGTATTTTAGGTAAACAGGTTGTTCATAAATAACTCTCTAGAAAGACACGGTGTTGAAACAAGACCCAGAGTTCATATGTCGACATTCGTTTCGTCCATTTTTAGGAGTGTGAGTGATCCATATGTTGAATCACTTTTTGTTCTATTCACTTTAAATATCAGACAAACTATCATTGTCGTTCACCTCTTCCTCTTTGTCATTTCGACAATTTCCCCTATTCTCCGTTGTAAGATAACGATTTTGTCTGAACATAGGGTCTCCGTTCCTTGTCTTATTTTCCAAAATGGATTGGGAAAATTACGGTTTTCCTAACCACTATAACCTGATTTCCTTGTTCTCACAATCATATAGTTAAAGAAAATTAAAACCTGAAATGAACCGTCAGTATCAAAATCTTCTAAAGAAAGAAAGAAAAAAAAAAAAAAACCTTTCCTTCTGGACCTTGTTTTCACTCAACTACAAAGAATTTCACCGACAAGAAAGAGTCCTCAAATTGGACCCCCCTAAGGTGGTTCGGGATTCCTAACCTTCGTCTTACTATTCAGAAGATAGGTGGAGGTCTTTTCCTCTGTATACCCCTTACTTCCGAGTACTCTATGGTCTCCATAGTAATCCTGAACGCCCAGTCCCCTCCGGTTCTCTTTTATCTTGTAGAATCTTAACCATCCGTCCGGGAATGTACACAAGTAACGTTTTAGATTAACGTCGTCCTTCCTTTCTATCAAACTTATAATTGGTTTGGGATTTCCGTAATCCTCCCTTATCAACTGTGTAACTGGGTAAGTTTTTTCTTGTTCCGTCTCAAACTTGACTTGAAATTGACACATGGATGGTACTCCTATTCTGGAGAGGTCACTACCTTCGACAAAGACGATGACGATTATTTTCCCGTACATGAAGTCTGTAAGGTGGTAGGAAAGTGACCCTCTTGAGACTGGAGTGGCTGACCTCACGACCAGACAAAAGGAAGACGTACTTTATGTTTGACTCCGACAAGAACTATATGTTCTATATTGCTTTCTTAAGAGAAGAACTTGACTTGTTGAACCGAACGATTACCTATAAATGGTCGTTACGGATCCTTTAATGTCGGAGTACAGTGAAAATCTTTGACGGTGGAACGGAAGAATACCAATGTACAAAAAGATTGTGTAGTTTGTCGTTTAAAGTAGGACTCTAATAACGTTACATCGTATTTTTCAAGTTAATCTTTAAATTATGAAAGTCTTCGTCTGGGAAACCTTTTTACCGAATTTTCTATTTCCGTCCGTGACAGAGAGGAGGGAACTTAATCCTACGGGACTTTACGTGTAATCGAGTACGGGAAATAGACTTCTGTTCGGCTTTTTCTAAGACTAATAGTAAAACCCAGTAAGTTCTCCACCTCGACGTTGTCATGACAGAAATGGCGATAAGTAAATTTAAAACTTTAAGGTGACCCTTTAGACGAATGACTATCTCCTCTTACAAACTGAAAAAAAAAAAAAAAACCGAGAATTTTTGACACTCCAAAGGAATCTCCAAAGAGCATGAAATTAAACTTCTACTTTACCCCTTTCGTAAACTCTCTCTTCATGTCACTTCCTTAATAAATCGATTTACTTCGGTGCACAACTTCTAGCCCGAAGATAAACGTTCTTTACCCCCAGTAGGGGTGGAGGTTCAGTAGTCACTACTGACAAGTGAAGGGTGCACAGACCTCCCCGTCCGAGACACAAACGTTACCTCTTTGTTCTTTGGGAGTCTCGATCATCATTAATAGGTCATGAAAATGGTGTGGTCTTCGAGACTTTCGCCTGTAATCTCTAAAACCAGTTCTACCAGACGGTCCCTCTGGTTTCGTTCGTAGAAGAACTACTAAACCGAGTCTACTGAATTCAAGACGTAGACCGTGTCGGACGGTACGGTGAGAATTTACGAGTGGACCGGGTTTTTGAGAGGAATTTGAGTCCAGACACACCTCCATTAAGTCGAAATCCTGGAAGAACATTACTGGGCCGAAGAGTAAGAAGACTGGATTGGGATCGACTTGTGGTCGAGACTACTTGGGACTTCAAAACTAGTCTTCACTTCCACCTCCGGTTCTGATCTTCCTCTTACACACCTTCGGCTTCCAGTCAGTGAAGTACAAAGGGAGCACCGGTCGGGGCAAAGGTATGTCGAAGGGTCCTAGACGACTTCCCTCTGGACCTAACGGAATCCTTTGTTGTGAGGAAGATTCCTTAGAAACGGAACGCTACGACCATTTGACACACAGGAAAGGTCCGACTCTACTTCTTTTGAATTCGAAGTAACGTGGACACAAAGGAGATTTGTCATCTCTTACCCGAAGAAACAAGGTCAGACGGTAAGAAGTAGATTTGATACGGGTCTGTTACTCCCTAGAGGAACCGATCCTACGTAGAAGACAGGGTTCCGAGGATTCACCGAGGACTGAAGGGCGTACGTACAGTTCGACATATTACACTCACTTGTCTACTGTTGTACCTTTGTACTGTTAGTAGGGTCACAATTACATTGTATTTGGGTGGGTTCTCCTACCTTCTCGAAAACACCTAACGAGGCACCCGATTGTGGAGGTTCTGATTGTCATACTCTCGTGTCTAGGCCGTTGCACTTCCGACTCCACGGGCCTAAGAGATGATGTATCCCTAACCCATTTTGTTCCTCTCCTGTGAAGTCAAGGAATGACGACTTTCGTCCACTCCTCTTATATCTCCTTAAAACAAAGAGTCCTTACTACCGAAAAAAAAAAAAAAATGACAAAATTATCGATTCATCACAGGTCGAGAAAACATACGGTACTTGACATAGGGTGGTCCGAGAAGACAGGTACCCTAAAAGGTCCGTTCTTATCACCTCACCCAACGGTGAAGGAAGAGGTCCCCTAGAAGATTTGGGTCCCTAACTTGGGCGTAGAGGACGTAATTGTCCGTCTGGGAAATGGTGACTCGGTAGTCCCTTCGGGGGTCCTTGTTACCCTTTATTCGACTCCTCACCGACACCACAGATCGTTCCATGTTCAAGACTGACGTTGTTTCTTATACATTCACAAAGAGGGGAAAAAACGGGTTAACCGTCTTAGACGTACCTGCCTCCTAGGACCATCCGACGTCAGGTACCCCAGCGATTCTCAACCCGTGCTGACTCACTGAAGTGAAACTGAAAAGTGAAAGTACGTAACCTCTTCCTTTACCGTTGGGTGAGGCCACAAGAACGAACTTCTTAGGGTCCCTGCCCCCTCGGCCCACCCGACGACAGACACCCCAGCGTGTCTCAGTCTGTGCTGACTTCGCTGAATCGTCGTCGTCGTCATCGGAAAGTCCAATAGTTGACTTTGTCTTACCCTGTATAACAGACCCGTCACTTCCATTCTTGTGGTCACTTAAGGATTTCGAAGTACTAACCGAACTCCTTAAAGAGAGAGAGAGAGAGAAAGAAGGAGGGAGAGACAAAAGTTGAGAGGGAAGGAAGGAAGAAACAAAGGAAAAAGAAAGAGAGAGAAAGAAAGGAAAAGGAAAGAAAAAGAGAAAGGGGAAAGAGATAAAAATCAATCCTTTTTTTTACAGGTTCCCTGTATCTAAGGAAAAGTCTTTAGGTCTTACTAAATCCCCTGTACCTGTGAAGAGAAGAAAGTTTGTGGTGGATTCCTTTGAAAGTGTTTGTTCCAGGAGGTCCCTACACGAGGGTAGTCATTGTGGGAAACAGGTACCTTCTTGGGGACCAGATTTTAAGAGATAATTCTAATTTGTTTCTAAACGTGACTTTCGTACGTGTACCCCTTACGTCTTACATAAAGGATAATTCCGTAAAAAACTTCTCTCTGTTCCTTCTTCCGGATAACAAAAACAAGTAGTCTCGACGATGGTTTACAACTCCCCATTGTCACCGTTAGGTCAAGTCAGGTTCCCCTTACCTGAGTAATTTACGAAAATGTAACAGAACCGAGTTTTTCGACTAGTGTTTGTCCCTTCTTTACAACTTCAATCGAACCTTTTTATAAACCTTTACCATAAAACTGTATTAGTATTTCTCCCGGGAGTACCGAAAGGGGATCTAGTTCTAATTCCGGTTTATTCAGTTGTGACCCCACTGCCTCATCCGCTTGCATACACACATAAAAGTATATAATCGTGTGTCCTTATAAGAAACGTACCTTCTATGTAGTTTTGAGTGGCGTTATGTAAAAACAACTCAGAGAAAAGGGATTTGACAAATAGTTGTAGATGACATTCGTTCAACTCCTTCTCTTTAGGAATAGGACGATGGGAGGAAAAAAGGAGTGTAAAAAGAAAGAAGGAGAAAACAAGAAGTAGGAAAAAAAGAAAGAAAGAACTAGAGGAAAAGAACGAGACACAGAGACTCTAACTTTTTGACACGACAGAGATTTTATTTGTGACAACACCCCTAGACGTCGGAGCCCGATTTACTGGGAGTTCAAAGACCAAAGTAATGTTTGATTATAGACACAAAACAAGGACTGAGTATTTTCGTCGAAAACGAAATCTTTAGGGAGTTCGTTGAGTCGAAAAAAAAAAAAATTGGAAAGGTATTTTACCGGTCGAAAATACATAAGAGACATTTCCATGGGTCACGGTCCTCCTGGTACTTTTGGGTTTCTTCTTTTTTCGTCAGAATTAATCTTCAGTAAACCGAGTTTTTTCTTTCCCTCCTTATAAAAGGGGTCTCTAAAGTCCTGGGTTCGCCAAACGGTAGAGAATGGTTCTTTCGTTAGACAGAGATACTGATCATTCTCGTATCCAGTGAAACTACTTATTGCAGAAACCCCCGGGATCACTTCACCCCTAAAGACACTCTACTCATCCTACCACTAGGACACTCTTTGGGTGTCTCTTCAACGGTAGTCGACTGTCAACGACCGAACGTCAGTAGTGTCTTGTGGTCTTCCAACTGATGTGGATGTCCGGTGAAATTAACGTCGTAGGAGACTTTGTGTCCGGAATCACATGTTTATCCGACTGGAGGACAGTCGACCCTCTTACACCCCAGTATTAAGAACATCGACTTTCCCTTCAGGGTCGGTCCTTCCCTAGAGACGAAGGTTATTATTCCGGTATTGTAAATACGAATATAAGTGCTCCGGTCAGTTTCTGATTCCCGTACGTGCAGGGTTCACTGTTCCGAATTCCTCTGGGTTCCTCGTCCTTACGACTCGGGTGTGATCTGTGTATTTCCCTGTAAACATGAAAACCTGTTTCGTAGTAAGGTCCCAAATGTTAATTAATATACTTGTGAAGAAACCTTTTAAAGTAGATTTTTACTAAGAGTATTAATAACTTGGTCACGACATCGATAGAAAAGGTTCAAAATAATGTCCGATAACGTTTAGTAGATTAAGAGAAATTCCCTTGTTTGGGAAATCTTCCAGTATATTGTCCCAATAATTCTTTTCTTCCTACTTTCTCGTCTTAAAACATGACAATGTTACGGTTAAGAGGTTTGAGTTCATAGAAATTATAAAGTGTTTAGAAATGTTGGTAGGGTACTCCACAAAATGTGTTACGAAGTTTCAAACCAGAATGATAAACCATCCAAAAAAAAAAAAAAAATTCCAGAATAATAAATAAATAAATAAATAAAGTCCTATTTCTCAAGACAAGAATTAACAACCCACGTACGTTCCAGGACCAAGGTCAGGGTCTATAGTTTTGAGACCTGAGTTGACCTGAACCTGTCTTTCACTTAAGAGGTAGATACCCGTAACGTGCCTTTAGTTAAACCAAATTAAGGATTTAGTGTTCTGATCTCAGTATCCTTCTTTGGAGACCCAATCTACGGAATTTCGGTCAGGGACTACCTGAATTTTCCTTTCGTCCTCTTGTAATAGAACTTAGTACGGGTCCAATTTACACCGATAAAAACAATGACTTAGGTTTCTACACCGGTTGGGACTTACATAGTAAAAAGCTCGGTTCCTTGATATACAAACGAGGTCTAATTTGAGTAGGTTCACCTCGTTTATATCGTAAAACTCCGTCACTGATGTGTTTTTTATATTTCTCCTTTTTAAGTTAGTCCGTTCGATTACCAAAGAAAGTCTAGTTTTGAGGGAAGGGTTGTGTTCATAAATCGTGACCCCTTCCACCAGTCTGACGAACATACTCAGATGTACTCCTAATTCAATTTTCTTGAAAAAAAAAAAGTGTGTTCGGAACTTCCTACTTCAAAACTTCGTGTCTCTCTGTTACGGAGAAGGATACCCTGGAATTCTCTATTTATTATTGTTTATAAGATGGGGAAAGGAGGAGAGAGGATGGGACATAAACGGAAGGACAGATCGTCAGACCGGAAGGAACACCGAGTCGACCATTTCTTAGGCGGACGTTACACCCTCTGGGCCCAAACTGGGGACCCAACCCTTCTAGGGGACCTTTTCCCTCTCCGATGGATGAGGTCATAAGACCGGATCTCTTAAGGTGCCTGTCATATCAAGTACCCCAGTGTTTCTCAACCCGTGCTGACTCACTGAAAGTGAAAGTCAAGCGATAGTGAGTCTTTGGTGTATGTATGTGCATAAAACGGGAAGAAATAAGTATACGGCGGTATAAGGTTCATCCGGGAAGTCTTCTGAACGCCTTCATGACCGGTTTTCAATTATTTACTTAGTCTATAGGACCATTCCTTTTACATCTCAAAGACAGAGAAATTAAAAAACAAACAAACAAAGGTCTTTAAAAAATACTTACCTTAGTATGAGACACGTCAGAAAATGTGGGTCAAAGAAAGTAAATAGTGTTATAGAAATTCCAAGTAGGTACAACACTGTGTATAGTCGGGAAACAAGGAAAAATAACAACCCATCATAAGACAAAATACCTATATTATATTGTGTATAAATGGTCAACTACCTGTAAATAACCTTAGCAAAGACGAAACTCCTGTATTTCTTCACAGAACATACAAAACGTGCAAAAGACAAGAAACAGGTAGTCCGAAACATAAGTTGACAAAAACTAAGAAGAGGGGGAAGTTCAAGTGATAATTATAATTTCTCTTAAAATACTTGAAAGATGAGACAGAGAGTCTCCTGTCTTTGTATGAAAAATTTTTGGTGAACTTTTATGGAACAGATAAAACAATTCTTAATAAAATAGAGGATGAACAAACCACAATCGATAAAATAAACATAATTAAACAGTAAATGAAACTGTAAACTAATAGATCTAAACAGAATTTTCATTTAGAAAATGCTAATACATAAACAAACCGACGGACCCCAGAGCCAACGACATGACACCAGAAGTGAACCCCGTACGTCGGAGAACCGACGTCGCGCACTTAGGCACGGACGCCGTACACACACCGTGCTGGTCACTAACTTGGAACCGGGGACGTAGCCCTCGCACCCCAGAGCCGGGGACCTGACGGTCCCTCCAACGGATCTCCATGAAATAACTGAAAGGGAGAAAGAGACCAAGAAAAGAGAGACCACCAAAGCGTCAACGGAGATAGACTCAAGGGTCTCTAAGAGTCAGTCAGGTCTTGGTCTTGAATCCAACCCAGAGTCTCAAGGACGCAGTGGGTGCCAAGTAGTAAGGTCAGGCCACTTGGGTGGTCCGGGGAGGTAGAAGTGTTTGAGATCGACCCCTCTGGCTAAAACTATGAAACGGGGAAGACCTCACGAAAACCAGAGTGACCTTTATGTCGAGAAATCACGAAGGTCTATGAACGCCAAGACCTCGGACCGTCACACGACCGAAGACGACATCAAGTGTAGAACCCACAATAAAAATGAAGTTAAGTTGATCTAAAGATTCAATAAAATCTTGTACCTATAAAAAATCTTTTCACACGATTTTATGTCATATATATGTCTTTTTATGAATGTGGTATTAACTTGTATACCTACCTAAAAATAATTGACTCACGTTAAAGAGGTTTTAGTTCTTTGTCTCGTTGGGTGTCAGCCTTGGAACGAGACACACGGACGGGTTAGTAAGGGGTGGTTTCTATTCATAACAAGACAAAGGATGTACCCATCTATACCAAACTCAGGACAAATCCTGATAATAGTTATCACGATGATATGTGTATAACCCCGAAGGGTCCACAATGATCACCATTTTTTTTTTTTTTTGTTTTTTGTTTTTTTGGACGGACGGTTACGTCCTCCTCTACATCCACTACACCCCAACTAGGAACTCAGCCCTTCTAGGGGACCTCCTCTCGTGTCGTTGGGTGAGACCATAAAACGGATCCCTTAGGGTAGTTGTCTCCTCAGACCACTTGATGAAAATATCTCAGTGTTTCTCAACTTGTACTGACCGCACTGTAGTACATACGTGCGTATGTGTATAATCGTGTACAAAAACCATTTGTATACATAAATAAAGATAACCTCTTGGAGAATTTTCACCTCAAACCCCCAGTATTCCGTCCGTACACAAGTCAAAATCGTCTATAATTTGTAAAAAGGTTTTACCAACGAGGTTACATTTAAGGTGTAAATTACAGGGGTGTAGGAACAGTCTAAAATCATAATAATGAATATAATAAAAATCTTCTGATGTAGTCAACTAAAATGGGAAAGTGTTTACAAAACAAAAGGGGTAAGTCAACATCTGAAACTCTCTCTTTCTTAATTAGAGTAAGAGTCTAAGACTTTAAATAGATATCTAAAAATTCCGTACATAATTTTTTTTTTTGACAATTATTAGAATTTTTTACGGGGTAACCTGATGGATATTCACCAGTTTATTACCGTATTCGGAAGGATTTTATAAAAATGAAACATTTTATGTTTATAAGAGTTCCACCATTAGGTAGTTCATGGTAGTAAGTAAATGTAGAATCACTTTTGTCCAAACCGAGTGAAAAAAAAAAAAAAAAAAAAAAACTCTCTTCCCACCGACTTAAAAGAAGTTTTCTTTATAAGTGATGACAAAACGTAACACTGTAATACCGTCTTTCACTTCTCTTTGATTTCTCGGAGAACTACTTTCACTTTCTCCTCTCACTTTTTTTCAACCGAATTTTGAGTTGTAAGCCTTTTGATTCTAGTACCGTAGACCAGGGTAGTGAAGTACCGTTTATCTACCCCTTTGTCACCTTTGTCACTGTCCGAAATAAAAGAACCCGAGGTTTTAGAGACGTCTACCACTAACATCGGTACTTTAATTTTCTACGAATGAGGAAGTTTTTTTTGATACTGGTTGGATCTGTCGTATAATTTTTCGTCTCTGTAATAAAACGGTTGTTTACAGATAGATCAGTTTAGAAACTAAAAAGGTCATCAGTACATACCGACACTCTCAACCTGATATTTCTTTCGACTCGTGGTTTCTTAACTACCAAAACTTGACACCACAACCTCTTCTGAGAACTCGCAGGGAACCTGTCGTTCCTCTAGGTTGGTTAAGTAGAATTTCCTTTAGTTATGATTTATAAGTAACCTTCCTGACTACGACTTCGATTTTGAGGTTATGAAACCGGTGAACTACACTTCTTGAATGAGTAAGCTTTTCTGGTACCACGACCCTTTCTAACTTCCGTCCTCCCCTTCCCCTGGTGTCTCCTACTCTACCAACCTACCGTAGTGGCTTAGATACCTGTACTCAAACTCATTTGAGACCCTCAACCACTACCTGTCCCTTCGGACCGTAAGACGTCAGGTACCCCATTGTTTCTCAGTCTGTACTGACTCGTTGACTTGACTTGACTTGACTACAATTCATCACCTAAGGTAAACAGTGGGAAATGACTCCCACGGGGACACAGAACTAAACCGGTCACCTTATGTCTATTCCCTACCATACGAACCAGGTTCGAAACCAGAGTTCTTGAGAGAAACGAGAGAACCTCGAGACGGTGGTGACACAACTGTTCTGGTCCGAAGAACCTCCTATTCCTTGGTTTACGTTCTTCCTATTTGTAGGGTAGGTTATCGACGGAACTGATTTATTCGTAGTCCCTTGAGGTAGATCTGGTCGTCTCGACATGGGTTGGACGTCGGCTAGTGTCTATGCAGACCAGTCGGTTCTGCTCAACTGGGGACCTGAGGACTCCTTGTAATTCACAAATAAAATTCGGTAACAGAAACCCCACAAAACAATGTACCGTTATTCATCGTCTATGTCTGTCTACTTCATGTCCTGTCGACGTCCTTCCCGTGTGTGGATACCCTTTCCAAATATCAAGGAGTGTTTGAAAGGAACACAGAGAGAGGAAGAGGAGGAGGAAGAGGAGGGGGGGAAGAAAGAAAAGAGTACTGACCAACGATAAGAAGATATAGAAGGTGTTCTATCTACCAAAATGAGGAAACTTCCCTTTAGGTTGAATAGTACAATTATGTGGTTTCAATCTTATTATCGTGTGTTTTTTAAAAGACACTAGGTTAAAATTGGGTATAAGTGTAAACCTAGCTTTAAAGTCGAAAAGTTCTCAACAGTAGAACCCCCTTCAGTGAATACGAGAGATTTGGAACAAAGGAAGAGGTTTTTTACCTCTACTACTGTTATAGGTGGAACGTTCCGGTACCAATTTTATAACTTATCGGCTTTCAAATCAGAATCCTCTCTCCACACCTAAAGTCAGGACCAAGACGTCATCTAGTCGAGACACTGAAACCGATTTAACAAGTTAAAAAGTCCTAAATCAAAGGAAACGATATTTAACCAGTATCGTTATTAAGGATCCCAAGGGTCTACTGAGGCACCATTTCTTAGACGGACGGTTTCACCCTCTATTCCTTCCGTCTCCAAGATAGGGAACCAGTCCTCCTAGGGGACCGTTCCTTTTACTGTTGGGTGGGACCATTTGAACGGATCTTTTCGGGCACCTGTCTCCTCGGACCGCTTAGTGTCTGGTACCCAGTGTTTCTCAGCCTGTACTGACTCACGGACTCGTGTGTGTCGTGTGTTATTAGGGATAGAGTGTCGTACCTAACCTCTAATTTATTCTCATTTGTATTTTTTTGGTTACGGACCAGACTATGTATAACGGGAGGTAAAGTAAGGAATATTATCGTATAAAGAAAGCTCAGGACCTACTACGTTTGGGAGAACTTGAGGGAAGCGGGGTAGAGTCTGTACGTAGGTTAATGTGACAGGAAGAGACAATGAACGAAACAAACTGAATCGCCCTCTGGACCCAAGGTAGGGACCAAATCCTTCTAGAGGACCTCTTCCCTGTCCGATGTGTGCGGTCATAAGACCGGATCTCTTAAGGCTCCTGACATGTCAGGTACCCCAACGTTTCTCAGTCTGTACTGACTCTCTGAAAGTGAAAGGAAGTGAAGTGAGTCTTGTAAACATCATGAACGGAAAGTGGAACAGAAAGAGCAAAGAGCAAGTTCAAAATCCCACACAAACCACCCCTTCCCCACGTGTCCATAACCCTCGAGAAGACACATGATCAGTCTTCTGTCTTTAGTAAAGATCTACATAAACTTTCTATTTTGAGAAATTGTCTTGTCGTCCACAATTAATGAGATATAAGAGTGAACGATTATAACTCATTGTGTTTTGTCGTAGGTCGCTGTCTTTATCTCGTAATTTCCCGATTACGACCTCTTCTCTTGGTGTCTTTCAATTTATGGAACCCCCCGAAGGGACTACCGAGTCACCATTTCTTAGGCACGGACCTCGGTCGTGCTCCTCAGGGCGGGTACCGTTTCCAGTACTCCAATTCCCCAGGCTGTCCGTTTCCACTCAGTCCGGAATTCCCTCGGAGCGACTTAAAAGAGCTTGTAGATGGGGGTTTTGGTCTCAGACGGACGGAATGACGTAATACGAGAGTGGTTGAGGAGACTGTAACTGTCCCCCGACAGGAGGTGGTGGAAGGAGATTTTTCTTAATTGAATCTCGAGGTCGATTGTCAGAGGACGTATATTTTTCTTACAGAGTCGAATTTGGGGAGACTCTCGAAAGATTGAATGGACTGACCAGACAGGCCTAAAAATGTTGAGGTGTGCACTAACAAATACCGGGGGTTGGTGCTCTCCGTACTTTGAATTTCGTAGAATTTCTATATCTCAGGAAAAGATTTTTCGATTTTTAATATAACCACTACCCAAAGTGAAAACTCAGTTACTGACGTCGGTCTGGAGGTATCAGAAGTAGAAAATCCGTGGACCTCCTATAATTAGTTACATTAACCCAATATCTTTTTCCTTATATCATCAAAACTACAATCGTTGTAATCTGAAAACTCAATCATTTAAAAGAGAAACAATATTTAGGACATGAGGAGAAAGGAACAATATTTAACAACACAGGAACGATACATTCTTACATTGGAATTAATCACGAAAGATTCTCACCGTGGTCTGAAATCATTCTTGTTGTGAAAATTCCGTTTATTCAAAAGACGAACTACCTGGGAATAGTCTTTTCCCGGTATTTTACAATTATCCGGAGGACCGGTCTTCTACTACATTTAGTGGATTCTGAACATATATGTCGATCCATATGTCTCTCTTTCGGACCAGAGCTATTCTCAGTCCCGACGACTGCGACGTATTGAAACATAATAGGTAACTAGAGATACATGTTGGTTTTCATATTTTTCGAAAAGGTCTGTTATTTCCTACCTGGTCAGTGACCTTTCTGACCAAAGGGGGAACACCAGAAAAGAGGAAGAAAAGACCGACTTAAGGGTAGACCTCGCACCTCCGAGTGGTATAGATGAATGAACGGGACCGAAGATTTTGGGTGCGCTCTCCCTCGGGTTCCGCCCCGTGAGAGGTGATAAGTTCGCCCGCGGCCACCGAATGCAACTGCCACGTTCAAGAAACAGAACTTTGAAATAACCAAAAGGTACATTTGGTTCAATAAGTCGTAGAAAAAAGGAGATTTAAAGGATGATGTGATAAGAAAGGATTAGAGAAATACAAAGATTAATTTATTAGGAAAGGGTCTACGACTGAGGAAGGGGGGAAGTTTAAGGGACCCAGGTGGCCCAGACCTGGGACCGTTTAGACGGATAGTTACGTACTCTGTCTTTAGACTAGGGACCAGACCCTCCTAGGGTGTTCGGTGTTTCGTCGATTCCGGTGCGTGGCGTTGGTGACTCGGACACGAGACCTCAAACCCTTGGTGCCGGTGACATCTGGAGGGAGTGAAAGGGGACCTCGTACTCTAAGTGTCGTTCTCTTCGGTGGCGTTACTTTCGGGAACGTAGCGTTGATCTCTCATTGGAGACAAGCAGTGGTGATCTCTTCTCGGGTGGGTCGTTACTTCTGGGTCTTATTGTCTTTTATTTATTTTTTATTTTTTAAATTTTGATACAAACCCGAGTTAAAGAGTCGAAAACATTTTCTATTCTAACCTTGTTACATCTTCGTTTTGTGTAAAACCGAAACAATCGTTTGTACTTCCTTTAGTGTATAGTTTAAAATAGGATTAGTCATCTCGGAAAATTCTTTAACCTTTGTCTAAAATCTTCCCATAGATGTTTATCTGATATGTACATATGTATTCATCTATGATTTTACAATACGTATATGGACATTCATACTGGATATTCGTAGTGACAAAGATAATATTATAAACAAACGACTCTCGGAGAAGTCAAGTCAAGTTAGTGAGTCGGCACAGGCTCAGAAACGTTGGGGTACTTGATGTCGTGCGGTCCGGAGGGACAGGTAGTGGTTGAGGACCTCAAGTGAGTTTGAGTACAGGTAGCTCAACCACTACGGTAGGTCGGTAGAGTAGGAGACAGCAGGGGAAGAGGAGGACGGGGGTTAGGGAGGGTCGTAGTCTCAGAAAAGGTTACTCAGTTGAGAAACGTACTCCACCGGTGTCAATACCTCAAAGTCGAAATCGTAGTAAGGAAGGTTTCTTGTGGGTCCCGACTAGAGGAAATCTTACCTGACCAACCTAGAGGAACGTCAGGTTCCCTGAGAGTTCTCAGAAGGGTACGGTTATTAAACAAAAAGAGAGTGAATATTTACATAAAAAAATAACTTCACATCAACCGAATGTTACAAAATAATCAAAGTCTGCATGTCTTATTACTAAGTCATTAAAACGTATAATAAGAGGTAACCGTCAACAATGATTAGTCAAATAAAATTAACAGAAAGTCCAGGGTGTGGTGTAAGTTATTTACATCTTCTTCATTAAAGGATAAAATGGACACTCCTTTGACTCCATGTCCAGATCCTATATTGGTTCTAGTGTTTCAATAACCATTTAATTTTTAAGTTTACCTTTACCAGAGTAAGGTCAACAAGGATAAGAACTCTAATACATCGTGACAACGAACTGTTTCGACATGAGTGTCGGATTTTTATATTTATATGTATATATTGTATAAAATTCGTATTACATAAATATACAAATCCAAGGTAGGGATTGTGTAAAATAGTGGTATCAACTAAGTAAACCCTACCCGTGTTATTTCCTGTCTTTACCTTACCTGGATTGTCTTCGTCTTCTATAATTCTTCTCTACCGTTCTTATGTGTCTTATTGACATGTTTTTCTAGAAGTACTGAGTCCATTAGTACTACGACACTAGTGAGTGGATCTCGGTCTGTAGGACCTTACGCTTCAGTTCACCCCGAATCCTTCGTAGTGATGTTTGTTTCGATCACCTCCACTACCTTAAAGTCAACTCGATAAAGTTTAGGATTTTCTACTACGACACTTTCTCGACGTGAGTTATACGGTCGTTTAAACCTTTTGAGTCGTCACCGGTGTCCTGACCTTTTCCAGTCAAAAGTAAGGTTAGGGTTTCTTTCCGTTACGGTTTCTTACGAGTTTGACGGCATGCTAACGTGAGTAGAGTGTTCGATCGTTTCATCACGAGTTTTAAGAGATTCGGTCCGAAATCCTCATGTACTTGACACTTAAAGGTCTACAAGTTCGACCTAAAATTTTCCGTCTCCTTGGTCTCTAGTTTAACAGTTGTAAGGAACCTAGGAACTTTTTCTCTCTCAAGGTCTTTTTGTAGATGAAGAAATAACTGATACGGTTTGGGAAACTGACACACCTAGTGTTGTTTGACACCTTTTAAGAATGCTTCTACCCTTATGGTCTGGTGGACTGGACTAAGAACTCTTTAGACATATGTCCAGTTCTTCGTTGGTAATTTTGACCTGTACCTTGTTGTCTGACCAAGGTTTAGTCCTTTCCTCATACAGTTCATACATATAACAGTGGGACGAATAAATTGAATATACGTCTCATGTAGTACTCTTTGCGACCCGACGTACTTCGTATTTGACCTTAGTGTTAACGACCCTTTTTATAGTTATTGAAGTATATACGTCTACTGTGGTGGGATACCGTCTTTCCCTTCTTGATTTCTCGGAGAACTACTTTCACTTTCTCCTCTCACTTTTTTAACCGAATTTCGAGCTGTAAGTCTTTTAATTCTAGTACGTGTCTCACGTCTCACGTACTCACGTACTCACGTTTCAGGGTAGTGAAGTACCGTTTATCTACCCCTTTGTTACTGTCCTTTGTCACTGTCTGAAATATAAAAACCTGACGTCGGTACTTTAATTTTCTGAGAACGAGGAACCTTCTTTTCAATGTTGGTTAGATCTGACGTATAAATAATTTTTCGTCTCTGTAATGAAACAGTTGTTTCCAGATAGATCAGTTTCGAAACTAAAAAGGTCATGAGTACACACCTACACCCTCAACTTGATTTTCTTTCGACTCGTGACTTCTTAACTACGAAAACTTCACACCACAACCTCTTCTGAGAACTCTCAGGGCACCTGTCGTTCCTATAGGTTGGTCAGGTAGGATTTGCTTTAGTCAGGACTTATATGTAAAAGTCGACTTCGACTTTGAGGTTATGAAACCGGTGGACTACACTTCTCGACTGAGTAAACTTTTCCGGGACTACGACCCTCCCTAACTCCCGTCCTCCTCTTCCCCTACTGTCTCCTACTCCACCAACCTACCGTAGTGGCTGAGTTACCCGTACTCAAACTCATTTGAGGTCTTCAACTACTGCCTGTCCCTTCGGACCGCACGACATCAGGTACCCCAACGTTTCTCATCCTGTCCGGACTCGTTGACTTGACTTGACTTGACTTACTTTACTTTTAATTTGAACAACAATACTACATTCTTCATATCTATTATCGTTTCTGTGAGATTTACATATTAGTGAAAATTAGCAATTTTGTGGGAATTTTCCACTGAATCCTGTAGTCAAATGTTGACCCTCTTGGTTCTGAATTTCCTAACTCATTAAAAGGGTTCCATAGTTTCGCTTAATTACCGTATTGACTTTAAACCTGTGATGAGACTGAGGTTTCAGGTGTGACAAACATGATCTAGTGGAAGGGGTAAATGTGTCAAATAGGATTTCAAACCCCACACATACAACGTGGAGTTAAAGGAACGAAGTACGTCTTCCTAGACTAGACCGAAACGAAAAAGAAACCACGACAAAAGTACAATTAAAGGGACGAGGAGACATTACGAGGAATTCATGTAAAAAGAACGACTCAAAGTTAACCTAAACAACCCTAAAGAAACAAGATCGACCTCCCACTCAGTCACCAAACTTTTCTCCAAAATTCACGTACGAAAACGAAAAAGTTCAAAGACTTACGGAGGTTTTTAAGTGAAGACTTCAAGACTTTGGGTCTCCCCGTCTCTGGTATTTATAAATTTTATCCTCATATAGTAAAATCAATTTTAAATGTCTCACTAACTACTGAGGTTAAGTTAAAAGTATTTAACCGTAGTATTCCAGACCTACCCTTTAGACGGAAGTTTAATAGTACCCCGAGAGACCGTCTACTCGGAAAATCTTTACGGGAGTTTAGTCAACAATCGTTCAAGCACTGAAGTCCCAGTTGGTCTAGATCCTAACCTTGTCAGGGTAGGGACAAAAGTAAATAAAAAGACTAGAGGGACATCGAGAAGACTACCTCGAAGTACACAGTGGTAGAGGTGGGTTACTCGATACAAGAACCCAACCGTTCCGTTTGTGGTAGTAAATAGTCTTTTTTTAAAGTGAGGTCGAAATCTCTTCGAAGTAAATGAAAAGTGTTTTGTGAGATCTTCAGTTTCTCTCTTAGTCGTGATTAAATCCTACGTCCACTAAGAGAAAACAAACGTTTAAACTCACGACAGAATACCACCACCACCACCACAGTGATTTAATTCAGGAACTAACAGTAGTAAAACTGAATGGAGTCAAAGGTCGTAAACTTGTAGAGACTTATTAAGATCCCTATTTATGTAGCTTGATTAAGTTGGTATCGGAGTCACTGTCTGTCGTGTTGGTAATTGTTCCACTTTGAAGACGTTTCAATGACTGATATATAAAACCCGTAACACTGATCGTACCCCGGACCCTGTACTGTCCATGGTTACAAACTACTTCTCCTTAATTCTCGGGGACTTTACGACAGACGTAGGTCTTTGTGAAACAACAACAACAAGTCAGTGAGTCGGACAGACTGATAAACACTGGGGTACCTTCGTCGTGTGGTCCGAAGGGACAGATAGTGGTGAAGGTCTCGAACGAGTTTGAGAAGGTAAATCAGTTACTACAGTAGGTTGGTAGAGTAAGAGACGACAGGGGAAGAGGAGGACGGAAGTTTGAAAGGGTAATAGTTGCAGAAAAGGTTATTTAACCGAGAAGGGTACTCCACAGGTTTAATACCCTCGAAGTCGGAGCCGTAGTCACGGAGGTCACATATAAGTCCTAACTAAAGGAAATCCTAACTGACCAAACTAGAACAACGTCAGGTTCCCTGAGAGTTCTCAGAAGAGGTTGTGGTGAGAAGTTTTCGTAGTTAAGAAACCACGAGTCGGAAGAAATACCAGGTTGAGAGTGTAAGTATGTACTGATGACATTTTTGGTATTGAAACTGATATGTCTAGAAACAACCGGTTCATTACAGAGACGAAAAATTATGTGACAGATCCAATTAGTGTCTAAAAGAAGGTGCTTCGTTCACAGAAAATTAAAGTCCCGACGTCAGAGGTAGAAGTCACTAAAACCTCGGGGTTTTTTATTTGAGACAGTGCCAAAGGGATAGATACACGGTACTTCACTACCCTGGTCTACCGTAGTGACTGAGTTACCTGTATCCAAACCCACCTGAGACCCTCAACCACTACCTGTCCCTCCGAACCGTACGACACCAAGTGCCCCATCGTTTCTCAGTCTATACTGACTCACTGACTTGACTTGACTACCCGGACCTACGGTAATAGAAGTAAAAAACTTACAACTCAAAATTCGGTCGAAAAGGTGAGAGAAAGTGAAAGTAGTTCTTCGAGAAGTCAAGGAGAAACGAAAGACGGTGTGTCCACCACAGTAGACTATAGACTCCAATAACTATAAAGAGGACCGTTAGAACTAAGGTCGAACACTAAGTAGGTCGTGTCGTAAGGTACACTACATGAGACGTACACAATACATTCGTCCCACTGTTATATGTCTTTGTATTTAGACACAAAATAAAAACAGGTCTGAGGGAGAGATACTGTGTCTTGTCAGGGAATGTAACCATTAAGAGTTAGAACGACCCAAAACAAAGAGTCTCCTGAAACAATCACAGATCTCTGTAAACACGTACGGTATTAACCTCATCCTCACGAGACCGTACATGACTCATCTTCGGTCCCTACGACGACTCGGAGGACGTTCTGTATCTCTCACGTGGTGGGGTTTTGTAGTTTCTTAATATACCGAAAGTTTACAAGACTTAACTCTTTCGGACGAGAGTAAACGGAAGTTGAGTTCGACCTGAACTTTAGGGTTCTAGATCTTAAAGTTATTACTCCCCACGCTGTTTCTGAGATTGGACATGAGGATTAATACTGACAAAGTTCTCAAGAATCCCTTTCGTCAGTCTTGAACCGAATAAGTCCTTGGGGCTCTCCTTTACGGTTTCTAGTTCTAGTAAATGACTTGAGTCATCCTTCTTTATTTTGAAAAAAGAGACAGAGTAAGAGAACCGTTAAACGGAGAACTCTAAAGAGAGACTGAGGTTTGGTCTCACGGGGTCGAGTGAGGGTGTGTAAGAGGTTCATGTATTGAACATCTTCGACTTTTGATGACTCGCGAGGACCTACTCTACTTGCACTGTACGGTCAATCTTCAGATAATCAAAACATTAAGTGAGATCCCTTAACATGTCAATCAAACATATGGAATATTTAGTAGAAATTTTGTAGATTAATAAGGAACGAAAATTAACTTTTTAATTTTTTTTTGACCGAGTAGTCTAGAGGTAAAGGACACATTTCTCCCTAATTCATAATGTACTATATTAAAAAAAGTATATAAATAATAATAATGAAGACTGTTTCAAGTCTTCCTTCATATTGTACGAGAATAAACAGTTAGTTTATAGTTTACCTCACTAATCTGACTGAAGATTCTATGATCAGTTCGTTGTGTCGAAGTCAAGTCAAGTCGAGTCAGCGAGTCAACACAGGCTGAGAAACGCTGGGGTACTTAGCGTCGTGTGGTCCGGAGGGACAAGTAGTGGTAGAGGGCCTCAAGTGAGTCTGAGTGCAGGTAGCTCAGGCACTACGGTAGGTCGGTAGAGTAGGAGCTAGCAGGGGAAGAGGAGGAAGGGGGTTAGGGACGGTCGTAGTCTCAGAAAAGGTTACTCAGTTGAGAAGTGTACTCCACCGGTTTCATGACCTCAAAGTCAAAGTCGTAGTAAGGAATTTAAATATGTTATCCTTTTACAACCATACCGAAGTTTAAGACCAAGAACGTAAGCCTTTGAACGTAAGTTGAAGACCGAGAACGTGACTTATACACCGACGTCCTTGGAATGTATTAGAAAATACCCGTAACCAAAGAAGTAGACATGTTGTTCCTTCAACCTAATATCCTGGGTCAAGAGAAACTAAGACTAAATGAGTTACCTTATTAAAATTAGAATATGACACTGATTGTCTTCTTTTTGTCGAATGTAGCCATACAACTATAGAGAGTTTCCTAATGACGTTTATGAGTAGATTCTTCTATTAGGAAACCTTTACACTGTCTAATCCTTTAATGAGACCTGTGTATGGTACCTAATTTCTTACGCCAAAACCTCGACATGTAACAACTTCAAACATCTCACGACAATAATTTCCAAGGGACCTAAACCCCTATAGTAGTGTTATCTTTGAAAATATTAGTAGTATTAGTTTTCAACTTACATTCAACCCTTATATATTGGATTCTTTTTTTTATATATATATAACAGGTTGTTCATGACAACTTAAGAAACCTTGAAAAGAGAGTCTTCAATTTAAGAAGATGTAGAATCTGAACAAGAATTCCTGTTTAACTTTGTCGGACATCAAAAAGGTGAATAATTCCATATAGTTGATACTAAAACACCAACGTTCTTTATCTTTAAGCGGGTACACGAACCGTCCGAGATTCTACAGGGGGTCAGTGGAAACGGAGGACTACAACATCTGTCGAAAGAGTGTCACTTAGTTCCGACTGTAATTCATTGGTTACACACACACGCACACACACACGCACACACGTACACACACACACACACGTACGTACTCGTACGCACGAGTCGACAAGTCAACACAGAACTGAGAAACGTCGGGGTCCTGATATCGGGAGATCCGAGAAGACAGGTACTTTAAAAGGTCCGTACTGATGACCTCACCCAACGGTAAAGAATGAGATCCTCTAGAAGGGATGGGTCCCTGACTTGGACACAAAGGACACACAGAACGGGACCATCCGTCTAAGAAATTGTGACGTGGTGGACCCTTCGGGTGCATTGACTGTCTTATACTGTATTTACTATTACACTTCAATCCAGAGTCTATTGACGACTCCAATCCAGTGTTTTTCCGTAAAGTCGAGATAGTACCACAGAACCTATGAAGGAGACCCTTTTCCTACGATAGTACGGTATTCCCGTAAGTCCTCTCGGGTCCTCCTTGTCTTGACTCTAGAGGACGGTTGTCGGTCGTTGAACAGTTGGCAAACTCACTCGAGGAACCCCTCATCTGTGAGGAAGAGACCAGTTCGTGAGTCAATTAACGACCACACCGGTTGGACATTGACGTTGGAGTCCTCTCTCTGGGACTCAGTCTCCGTGGGTCGATTCGACGAGGCCTTAGGGAGTAGGTGTCTTTGACACACTCCACTCTATACACACATATATATATGTATATATATATACCTATTAAACAAAACGTCGTTATTTATTGTTTATCTATTATTGTATTTTATATTCATTTTCGTTACATAATTTTCCTTTAAGTCTTCAAATTTATTACCTTCCTTTGTGGTCTTTTCTGAGTCGCTGACTCCGATTGAGACCCCTAGATCTTTCGTCCTGTATTACTAAAAGTCTCCAGTCTACAAGTTTACTTGACCATTATTGGTAAAAATCATGGAGAACGTGAGACAAACTGTAAGATAAACTCTCCGGTCCATGTTTCTCAGATGAGTTGGGAACTGACTCTTTCTTACCTCAGTACTAATCGTAAGGGTGATTCTTACACATGTCATCCTCTCGACATCAAGGGGTCTCCTTTTATTTTTACAATGATGAATAAATAAAAACCGACACGAACAAGAAGTAACGACACGTACCCGAAAGAGAGCAGAGTCACTCGCCCCCGATAAGAAGTAGCGTCGCGGACTCTAGGAGTAGCAGGACCGAAGAGAACAACGTCTCGGACCCGAGGTCCACACACCCGAAGTCATCAACGTTGTGTGTCCAGGTCACCGACACCGTGTGTCGAGATCTCACGGCCGAGTCGTCGACACCGTGTGTCCGAATCAGCGAGGTACCGTACACCCTAGAAGGACCTGGTCCTTAGCTTGGACACACGGGACGTAGCCGTCCGTCTAAGAATTGGTGACCTGATAGTCCCTTCAGGGTTCTAGAATAGAAATTCTTTCCTCAATAACTACGACTCATCCGTCTCCTTCTCAACAGTTGATGGTTATCGGATTATCAAAAACGTCGACGGTTCACTAAACCACTATAGCCTCAAGTACGTTAGGACACATTTTATCGGTAATAGAACGTGTCGTGAAAAAGTTCGTGACCTATCAGAGTTTTCACATTGCGATAATTTTCACTTTTCTTTTTTCAATCTTTTTTTAAGACTAATTAAAACCTCTATAATCGTCACTAGAAGTAAAAGTCACTGAAGGTGTTAACGGTAAGACATGATTAATCTACGATTATTCATTGTATTTCACAATAACGTCTAAGAAAAAAGAACGGTCTGTCCTCATGACCCGTCCATTTGTCATGAAGTCCACTGAAAGTAGAAACACCTTTAAGTTCCTCGTTCCGATTACCTATGAGACGGTAGAAGTTATAGACTGAAGGGTCTAAAAGGACACTTTATAAGGTTAAAGTCGATCAGTCTTCCCTCCTTCTAGTACCTTTTCGTGTTTACGTTAAAACAAAATGAGAAGTCAGGACATTCCTACTGGAAGTAAAGAGAATTGTAGGGTAATGGATCTTGTGGTAGTGTACTGAGAAGGGATTGACGTTCCCTTCAACCCTTTACATCACAGTCCGAGATGTCGGTGAAGGATCATGTTGAGTGTAATTCCTTTCTTATCGTACAAAACCCCCCTCCACTAGAAAATCGGTAAAGACGACATATAATTAGGGAACCAGTGAAGAATGACAAACAGTCGGTTCATATACAATGTACTAGTCAAAGGAATCTCTCATTATTCTAGAGACGAGTTACACTACACCTGTGTTTACTTTAGGTACCAAAGTAGTTCTATAAAAATTTATTATCTACCAAAATCCTGTACGGATAGTATGACGAGTCCCTAATACCACAAAGACTAAGGTAGTAGTAGAATCCTTAAAATCCCACTAAAACAGAAATATGGTATTTTGTACACTGTACCTTCGAATAGAGACCCTGTAGACATAACCTTTTTTACTGTCTAGACAAACGGTACCGAAAAGTTTGATTACTGTCTAAACGAAATTAATTGAGAAGTAGAAGTCCGACTGTACTGTGAAGACTTGGGTCCCAATAAAGTCAAGAATCTTAGACGTCTCTACAGAATCGAGTTCTATGTTTTAACCGATTTTTATGGTTTTTTTTTTTTCATTTTTACTTTTCTCTCTCTCTCTCTTTTCATATTTATCTCAGATGAATTCGGTTCATGACGTGTGCGACTCTACATTTTCTTTCGTAAGGTCCGTTTTCGTACTCAGACCCTTGTCCCCTACGGTTCAAAAAAGTTTAAGTATACTAAAATAAGTTTTAAGTATACCGAAATAAGTTTATTTCAGTGACCTTCATTAAGTGATACTTTCACCTTTAGAACCCAACTTTAAACACGACATATACACTCCTGTCACCTTTCTCCACTAACCCATAAATCCCTAGTGTAGGAATTGACGACATAGAGTTACGAACGAGGTAGTGAATGGAGTACCTACTTTTTACAAATTCAGTGGTTTGATCATAAAATCTCGTTTAAGTTATCATGGACAGAATCTTTACTTATCAGATACCGGTACGACGTAAGACACGAATGTACAGGTTTATTAAACAGACTATCTTAAATCTTCTCTACTAATTTTCGCATTAATGTAGAGACTCTCTTCGAGAATCATGATCTTAACGTCTACTAAATAAAGGGTATAATTAGAGGACTCGGGTTAAAAGGGATAGTAACAGTATCAATTCAACACTTACAGATTGATCGTAGAGTTTTTATCGTATGTCTAACTGTCTGAGACTAAAGGGGTGTCCTGGATGAGATGAGGCATAAAGAGATTAGTCAATGTTGTTTTACTAGATAAGTCATAGAGTCCGGTGTGTGAGCCCCCACAGTAATCTGAAGAGACAGACGAAGAGATGGATGAAGGATAGACGCATGTAGGACAATGGAGACGGAAGTTCAGACTAGACTGGTGTAGTATGAGAGAACCTACAGTGGGAGACAGAGTCCTTTGGACTTTATTAAAAGATTAACTAGAGGGATAAAGGTCATAATGAAGGGATGGTAGGTGACAAGTACACCGGTGATCTCACTACCAAAGATTTTAGGTCCAGTGCAGGTTTATTCTAACGTAGTGAAGGAATTAACTTTTGACGGTTACGATGGGTAACTGTAATCTTATGTCATGTGTAAAAATGAGGACGTAACTACTGGAATAACATACCAGGAACCGACTTAAAAAGTAAAATAAAATAAAACCGGTGTGGAGTACCACACACCTTAAAGTCAAGTGACTAGTACCTAGTTTGGGTGCGTGGAACGTCACCTTCACACCTCAGAATTGGTGACCTGTGGTCCCTTCAAGGATTTATGAACCATAGTAGAATATAAAGAGAAGGGAAACAAACGATACGAGTAATATGCAACTGGTAAAAGCAGGAGTTCTAGAGATTGACACAAAGACTAAAGTCTCAGAGCACGACCGAGAAGACGACGGACCTGTGGGAGGGAGGTCTAGAAGGATATGAAACAGGGAAACCTATACAGTCCAGATCAGAAAGTTTTCCGGAAGGGACTGGTGGAGTATCAAATGGGTTCATTACGAGATGAGGTAATGGTATAAGAGAAACGAAATAATGTGAATCGAGAGAGACTTTGATAACATGGCTTAAAATCGAGAAATATCAAGTGTAGGGTATTCATTTTACTTCGAAGAATTCTTGTTTTTGTGCATAGACACAAGTAGAGTCGATATGTTTGTATGGGTTTCAAATGGTCTCAGGGACGGTATCTCGTCCACGAATAAGAGGTCTCGAGTCACCACGACCTCTTCCGAGAACTCTCAAGAGACCTGACCAAACTGAGTCTGGTTAGTTATGACTTCCTTTAGTTGGGACTTATAAGTAACCCTTCCTGACAACGATTTCGACTTCGAACTTATAAAACCGATGGACTACACTTCTCGTCTGAGTAACCTTTTCCGGGACTACGACCTTTTCTGACTTCCGTTTTCCTTTTCCCCTACCGTCTCCTACTCTACCAATCGGTCGTAGTGGATGAGTTACCCGTACTTAGACTCCTTTAAGATCCTCTATCACCTCCTGTCTCCTCGGACCACACGACGTCAGGTACCCCAACGTTTCTCGACCTATACTAAATCACTGACTTGTTGTTGTTGTTGTTGTTGTTTACAAGATTCCCTACATCTCTTCAGGGATTGTTAACTGTCGTACTGTCCCTTTGCGGTAGTCTGTCTAGAGTGGTGTCCTTCCTGTGAAAGGACAGTCTCTACCGGAAATACTTCTAAATACCCATGAAGACACTGGGTTTCGGACTTCTCAACAGAGTAGGAAGTGGAAGAGAAGGTGTTCCTTATTATTGTAGAGGTTTTGTTCAACCGTCAGTAACCCAGGTAATAAGAAGTAAAGAAAGGTATAGACGTTATTTATTACAAATTTTCTTCGTTACGTTTTACCAAAACAAAGGATGACTATTGTCGTTTTAAGTTTTAACATCAGTATGACAACATGACGTGATTACATCAGTTTTCCTGACTTCTTTTTTACAAAACCTTCTTCACGACAGAACGTCTTAGAGAACTCTCGTCAAGACGGTGTGAGACCCTAGTCGTCACATAGTCAAGTCAAGTCAGTGAGTCAACACAGGTTGAGAAACACTGGGGTACTTGGTGTCGTAAGGTCCGGAGAGACAGATAGTGGTTCTGGGTCTCAGGTAGGTTTTGGTACAGGTAACTCAACCCCTACGGTAGATTGGTAGAATAGGAGCCAGTAGGGGAAGAGGAGGACGGGAGTTAGAAAGGGTCGTAGTCCCAGAAAAGGTTACTCAGTCGAGAAGTGTAGTCCACCGGTTTCATAACCTCAAAGTCAAAGTTGTAATCAGGAAGGTCACTTGTGGGTCCCGACTAGAGGAAATCCTACCTGACAAACCTAGAGGAACGTCAGGTTCCCTGAGAGTTCTCAGAAGAGGTTGTGGTGTGAAGTTTTCGTAGTTAAGAAGACGTGAGTCGAAAGAAATATCAGGTTGAGAGTGTAGGTATGTACTGGTGACCTTTTTGGTATCGGAACTGTTCTACCTGGAAACAACTGTTTCATCACAGAGACGAAAAATCATACGACAGATCCAACCAGAATTGAATGAATTTTTATTTACCCCTGAAGGAACCACCAAGTCACTGATTCTGAGTCTCGAGGGTCACGTCCCCTGTTCCAAGGAAAGGACCGACCCCTGGATCTAGGGTGTACGACGTTGGTTCTAGTTTCTGCGGTGTCCGGTATGGATTCTGGACCGTCGGTTTATTCATTGATATACTTTTATTTATAATTTTTTATTTTATGTACCTTTATCCCCCTAAGGACTGTTGTCGTACTTACCTCTGACCACTATTGATATAAGTCTACTCCAAAAAATTGTGCAGTCTTTTGTCTGGTACTGTGAAGTTCGTGACTACTACTACAACGTTCACTATAGTTTAAGTACTGTAAAGTCAGTGAATAAGTAAATAAGAGTCGTCGTAGACACCCAACCGACCCCCAGACACCTGGAAAGTACCCAAGTCAACGTCGGGAAGGACCTTGATTTCCAGACCGAAGTGAATCGAGGATTGAGTCGTGACCCTAGACTAGACGAAGTACACAAAGAAGACCTCCAGTCTCTTAACGGGACCCCTTCAAGAAATCCCTACCGTCTTCACGACCTTTAACTCGCGTCGAGAAATGTTGGATCTAAGTCTTAACAATGTGACAATAGAGATGGGTGTAAGGTAACCGGTTGTGTTCAGTGTACTAGTGAGACGGGGTTTAGTTCCCACCCCTCCCTCAGTGAGGTGGATTCCACTCCGGTGTCTTTCCTACACTCATCCCCGTACCTACCTCTTAATCTCAGTCTTTAGGTTAGGTCGTATCACATATTGGATTATTTATTCGGATGTCTTTCAGGTTGGATCGTTGTCTCATGTAAGTGGACATACACATTCACGTATGAAAGGTATTTTATATATAGTTGTAACTTTTCTGGTAACATTGTTCCATTGGACTAGAGGGAGTTTTGGTCCAAAGTTACCTCTGGTCGAGACATTCTTTTTTAACACTACTTAAGGAGAATTAATAAAGATTGGTCTCCACGGTACCTGAAGAAAAACTTCTGAACCACGTACCGACCAAGAGGATGCATTCATAAAATTATTGAGGATGAATAACTCTGTAAGTTTAAACAAACAAACAAAAAACGAATCCTCCGTCCGGAACCTTTGTTATAAGAAAAAGTTCACACACACACACACGGACACACACACACACACACACACAAAAGAGAAGTAAGGACAGTAAGTTTCCCTCTAGAATACGTATAACTACTCCAAGTCCTTCCCCAATTTCTATTTTCAGAAACCTTCTGAAACCGTCCTGGTGAAGTCAAAGTAAATTCACCTGAACGGGACTATACACGACGACCAAACCCTAGACCTCGAGACTGAGGGTGAGATCTACTAAACACGAAACAAAGGGAGAGAGACTTTTTACGTCCACTAGAGTACGAGTGACAGTTCGGTCGAGAAGAATCTTAGAGTCTCCTGGGTGGGACACCTCCTATCACTACTCCCCCTCAACTACCGGGAGAGTAGACGGAAAAGGGAGTGAGGTACAAGGTAAGACCCACACGTCCCGTCAGAGGACACCTCTGAACAAAGTCCTGACCCACAGTCAGTAAATATATGTTGTCACTCAGTGACGAAATTTCCTATAATTGTAAATCCCGAGGACTTTTTCAATACCCTACTTTTTCAAATGGACGTCGTCACCCTTCAATGGTTTGAACTATATTTGTCTATTTGGACCTACTCAATTTTTAGATCTTGTCTCTCCCCGTCATATGATTAAATATATACACCATATATTACATTGTGTACTATTTATACATATGTTTAGTATGTCACATATGCTTACTTCCTTTAAATTTACGTTATCTATTTTTATGAAAAAGGTTTTTGTGTATATTTGGTTTTCGATGAATAATTTGTATCAGTACAACGGAGCCCTTACTTCCCTTACTCCTATCTCTCATCCTTTCTCTTATTTGTTTAAGTTATCTTTTCTACGCCCTGTTACTACTAGTTCGTGGTCCTTTACTTCTTATACTAGGTGAGTCAGTCCCCGTGAACTCTAGTCTTAGTTTGTTCTTCACCGTCCCTCCTTCGATCCTACACCCTCCTTTGGTCCTCCAAGTGTGTGGATAATGTCGTAGAAGTCCATTACCGGGCCTTTCTCCCCTTCATGGTGAACCCCAAATCCAAGACCCCGTGGGTTTCACGGAGTGGGTCGTGGAGGTATTCCAATTCGTGAGTCACTCCTGAACAACTTAACTCGACACAACTTGGATTAACAGAGTTCTTCCGACCGAAGGGACTTAGACACTCAGGTGTAGGAAGTTCGACTGAAGTCAGAGAGATACTTCTTGTCGGTCTCGCGTACAATCTCTCTTAGTATTTTGGGAAGTCAGATTGGTGTAGGTCATGTCCTGTACAAGAAAAGACAAACACCACCTATGTGAAAACAAAAAACGACTACCGTGAGTGTAAATGAGATCTCCTCGTGGAGTGGGGTGAGAGTAGGGTGTATTAAACCTACTCCGACTTAATGACTCAAAAGGGATGAACTAGAAAAGACCTCCGTTCAATCGGGGTGGTGACCTCACCCTAAAAAAAAAAAAAAAATTCCCTACCGACACACTTGGTTAAGTCCTGTTACACTAGAGTTAAGGTCCCGAAAAACGTCCTTTGTATAAAGTCTTTTAACAACACTAATTCTCAGATCCCGGTGATATGTAATTCTTCCGAGTAGACTTTTAGTCGGTTGTGTCTTCTCTCTCTATCTCTCTGAGTCTTTATTTCTCCCTCTTTCTTTTTTTTCTAACTCTCTAGAACCCACAATAAACAAATTCGTCCACACCCAACCTGAAAAAAAATTGATGAAGTTTGGAATCGTCACTACTAATTGTATAGGGTCTCACTCATGTGGAGACGTCTCTACAGTGAGACATCAACTCTAAGTGACTTGAGGATGACTTTTCTTTGGGAAGTGTAAAGGTTTCGTGGAACGGGTAAAGACATGTCGAACTTGATGGTCCTTCTGAAATAGGTTGTAGACGGGAGGAGTTTGAAAGACCGTAACCATCGGCAAAATATTAAATGTCGACGTATCTTTTTACGTCACGAAGAAAGTCGCTAGAACCTGGGTAAAGTAGAGAAGACGTCACTTTACGGATGGGACAAGAGTCCAAGTTAGAGGTCATAGGTTTGACATCGGTAGTTCTTGAAAAAATTATGTTATTTGGACAGAATGTAGGGTGCGAAGTCAATACAATGGACACAGTTATTAAGAACGACGTACTGTTTCGTGGGGTTTTGAGTTACAGAATTTTTAGTCATTTGTGGATAACGACAGAGGTACCGAGACCCTGTGGACCGACCAGAAGAAGAACTGACTCGAGTGACTACGTAAAAACCAGTCGACGTCTTCGTCGTCCGTCGAGACGACTAGAACTTACCTACCAGATTACATATGTCCCCAGTGACCAGAATTCACCAGAACTGATTCTACTGAAGAGGAGGTACACCAGAGAGTGAGAGATCTTCCGATCGGGTCCGAAGAAGCACTCCTTCCTTAAAAAACCTTGTCGTTCTGTACGTTCCGGACCCCTCCGGACCTGAGTTTCGGGTAGTGAAATGATGAAAGACAACCAGTCTTGTTCAGTACTTCGGTCGGGTCTAAGGTTCCCACCCCTGTATCTGATACGAACAATTGTCCTCAACGAGTTTCCGTACTGCGTTTCCCATCCCACCTCAATTCATTTCTTCCATTTTCGAGAAGGACTCAGAAAACAAAGAATTTTTGTTAGTCAGGTTTGATTTGGAGTTCGATATCTCTGTGTAAAACCCCGTCGTTCAAAACAAGGGATTTCTGAACTAAAGTGCCTTAGATAAACGTAAGACAACCGTAGATTAGGGTTTTAGAATTAGTCCTAGTTTACATTTAGTTCGTTTAGTATCGATTATAGGATAGAGAAAGTTGTAAAGATTCTTCTTTGTCTTTTGTCTGTCTTTATTACATATAAATTTTCAGAGTGAACTAAATTTATCCAATGTAACTTAGTCCCTAACCAACTCCCTTATCGTACTGAAACCGAGGACAATTCTATACAACTCATTTCTGGAAGATAAATAAAAGACCGTCCTCGTTTAATAGTTTTGGTATGGAACCTCTGTCGTATAAACATTTATAATTTCTGGGTGAGGTACAACCGAACCGGAATTTAGACGTAACCTGCTACTAGATTATAACTTGTCTAAGGGAGTTGATGACCGGTGAGAGAATCGTCTATCCCAACCAAGAAGATATTTGAGAGTAAGTAAGTAGATAGTTAGTTTGGTGGTAAATGTTTTTTATCTTATTATAGCTAATCGGTGTACCGTGTTATTCGATTACTAACACTAAATAGTACTCTTCCGTACGAACAGAAGTCGGAAAGAACAAAAGGAACTTCTTTATTGGTTTATCATTACTATGGAAACTCGACCTCTCTCGGACGGTCCAGACTACTGACCTATATTTACCGCACTTTCCCTGGGTAGGTTCTAAACCACCCCTGTCCTCGAATCCCACTGAAAGTCAGAACGGACCATATTACGATGAACCCTACCTCGTACCTCGAATGGAAATCACAACTTCAGTGGATCGTAAACTGAGATTTTGTGAAAACTGAATGCCTTATTATAAGGTCTCGGACCACTCTTTCAGGTTTGTTAGAAAAGTAGTATTCGTTTCTCCCTCTACCTAGACGTCGATTGGATAACCTTAGTTAGGGTACCCCAGGTAGTTTCACTTTTGTACCTCAGTCTACGAGACATTTAAATTCTGAAAAGATCACCCCCAACCGACACACACTAAAACGGGAATATAGAGTTCAAAATATATTAAGACGAATCAAGTTTTTCGGTCCGACTTCCCTGGACTAATGTAGTCTCTAATACAGATTAGGGAGGAACATTGGGATCCCTTAAGAGAATTAACAAGACTTGAACAAACAGTTATTCATTTCACTTCTGAGATGTATTTACTCCTGTGACTTAGTAGGAGAATCTAAATGTCCCGATGTAGAAAGACGATAAATCCCCTTGGAGTCTCGGTGAGGCAGTAAGACACTCCCACCCGTAGTCACCGAAGCAAAATGTGTACTTTTACGGCTCCAGTGTCGGTTCCACTCTAAATCTTCTCATCTTAGACTATACCCTTGAACCTCGTAACAATTTTTCAGAAGGTGTCTAAATTTGTCCCATAACGAGAAGTCTCGATTACCGAGGTTCCTACGAAACTAGTATCGTGTTAAGAATCAGTTCAATGATGGTGGGGTCCCCCTAGTTAAGGGTAGACTACCCGGAAGGTCTACGTTCCCGAGAAAGTTTACACACATTCACTTGGTTTGTTACGATAAACCAGACGAGTAATCATGTGAATGGTAGTGTCTCCTTCCTTCTGTGTGTTTTGGTGTCAAGTATTCTGGAACTGGAGACACCCAGGACCAAAAGAATAGACATTTTACTCTCCCAATGTTATCTGGTGGAATGGATAGAGGACTCTTTGGACATACGCCCAGTTCTTCGTTGTCAGTCTTCGTCTATACCTTGTTTCCTGACTAAGGTTCGATCCTTTCCTCTTGTCGTTCCGACATATAACAGTGGGATGAATAAGTTGAATGTACGTCTCATGTAATACACTTTATGGTCCGACCTACTTAGTGTTCGAACTTAGTTCTAACGGTCCTCTTTTTAGTCGTTAAAGTCTATACGTCTATTATGGTGAGATTACCGTCTTTCAGTTCTTCTTGATTTCTCAGAGAACTACTTCCACTTTATTCTCTCGTTTTATTGGCTGAACTTTGAGTCGTAATATTTTTGATTCTAGTACCATAGACCAGGATAGTGCAGTACCGTTTATCTTCCCCTTTTTAACCTTCGTCACTGTCTTAAAGAAATGAACCCGAGGTTTTAGTGACGGTTACCACTAACGTCGGTACTTTAATTTTCTGTGAACGAGGAACTTTCCTTTCGAAACGGTTTAGATCTGTCGTATAATTTTTCGTCTCCGTAGTGAAACGACCGTTTCCAGGTACATCTGTTTTGACAAAAAGGACATCAGTACATACCTACACTCTTAATCTGGTATTTCTTCTGACTAGAGGTTTAACTACAAAAGTTTACCACCATGACCTCTTCTGAGAACTCCCAGGGAACCTGACGTTCCTCTCGGTTAGTCAATTAGAATTTCCTTTAGTTGGGACTAATAAGTGACCTTTCTGACAACGACCTCGACTTCGAGGTTATGAAACCGGTGGACTATGTTTCTTGGTTGTGTAACCTTTTCTGGGACCGCGACCCTTTATGGTTCCCGTCCTCCTCTTCGCCCACTGTCATATTCTACCAACCTACCGTAGTGACTGAGTTACCTGTACTTAGACTCGTTTGAAGTCCTCCGTCACCTCCTGTCTCCTCGGACCGTACGAAGTCAGGTACCCCAACGTCTCTGTCTGTGCTAAATCGTTGACTTGTTGTTCTTGTTACTTCTGGAAAAAGACAAGACATCAAGACACTAAAGGATAGTATTATTCTAGTTGATGACTCAGTATTTATTGTCAATTATATAAAAGAATAGTAAACCGGGTTAAACTCAGTTTATGACATCTCTTAGTAACATATGATTAAATAAAAAGAAAAGGTAAGGTTATAAAATTAATTTATAGATGGATAATTTACAGAAAAGACCTCTTCTATTCTGAAAAACATTCGTTAGGTTATACCTTACGTCCGTGAGGTACTGTTTATTTGGTATATTGGGTCGCAAGAAGAGTCAAGTCAAGTCAGTGAGTCAGTACAGACTGACAAACACAGGTACCCCTGTGTCACAAACCCCAGTGTTTGTACGTCATACGGTCCGATGGGACGGGTAGTAGTTGAGGACCCAGAATGAGATTGAATACAGGTAGTTCAGACACTACGGTAGGTAGAGTAGGAGAAAGTAGGGGAAGAGGAGGACGGAAGTTAGAAAGGGTCGTACTTCCAGAAAAGGTTACTCAGTCAAGAAACGTAGTCCACCGGTTTCCTAACCTCAAAGTCAAAGTCGTAGTCAGGAAGGTTACTTATAAGTCCTGACTAAAGGAAATCCTAAGTGACTAACCTAGAGGAACGTCGGGTTCCCTGAGAGCTCTTAGAAGAGGTTGTGGTGTCATGTTTTCGTAGTTAAGAAACCGAGAATCGAAAGAAATATCAAGTTGAGAGTATAGGTATGTACTGATGACCCTTTGGTTTCGAAAATGATCTACCTGAAACAACCGTTTCATTATAGAGACGAAAAATTATACGACAGATCCAACCAGTATTGAAAAGAAGGTTCCTCGTTCGCAGAAAATCAAAGTACTGACGTAAGTGGTAGACGTCACTAAAACCTCGGGTTCTTTTATTTCAGACAGTGACAAAGGTGACAAAGGGGTAGATAAACGGTACTTCACTACCCTGACCTACGATACTAGAATCCAAAAACTTACAACTCAAAATTCGGTTGAAAAAGTGAGAGGAGGAAGTGAAAGTAGTTCTCCGAGAAGTCAAGGAGAATCGGAACACGGTCTTCCCACCACAGTAGACGTATAGACTCCAATAATTATAAAGAGGACCCTTCGGACACGAAGTAGGTCGGACCTACTCACGAAGAGTCCGAATGATCTCGATTTAAACCCCAAAAGATCTTTACTTGGTTCCACGGTTAGAGACTTCCTGAGGAGTACCCTTTCCTACCGATTCAAGAACACTTGACACGTCACTTGTAAGAGTAAATGGTACTATAGGTGAAATGGACTGGTCACGTAGGTTTGAGATCGAAGACATTCACAGGTCACGATTCACGAGAAAGACAGGTGATGGTAAAAGACTTCGTAACAAGGACTCGTTTTAACGGTCGAGGGGATCTATAAATAAAGGAGTTGGACCCCGTAGGTCGTCGATTGTAGATTGACAATCCTCATTGGTTGCCGGTCGAGGAACAGAGGTCCATTCTGATCAAACTCACATTGGGGTCGAGGTCTCGAGGGGTTCTCTAGTCTACCTCCAATCTAAAATCGACTCTGGTGTAGGATCGAAGAAGAAGACGGAGGAGACGAAGGGAACGAGAGAAATAGGACTCTCTGTAGGACACTACTTAGTGTATGTGAGGTCAAGGGAAGAGTTCGAGAAGGAACTCCCCGGTACCGGAGTCCGGCGTGTCGGATCTCGTGAGGGGATTCCAAGTCCGTAACGAAGGACTCTGGTTAAGGTTCAAGAGTGTTCAGAGGTATTGAGAAACAGGGATGTGTAGTTCTTCACTTTCCTCCGTCGGTGCGTGACGGAGTTCTTGTACTCCCGTGAAACCCTTCAACAAGACCTGGGTGTGTCTTTAAGTGGAGTCCGATGTATGTTGTATTCTTCGGCCGAACCCACGATCCACCTTTGACTTCTGGAAGCTCACCGTTTCGTTTCCTACGGTCTCGAGGAGACACTCTGTCGTCTACAGGACAGTCGGGAAGGGACGGGGTGGGTGTTTCTTTGAGAATGGACCTCTGTGACAGGTCTCCCCTCCTCACCGACGACTATCTACCTCCCCAGAGGCATGGGCCTATAGGAATAGCCTTCTCCTGGTCACCGACCTTAGGTCGCAGTGTAGTGGAGTTCTGTTAGACACCGTTATCCCCGACCTCATCCTTCCTTTCGTTTTGTTCGGAACCTCCCTCTATCCTAAAGTAAAGACTTTCGTGTCACCTCTCCTCTCCTAAGGACTCACTTTGTCTCCGTTTCCGATTTCCGACCGGGATGAAACCTTCCCCAAAGAGAGTCAGTCCCTTACCCTCCACTTCTATTTCTACTACGGGACACCCCTTCCCTTGTCCGTCGATAGACGACACTCGTCTACCGTTTCGATAACTCTCCTTTTCTCCTCTGTTACCTAAATCCCTAAGAGTCACGACTCTACCTCTTCCGTTACCGTGGGGTGAGGTCATGAGAACGGACCTCTTAGGGTACCTGCCTCCTCGGACCACCCGATGTCAGGTACCCCAGCGATTCTCAGTCTCTGCTGACTCGCTGAAGTGAAACTGAGAAGTGAAAGTACGTAACCCCTTCCTTTACCGTTGGGTGAGGTCACAAGAACGGACCTCTTAGGGTCCCTGCCCCCTCGGACCACCCGACGGCAGATACCCCAGTGTGTCTCAGCCTGTGCTGACTTTGCTGAATGATCATCATCATCACCATCACGACTCTATCACCTGGGGCTCTGTAAGGTACATTTGACTCCTTCTTTCTGGTCCGTTATAAGAGGGAGGATACCACGGATTCCTCCAGTCTCCCGTTCGTGTCGGACGTAAGTTTATAGTCGAACCTCCGAAGAATTGGCACACCGGAACCCCTCCAGATAAGATTGTCAAGACCTAAACAGAGGAGTAGATGTCTTACGTGTCCCCTCACGGAGAGAGGATTCCACTATTCACAGTCGACGGAACAGATACGTTGCACGTACGTTCATAGACACTTAATTTCCGAAACCGTAACGACCTGAAGGAACTTAAGACCATGACGGCAGTCAAGTCAAGTCAAGTCAAGTCAACAAGTCAGAACAGGATGTGAAACACTGTGTTACCTGACGTACACTGCGGTACGGTCCGAAGGGACAGGTAGTGGTTGAGGACCTCAAATGAGTTCAAGTACAGGTAACTCAGTCACTACGGTAGGTTGGTAAAATAGGAGACAGTAGGGGCAGAGGAGGACGGAAGTTAGAAAGGGTCGTAGTCCGAGAAAAGGTTACTCAGTCAAAAAGGGTAGTTCACCGGAGGTTTGGGTCCAAACCTCAACGACCTAGAGGAACGTCAGGTTCCTTGAAAGTTCTCAGAAGAGGTTGTGGTGTCAAGTTTTCGTAGTTAATAAGACGAGAGTCTAAAGAAATACCAGATCGCACCTGGTCCGGAAAAAAAAATAAAAAACCCGGTTGAGTCTCTTCAATTCAACCTTTGTCTGAAATTTGTCTCATTTTAATTGAAAGTAATCGTCTGGTTAATTATCAGTTGTGTCATTAAAAGACGGTTTCTCCGTAAGTGAGTTTGACGGGGCTAAAGTGATATTTAAATAAAGAATAAGAGATCGAATGATGGAAGTTATATAACAATCAAATGTACAGAAACTTGGAACTTTTCCTCACCTAATCGTCTCTGTCTGTTTGTCTCCCTCTTTGTTCACGACGTCGAAGAGTCACTTCTGGGTACTCAAGTAAATAAGATTTATTTTGTTATTACCGTGATCGGCGGACGCTCCTTCGACAAATGACGTTCCTTCACTGTCTCAGATCTGACCCTTCGTCCTTTGCCTTTTCTCCTTTACCAAATGTTCGGGTTGATTTATGTATGTCTGTCTTCAACTACTTTTCACGATCCCCAAGAAAAAGGTTTTCACTAAGAAAAAGGTTTTCACTTTTGGAACAGAAACCGGTCCTACGTGAAGAGGGACGACAAAGTGTAAAAGTCACACTAAAACGACTAAAAAGTTCCCGTTGAGATTTACGGAATCTTAAGAGTTTTATAAATAAACAATGACTTATTGATTTAATGAGGACGCTTAAACTTAAGACGTTTCCTACTTTAATTGTCTTTGAGACTCTTTGTACGTTCCCTTTCCTTTGAGGTTCCTGAATAATCTCTAAAAATGTTCGGTTTCGATCCGAAGAAAAAGGAAAAAAAGAAACAGGAAAACGTACTAGTGTTCGGTCAGGTCTGGTCCCTCGTCTTGGGTCCCAAGTGTGTATATAAATAAATCAATCGTTCCGTAAGGATAAAAATATCGAGGTTCAAGAATTGAAAGAACAATCTTTTACAATTGTTCCAAATTTTACATATTTCACTCGACACCGTACATTTTTTACAACCGGATAGGACCGAGGAAGGAAAATTATGGGTACAAGTTACTTTTGTAGGATGACTGTTCGTTTTACAGACCCGTTGAAATATCTATCACAAGGGTGGAGTCCCGGTGTTCCAGTGTCTAAACAAAGACTAAGATGAATTTTTTGTGAGTTGTTACCATTCAAACACACACGAAAATACCCTCCCTTGACAAAATATACTAGGTTCTAGAATTTCTATGAGGTTCCTTAGAATGTACATACGACCCGACACTTAACCCTTCAGACGATACCACGAACGACACTTTAACCCCTCGAAGTGACTTAGTGGGCGTTTCTGACTGATATTATTAAGAGTCTGTAACACAGATGGGTTGCGGTCTTTCGTGAAACAAAAGTACCACCGTTAGTTTCACGACCTTTTCGTAAAGTTGGACGACAAGGTCACATTCAAATGTCACCGGTATTTTATTTGGTGCCGTCTCAACTTCCCCCCACCCCCTTCCCTTTTTTCTTTTTTCGTCTGGGGTGACCTTAGTGTGTCTGTAAAATATTGATAAAATCTGTGACGTCCGGAAAGGAAGAATTCAGTACTCGTTCATACCGAAGACTCTTCAAAGAGACCCTTAAGGGTTACCGGGACTTCGTCCCTTCACTTATTCGGTAGTTGAGGTATTACTCGTTTGTGTCCCCGTGAGGAGCGTCTACCCCTAATCCTTTATCGGGGCAACCCACCAATGGTACTAAAAGACTCGTACAACTGGTTTCTTGTTTTGAGATTTAAACTAAGGACCGAAGTTAATACGGAAGGTAGTCTCAACCGGTAATACTGAAAGAGACAGACTATCGGAAATCTTCATAACAACACAGTCGATACTCAGACCTGGAGTCTTTCTAGAACGTAAAGAACGTAAAAATAAGGAATAGAATCTACGACAAGTCGGTACATTTATTAGGTTCGATCAGTGGACTTCCGACTCTCTGGGGTACCTCCGTTCCTTGGTACGGTCAGTCCCGGTGGAATCTGGTGGGTCGAAGGTTCATCGTACCGATTGGTTTCCCGGTATTCCCTCACTCGGATCTAGGTCCTCCGTTCCTATATCTGGAGAGCTACGTTTCACCGGTCCAGCGTGACCCTCTCCTACTCCTGTGTACCCTGTCCCTTGACGTCAACAAAATGTGTCAGGAGGTACGGAGGACGTACCGACAGTAACAAATCAACGATTCAGTACAGAATTAGAAAACACTGGGCGGTCCGAGGAGACAGGTACCCTAAAGCGTCCGTTCTTATAATCTCATCCAACGGTAAAGGAAGAGGCCCCTGAAAGGACTGAGTCCGTAACTTGGTCACAATCGTCCTCCTAAGAAACGGTGACTCGGTGGACCCTTCGGGGATGACGTTCCACGGTGATTCGTATCACTTCCTGACTTGTTGTATTTCGTAAATCGTCTCCCCGACGTGACTTATCTAAGGGTCATTTACACTTGAGCACAATGACAAAGATTTTAACAACGGTAGTACGTACCTGCCGAATGAATTTTTGGTAGTCTACGGCACGAGAATCCTGGACTATAACTGTTAACAGTGTTTAAGTACCGAGTGAGGACGTCGTGACCGTGGACCCACTCTCTTTTGTCATAGTTTGGTGTAGCACTCACAATTACGTGGGGATTGGTAGAAAGAAATGAATTATCTTCGTGGAGTAAACTGTTGAGAGGGGTGTAATTGGTGGGGTGTGGACGGGGGTGTTTTATGCAACAGAGAAGATAAGTCTGTGACTGGTTTCCAAATCTACCATGTCTACTGAGTGTGGACTTTCTTACCCTCCTTAAAGAAAATAACGAAGAGCTAAGTAACAACACGAGAGTACTTTGACGACTTACTGTGGTCTCTTATACTTTGTACGGTTTCTTTATTCGTTGTGTTACTGTACACCGTTCCAAAGTAGTCCTTTTTGGAGCCCAGTTGAACCAAGAGACCTCTGTCGCGTGTAGGCCCCGACAGGGACAAGGGGCCCTGAGTATTTCGAGGATAGAGGTCCCGTGTCCACTCCGGAAGTGTAAGAAACTCTTGTTGTCGGACAAGTAAAGGAGGTACCGATATTTCGGTAAAATAACCTGAAGTCATAGATTTCCTTTGTCTCGAGACCCAGTCTCCCGTGAAAATCTCTCAGTGACCCGTGTAAATCTTGGGTTTGGAGTCCCTACGATTCCAACCCGTCACGAGGACTTGAGAAACTTTATATTGAGTCAAATTTCAAGTTTCCTTCGAGCGACCGAAATAGTAACAACAACCCCCCCGTTCTACGTAAACATATCAATTTTTACCAACCTTCTAAATCGACATATTGCAGTCGAGAAATTAAAAAAAAAAGTTAAAAGTGAATAGAAACCGATGAGGCCCAGAAACAACGACACACGTCCGAAGACAGAGCCACACCACTCGGCCCGATGAGAGGTCGGCACCCCGAAGAGTAACCCTACCGAAGAGACTGACTCCCGTACTCGAGATCCCGTCCGTCCGAGTCGTCGACGTCGCGAACCCAAATCAACGACGTACCGTACTCCTCCACAAGGTCCTGGTCCCTAACCTGGACACACGGGACGTAATCGTCCACTTAAGAATTGGTGCCCTGGTAGTCCCTTCAGGTCGTAGTGGAGAAAAAATAAATAAAAAAATGAACTTTAGTTCAAAAATAATATTACGTACTAGATCACTAGTATTATTAGATAATAAAGGTGAAATTGATTTCGTCTAACATTTTGTCACTCTTACAAATTTTTGATCAGAAATCTTGATGTGGACTTCTTTATTCACCGACATTTTTAGGTTTTCATAGATATCATCTCATTTTATTATTTATGGTAGACCAGGACTTAAGATTTATGTATGATATTAATGATATGAATAAAAAGAAAGTAAAAACTTTAAAGGGAAATAAAAGAGTTCCTCGAAGTACACGATTTTTACTACAAAGACGGAGTCATAGATGAAGAAGTTAGTAGGAGGAGTAAGAAGAAAGAGTTAAAGATAATAATAAATTTTACACAAATAAAGATTAACTTCCTATTAACGAAATGACGTAACACAACCACAGATGGTTTGGAGTTGTACTTAGTCGGTATCCAAAAATGGATGCAGGAGAGGGTGAACTTGTGGTCGTAGTCGAGAATGGTTCGTTGCAAACCGTTGTGCGTGACATAACGAGAGTTCCCTTTTCGTTTAAGTCTATGACTCCCTGGGGAAACGGTTGATGTCACCCTAAGTCACCCTAGACTGAACGGGTTCTTTTATAACAGAATTTCTTAGGAAGGAGGAAGTGAAAAACATGTCTAACCCATCCCCTCAGAGTAAAGTTTCTCTTTTCGTAGGTAAACACACTAGTCGCTTCGTATAGGAGACAGGGTTCATACTAAGTTGGATGACTAATTCAGGACGTAGACACAAAGGAGTTCACATCAGAGACCGTGTGTCCAGAACTCTGTCCGAGGTTTGTGGTACAGACACGTCTCTCTGCCTCCTTTGTGGTGTATGACGCCAAACAGAACATGTAAGTGTCCTGGGAAATCGAAGGGACCACCGAGTCAGCCGTTTCGCAGACGGACGTTGCACCCTCTGGACCCAAGTTAGGGACCCAGTCCTTCTAGGGGACCTCTTCCTTTACCGTTGGGTGAGGTCATAAGAACGGACCTCTTTAAGGTACCTGTCTCCTCGGACCACCCGATGTCAGGTACCCCAGTGTCTCTCAGCCTGTGTTTACTCATGAAAGTAAAAGTAAACCAGAGAATTTCTGAACCTCTTCAATCCGTCATCTCTTTGTACAAATTATGGTTGAGTTGGTAAAGGTCTACATATTGGAAACAAAATAGAAATATAATACCTTTGACCTTGTAGAACTCTCTCTAGTTCAACTGAAACTCACTAGTGATGACAAACCCATTTAGTCTACTGGTATATATGAAACTTCCTACGAGAAAGTCCATCAAGTGTGTTAAGTCTCAGAAACCTTTTACCATCTGTGCTGACAATCCACTGAAAGTATCTAAGTCTGAGAATCAATATACTACAAAATATTACAACCGAAAGACAAACTAACCCAAAGGGACCACCAAGTCGTTATTTCTTAGACGGACGTTACGTCCTCTTTACTCGAGGTAGGGACCGAGTCCTTTAGGGGACCTTTCCCTTTACCGTTAGGTAAGGTCTTATCCTTCTTCAGATTTGTTACATGACTTTTATTCCTTCTTTACGGACTTTGTTTAATAATTATTCAATTCCATGTATATGCATCCCAGTCGTGACGATGTTAACTTCCGTCCATTTGAGATCCCTACCTCTTTTTCGTTTTTGTTATGGGTCGACACCTACAGTGGTCACTATCTTCGTTCCAGGCCACATCATTTCTCGTTATAACGTATCCTTGGACCTTACAGTCCAGGTACTTAGTTCCGTTTAACCTTCACCAGTTTGTTCTTTACAGTTCTCACTTGTAACTGTAAGATTCTTAGTCGTTTGATTTTACCTGACCTTACCCACTTAAATTGAGTCTACTCGTAATTTAGATGATGACACCCGTCCTTAGGGAGTCTTCTTTACTTCATCGGTAGTACCAGTTGTTTTCTCAGACTTTACGTTATGAACCTACGTTAGAGTTTTTACTGTCTTACTAGAGTCAAACAAAGGTTCCGTTTGGTAAGTTATAGTGTCATTAGGTTCAGACACGGGGTTGATCATTACGACTTCTTCGACTTCGACTTACCAAGATACTTCTGGATGTTCTGGAAAATTTTGATTGTGGGGTTTTTCTACAGGAAAAGTAATATCCCCTGACCTTACGTTTTCATCCTTTAGTCCTTTGTGGACCTATTGTCCGTTTAAACCGGAACCTTACACCTTACTTCGTCCCGTTTCTGATTATCTCAAGACGGTTCTTTTGCGTTCCCAGTATCGTTTGTAGGAGAAGGTTGTTGTGTTCTCTTCTGAGATGTGTACCTGTAGTGGTCTACCAGTTGTGACTTTAGTCTAACTAATATAAGAAACGTCGGTTTCTACCTCTTCGAGATACGTCAGTTGTTTTTGTTTTGGTCCTCGACTGACATCGAGTCTAGTACTTGAGGAATAATGGTTTAAGTCTGAATTTAACTTCTTTCATCCCTTTTGACGATCTGGTAAGTCCATACTGGATTTGGTTTAGGGAATACTAATATGTCACCTTCACTCTTTATCTAAATTCCCGGATCTAGATTATCTATCTCACGGACTACTTGATACCTTACTCCAAGCACTGTAACATGTCCTCTGTCTCTAGTTCTGGTAGGGGTACCTTTTCTTTACGTTTTTTCGTTTTACCGACAGACTCCTCCGGACTGTTTATCGACACTTTTCTTCTCTCCACTTTTCGTTTCCTCTTTTCCTTTCTATATTCGTATACTTACGTCTCAAGGTCTCTTATCGTTCTTCTCTATTCTTTCGGAAGTCACTAGTTACGTTTCTTTATCTCCTTTTGTTGTCTTACCCTTTCTGATCTCTAGAGAAGTTCTTTTAATCTCTATGGTTCCTTTGTAAAGTACGTTTCTACCCGAGTTATTTCCTGTCTTTACCATACCTGGATTGTCTTCGTCTTCTATAATTTTCTCCACCGTTCTTATGTGTCTTCTTGACATGTTTTTTCTAGAAGTGTTGGGTCTATTAGTGCTACCACACTAGTGAGTAGATCTCGGTCTGTAGGACCTTTACACTTCAGTTTACCCGGAATCCTTCGTAGTGATGCTTGTTGGATCACCTCCACTACCTTAAGGTCACCTCGAGAAAGTTTATGACTTTCTACTACGACACTTTCACGACGTGAGTTATACGGTCGTTTAAACCTTTTGAGTCGTCACCGGTGTCCTGACCTTTTCCAGTGAAAAGTAAGGCTAGGGTTTCTTTCCGTTACTGTTTCTTACGAGTTTGATGACGTGTTAACGTGAGTAGAGTGTACGATCATTTCATTACGAGTTTTAAGAGGTTCGGTCCGGAGTCGTTATGCACTTGACACTTGAAGGTCTACAAGTTCGACCAAAATCTTTTCCGTCTCCTTAGTCTCTATTTTAACGGTTGTAGGTGACCTAGTAGCTTTTCGTTCTCTCAAGGTCTTTTTGTAGATAAAGACGAAATAACTGATGCAGTTTCGGAAACTGACACACCTAGTGTTGTTTGACACCTTTTAAGACTTTCTCTACCCTTATGGTCTGGTGGATTGGACGGAGAACTCTTTAGACATACGTCCAGTTCTTCGTTGTCAATCTTGACCTGTACTTTGTTGTCTGACCAAAGTTTATCCTTTTCCTCATGCAGTTCCGACATATAACAGTGGGACGAATAAATTGAATAGACGTCTCATGTAGTACTCTTTGCGACCTGACCTCCTTTGTGTCCGACCTTAGTTCTAACGACCCTCTTTATAGTTATTGGAGTCTATACGTCTATTGTGGTGGTAATACCGTCTTTCACTTCTCCTTGATTTCTCGGACAACTACTTTCACGTTTTTCTCTCACTTTTTCAACCGAATTTCGAGTTGTAAGTCTTTTACTTCTAGTACCGGAGGCCAGGGTAGTGAAGTATCCTTTATCTACCCCTTTGTTACCTTTGTCACAGTCTGAAATAAAACCCCCCGAGGTTTTAGTGAGTCTACCACTGACGTCGGTACTTTAATTTTCTGCGAATGAGGAACCTTCTTTTCAATGCTGGTTGGATCTATCATATAAGTTTTCGTCTCTGTAATGAAACGTCTGATTCTAGATAGATCAGTTCCGATACCAAAAAGGTCACTAGTACATACCTACACTCTCAACCTGACACTTCTTCCGACTCACGGTTTCTTAACTGCACAAACTTGACACCACAACCTCTTCTGAGAACTCTCAGGTAACCTGACGTTCCTCTAGGTTGGTCAGGTAAGACTTCCCCTAGTCGGGACCCTAAAGAAACCTTCCTTACTACGATTTCGACTTTGAGGTCCTGAAACCGATGGAGTGTGCTTCTCAACTGAGTAACCTTTTCTGAGACTACGACCCTCCCTAACCCTCGTCCTCTACTTCCCTTGCTAGCTCCTACTCTACCGACCTACCGTAGTACCTGAGTTACCTGCACTCAGACTCACTTGAGACCCTTAACCACTACCTGTCCCTCCGGACCACACGACGCTAAGTACCCCAGCGTCTCAGCCCCTACTGACTCGCTGACTTGACTTGACTTCGAGAGTATGACCCCAGTAGTCACCATGATCTTTACAGATACTGTCTCCTAAGAAGGAGTACTTGAGAGAACAATAATAAGGTAAAGAGAAATAAAAGAGAGAACGATCTTGGTAACGATAAGGTTATATAAAAGGGTAGACAGAAAGACGTTACACTCGTATACGTCAGTTGGAACTATCTATGTTTTAATCACGAGTATACGGAAACGGAAAACCAAGGAAATGTGAGTAAGAAGGACCATAAACAAATGGAACATAAGGAATTTTTTGTTTGTTTGTTTGTTTGTTTTGAAATAAATAAACCGACAAGGCCCAGAATCTACACCATCACCCTAAAATCAACACCGTACGTTAGGGAATTCACGTCGTACACCCTAGAATCAGGGGACTGGTCCCTAACTTGGGACCGACGGACGGAACCCTCGTGTCTCAGAATCGGTGGTCTGGTGGTCCCTTCGGGGACGTAATACGAGAACTCAAAGAGTTCTGTCTACGACGACGAAGAATTAAAAGTTCAATTTTTTTTTTTATTTGGTGATTTCATTTGTTTGGTCGTCTTTTTGGATTTCTCTTAGTGTGTAAACAGATACTACACCAACTTCTGTTAAGTTATTTCAAAGAAACGAAACTCAACTCTAAAATAGTAGAGTAGAGTAAAACTAATATTAGAGACTGACCCGAAATATACACAGAAAAAACTTTATTATTTTTATCTTTTATCGTTTTCTATAAAACAAACAAAATTTTGGATCCTAGGTACAACCACCACCCCGAAACCTTTATTGTTTCAGTAGAAACCTCCAAGTTTCCAATCATTAGTTGTTAGGTGGTGGAAAGAGAAAGTAGGAGAAGGGAGAGATCAAATAAAAAGGGGAGACCAAAGGGTTATCTCATACATTTTGTATTACGTACGGAGATACAACGACCGACTTCTGACAACTGGATTTAAAATGAACTGGACTGAGACTGTAAATAAAAGATCTTATCTTCAACCCGAGACATGGACCAATGAGAATATACCACAACATTTGTCACTCTGGTTGAGTTGTTACTTTTGTTATGTTAAAAATTTATCGTCCGTAACGATTGATAAAAAAAAGTAGTTTTTTTCAAAATTATATTTGTGGGGGAGTTTAAATCCTGACCTGGGGTGACCAAAGAGGGAACGTATAGTTCTATTTATTCGTTTCTCGGGTAATAATTAACGTACGGATATAGACTAAAGGACAATCAATTTAACTCCGTAAATTAACACGATAACTTCAACTATTCTGAATATATACTTTTCTTCAAAAGAAAATACACTTTTTTTCCTCATCATCAACCTTCTCACCAACGTAAATATAAGGAACTTAAAATAGAGGTTGTTCAATATTTGGGTCTTAGTAGAGACGACACATAACACTCTTTGAGTATTCCAAGTGGTCTTTAAAGGAAATAAAAAAAAAAGAAAAATTTAAAATAAAATAATAATAATTAAAAAAAAAAAATGAAATGTTATAACATAACCAAAACGGTATGTAGTCGTACTTAGGTGGTGCCCACATGTACACAAGGGTTAGGACTTGGGGGGAGGGTGGAGGGAAGGGTATGGTAGGGAGACCCAGTAGGGTCACGTGGTCGGGGTTCGTAGGACATAGGACGTAACTTGGACCTGACCGCTAAGTAAAGAATATACTTTGTACATATTATATTATATTCTTCAAAGGAAAATTTTTCTGAAAAATCAAATATAACCTCATATCGACTGACCTGAAGTGACCACCGAGTCACCATGCCTTAGGTGGACGGTTTCATCTTCGACATCCAAGTCAGGGACCCAACCCTTCTAGGGGACCTCTTCCTTTACCGTCGGGTGAAGTCATAAGAACGGACCCTTTAAGGTACCTGTCCCTTCGGACCGTCCTATGTCAGGTACCCTAGTGTTTTCTTAGTCTGTGTTAAATCGTTGATTCGTTGTCATCGGTTAATCGTTACAACACCATTAAAGTCTACTTATCGTTTCCCTGAATCGTTACGTATATGTACATAAGTAAGAGGGGGTTTGAGGGGTGGGTAGGTCCGAGTGTGTTTTGTAACTCGTCTTGTTAGAGAAAAAACTTCACAAGACATATTTTTTTTAAAAAAAAGACAACAAAACCACACTAAAACACAAAGAAATGACGAGGAATTCAGGAAGGTTATGTCCACCTGACATATGTTACGAAAAAAGGGGAAATCTATTAGGTAAGATTTACTGAGTCACATTTGTGAAGTTGGGTTACAGTAGAGACCGAGTTACTCTTAGTAAAAGTAAGGTGACGACCTAGGTGAATGACTCTTATAATTGAAATCGTGCACCCTGTCTCCTCCCGTACGTAGACGAGTAGATTAGCCTCTTACAATTTTATTCAGGGCCCTACTGAGTTGAGAACTAATGCCCCACACACACACACACCCACGTGCACATTTTCTGTCACAAAATTAAACGAACTAAACGAAAAATCGACTTCGACAAACTAATGTTTCATAATTTAAATTTTGAGTTGGTTAGTCAACCTAATTGGATCAAGAGAACTCTGATTTGAAATCCAGTTTGACTTAAGCCGTCATACAGGAGACGATGTACAAACACTAGGGTGTTTGAACGACTAGTAGTGTTTTGTACAATAAGTGGGTTCTCTGAAAAGATCCTTCAAACCCATCCCGACTTCGTCTTGAATCTCTTTTAGTCCTGAACGGACACCAGGTGCAGAATTGGGATACGAAGGTGAAGTCACCTATGTTCAAACTAGGGATTAGTTCCTTGACTCTAGGACGTACGACACGTGACACCGGTTTTTTATTTTATTTTATGTCACCTTACCTTACCTTATATTATCTGATCTTATGAATTTTTGTTACACTCTATCGGATCACCTCCTTTACCTTCTTATCTCTATCGACTATTTGAGATGTATATACATGTGTGTGTGTGTGTGTGTGTGTGTGTGTGTGTGTGCTGTTTCGTTCAAATCCTCTCTTGTCATTACCCCTTTTCCTGGTAGGACACATTCATTTTTGTTTCTTTTGGATAGACTACTCTAATGTAAAGTCCACTACTAATAAACGTAAAACAATATCAGAAAATTTCCATAAATTTTTTAACTTAAGTAACATATCTTTATCACCTTTATAAAAATGTATATATGTATATATACACTTATGTATTATTACTAAGTACAGATATAAATTTTTAAAATAGATATAGGTCACATGACAAGGAACACGATGTAGAACGGCAAAATTAAGGTGAAATCCAAAAGATACAAATAGTCACACCTAGAGGTAACTCTATGGAATGAGTATAATTGATTACATTTCATAAGATACCTCCTCCTTTACCGTCGGGTGAGAACATAAGAACGGACCTCTTAGGGACACCTACCTATTTGGACCACCCGATGTCAGGGACCCCAGTGTTTCACAACCTGTGTTGATTTCGTTGAATCGTGTCTCGTGTACCATAAGATACCTTACTGGTGTAGTATTAAGTAAAGTGAGAAAGGGGTTCTCACCTGAGACCCACAAAGTAAAGAGTGATAGTGTTCATCGCGAAGTTGTTCGAAGGAAGTCGGATAGAGGGACACTGTTGCACGCCGCAAAAGAGACCCATATGTGAATCTCCATCTTAATGGTCCATTCCCCTTAAAAAATTTGCTCCTGACGGGTTAAGGTAGGGTTTACAGGACTTAGTGTTAAGTACTCCTGTCCCGAACCGGTAGACACAAAGAGTTTTTTCGAGAAACCCTTTAAGTCTATGTCAGAAGGTTCCCTGGTTGTAAAACTTTAGGTAACAAGATCGGGTGTACTTAGGTAGGGTGTGTCCCTACTTATTTTTGTTACTCTCTACTTATCCGAGAAGGACCGTTCCCCTTATTGAAGACCGCAGGGGCGATTCCGGGTCCTCTCCTACGAGAACCGCAGGAGGGTCTAGTGAAAGGACCGAACATATGGGTAGACGGTCGACGACTCCCATAACCGACGGGAGGAGGTCTCTTGACAGGGGTCTTCCTTGGTAGTCGGACTTCCCACACTGGAGGAACGGGGAGGTGGTGGGTCCTTCAAGGTGAATCATGACTCGATGGGCCTCACATTTCTCGACCAGGAGGAAGGAGGCAAGTCCCGTGCGACGTCACGAGGGTCCTTAGACCGACTCCGACCTGAGGTAGACCCGGGTCAGGAGAGGGAGAAGTACAAAGGGAGGGAACGGAAAACGACCTCCCAGACCGGAGTTTATAGTTCGTGTGAACTCCGAGACAAACTTCGGTTCGAGTCCCGTGAATTTGTTTGTGGTGGGAACCGAGTAAAAGAGCGACGAAATGGATAAAAAAAAAGAAGAAAAGATAAGACAATGACAAACGGGAAAAGGAGAAGACGACGAGTAATATGAATTGCACAAGGTGAAGTGGTTACTTCTTTTGTATTTTTTACTTCTTCACGAATAAAATTTGGTTACGTGACTCGGTCGAGAAAGACCCCGACCCTGGACGTCCGTATCGTGGGAGCTTAGGACGGGACTGCAGACTGGTGAACCACCCGGTACTTTTAGATTCAAAACCAAGGTAATTCTCACTACGACTGGAAAGGGGTGGGAGGACCGTCGGGAGACTTAGGGTGCAAACAGAATGTACGAGTCTCACATAGCTGTACCGTGTGTCGGCACGTCGGTCGATGGGAAAGGATCCTTTATTTACGTGACACGAGGTCGTAACTCCTTTCTCACGACGGACAGTCCACGGGGCCTTTGTGAACGTGTCGACCGAACTCAGGTGGGTCGAACCCGAACCTCGGGACTCCGATTTGGGTGAGGGGTGAAGGTGGAGGACACGTCCGCATCGAGGACGATGTGGGAGTATGGCCACTCAAACAATGGTACCCCACAAATATTTGTACACCGGTTGAACGGGAATAAAATATTGTTATTTTATCTGGACATCCGGAACCTCGTGATGTAGTTCGTAAGGAGATACGAAACTTCAGGGTCGGTCCTTCATTTAGGAGTCCGGGAAAGCTTGGTCAGGAAAAAGTTTCCCTCACCGACTTCCTGAATTTTTAACTCCGAGAAGGAGGGGTCGTCCGACGCGACCCCCACACGTCTCGCGTGGGTGTTGTCTCTAGAAGGTGTTTGTTCGTTTTGAGGATTACAGGGTCCTGTTCCTGACCGGTGCTCTGGAGGACCCTCTGGTTTCTAAACCAAGGAGGGACTTCTCGAAACGTAGGTTATCCTTTACTAAGGACCCGGAGTTCGACAATTTCTCCCTTAATAGACCAGACGGACTGTTGAATCTGGATTAAGAGGGTACCGACACGGGGGTGTCAACGTCGGACCCGTTGGTGGGGCTTAACTGTCCTCGCCCTTGTCTGCGCGAAAGTGTCCACCTTTCCCTAATAGAGTCAGTACACCGGAAACAAGTGCAGAAGTGAGTTTTCAAAGGTAGTACGTCCTAAACTGCCTTTCAATCTATGTTAGAATCCAGGTTAAAAAACAGAGACCGGTCCCCTCCTAAATAGAGTTTGGAGGTAACAGAAAAGGTGATGTCAATTGAGGATCCCGAGGTACGTCCCGTTTTCATTTACTAAAGAGGGGTTGAACTTAGGTCAAATTGACACAAATGTTCGCTTCTAAAGAATTGGAGAGACTAGACCTAAAAATTTATGACTCGGTTAACCCTTTTTCTCAGACAAAAATGACCGGTTTAAAATGGAGGGACTTAAATTATAAATGAAAGTACCAGGAAATCATAAACGACTTTTTAAGACGTACTAGTCTTAGAATCAATATTCAGAAGACTTAGTTTAAGTGAAATGTCAGTGTTTTCACTTATCTTGTATGAACCTTAAACAGAAGAAACGGTAGAATTTGCAGCTTTACCTTTGTACAATCATGGAGATTCTCTTCTCGACCCTAGTTTAAGAGGAAAATGATTTCGAACTGTAAGAAGCCATTGCATCGGTATTCAAAGGGTAGTCAGGCTGACCTAGGAGTGAAGACGTGTTCTCACTGGGAAGTCCGGAGATCGTAGGACAAGAAGGACGGTGGGGGTTGTGTGCGACGGTCACGGGGGAGAGTCCTTCGTCAGCGGTAGTCGGGTAGTCGGGAAGGACTAAAGATCACCTGAATCTAGTAACGTACTAGAGTAGAACGTTATCGAAACCTCCGTTATCGAAAACTTTGTATCACGAATTACCCCTTACTTTCTGTAACGACCCCTAAAGATAATCCGTAGTTCTTTCTCCACGTCTTATAAACACTCCCACCTCACAACGTTCTTGTAAAGACTCGGTGACCGAATATAGGTTGGTTTGGGACCTACACGGACCTACATTTAGTTTGACTGAGACTTTTATCTTGATTTACCCTTTAGAGACATCCTTTCTTAATCTTCGTGGTTAGGTGTGAACAGAACAACGATAAGTACATCCAGTGAGAATCTGTAACTACCCCACCACACAACAATGGAGTCCAACCATTTTACTAGTAAAGAGTTCGTTGTTGTTGTTTTATTATTATTATTATACCTCAGTGTTTCTCAGGTTGTACTGACTTGTTTAAAGAAAAAGCATTAACTTATCGAAAAACCGAGAGGTCCGTGAAAACTATAATTAGAAGTCATGTTGGGTAACACAATGTTTCTAAGACGTACGGTGTACTACGTCAGTTATTTTATCTTCTTTAATCTTTTAATAAGTTCTAAAAGTGAAAATATACAGTCAAAACTATAACCCTTTGGGTTCCACCGTGTGACGTTTTTTGTGTCCGTTCTATATGGAAAGGTAAGGGATCATCAAATCCCAGACCCGATAGTCCGACTAAAGTAAATTCGATCAGTAAATGTAGTTTAAAATGAACTATCTCCTAGTATTTACTGAGAGGAAGGCTTCTTGGAGATTATGTGGTCTTATTTCTAACTGTCACTCTTATCGACTTACATACTAGGTAAGAACCGACTAAAGGAAAGAATGATTTACGTAGATCCCGGTGGGTGGATCGTGCCGGTGTCCCCGGACAGAAATAGTATGTCAGAAAGGGTACTGGAGAGGAGTTTGATTCCTCTCGTCTTGCCCGTTCTTGTTTACTAGATTAAGGATTATCAGGTAATAGTCGTTAGACCCTTCTCTGACCTTGTAAATATATCTAAATATGATTAAAATCTCTACCATCCAAGTGGTTTATATTGAACTGAACAGATTCAAGGATTAAGAGAGGGTTCTGATAGAGGCAGAATTCTATGTCTGTTTAGATGTAGGGCCTCTCGGACGTAATTGGTCAGTCACGGACACCCCACCTGATGGACTAAGAAGAGTCCAGATCGAGTCGGAGAATCCTTGAATTGACGGGAGTTTCAGTCTAGTGCCGTGGTCCTCGTTACGGTACACTCGATGAGAGTGCCGAACTTAGGGTGGTACCGTAATGTCAGAAGACAGTAAATCCGGCCTCATTTGACTTCTTTGACCTTTTGAACGAAGAAATTAAGTTTGTCGTAGTTTATACCTTACATTGGTAAAACTCAGTCGTAGTCGGGTCCAACCCAGTCCTCCTACTCGTACCGCCAACAGGTTGGGAGAGGGGGACATTAAAAGGTAGCAATTTTCAGTGTAGCAGTGACGTCCCTCCAACAAAAAGGGACGAGAAGTCTCAGGTTTCGGAGTTAGAATTTTTGACTCACAATCTTTGAGACGAGAATTTTCGAAAATGAAGACCATGGACAGGTGTGTATTCTTATCTACTCACATTCAGCAAATATTTATATCTCTACGTACATCACCGAGTGACCCGAGACATTGTGTTCGAGAAGAAAGGTCTTCTACTAGGGTTATCAAATCTATCAACTCCGGGTGAGTAGGAGGACTATTTTACCAGTTTACAAAGAAATTTAAGAAGGTCTCGGGATTAAAAAAAAAAAAAAACCTGATACGGGATTTGTTCACCTCAAACGGAGACGAACCAGACACACCGAAACGTAAGGGGGTTTTAGTAAAATAGTGAAAGGAAAAGAAGACACTTTTAAAATATTCTTTTCACCATAAAGAAACAAGAACTTTACGACTGGTCACCGTTTTATTCGACATGAAAAAAAAAAAAAAAATTACACCTATGGCACATTCTCCGGTCCTTGTTTCGTTTCCTTGGTCCGTTTATAAAGTCGATAATCCGCTCGTGACCGAGGTCTCTTCGTTCGATCCGTCGACCGTACGTACCTATAGGATCCCGTTTCCCAAACTTTTACACTAATAAACTGATTTCTTCGTCATCCTCTTTGTGAACGGTTTTTCCTTAAAGTCTTCGAGACGAACTTGTACTCAAACTCCTTCACTTTTATGAACTCTACCCTAAAGACAATGGTATCGACTGTTACTCGACCGGTCGAGGGACGACCGTCTACCACGGTCCTACGAAACTACCTTCCCTATGTGACCCTGTCGTACTTGGTAAGGACTTCGAGGTGACAACGGTCTTTCTTCTACCGTTCAGACTCTCGTCCGTCATTCTCAAGGAGAATCTGGTTCCCCTGAGGATCGGGTTCGGTAAGGAACAGTTTAACATACCAGTGCGGATACTGGTACCATCTCTAAATCAATAGATAACTACGTATTGTTAAATGGAGGTTTAATCGTAGGACTATCACAGACAATAGAAAGACGGTACCCAGTCTTTAGGTCAATGTTGAATCGACCCACGGGGACCGAGTCTCAGAGAGTGCCTGTTGTCGGTTCCACGAGAGACCCCGACGACAGTTCAGGTCTGGGTTGGACCCCTCGTAGACGAAGGTTCTACCGAGTGTGTCGACAGTCATCCCACCTCCAGGAGTGATCACGACCGACCTCTATAGTCGAGTAACTGTGTAACCAGAGTGGTAACCCAGACTGTTTTACTATCGGACGAAGGGTTCTTTTTCCCGAGGTCCTGTCTTCCTCTTTCTCTCTGTCTCCCTCCATCTCCTGTGTTCCTCCGTCTTCGACGTCGGCGAAACATTGGATACTATCTTACAGTCGAGGTTTCAATCCAACGTTTTCCCGACACCGAAGACGGAAGGACACAGGAGAGACATTCACTCAGTTCTCCAGGTTGAGTGTGTGTCCCCACCCCTAATGTGTTCCCATACATATGGTCTCCTGTTTTTAGAAACCAGGGATAGAATTTCCGGTGGACGGTCTCAAAAGTGAATTTACCTACAGTTCTACGAACTAGAGAGAAGTCAAAACACTTCCATTAACCGTACCATGTTTGATCAGCAAAACTTTTCTCTGAGACCAAGTGGTATGCCTAGTACCAGAAGTGAGTTGTGTAGTAGAACCAATCACTTTTACTCGACGGATCACACCTCCACCACCCTCCTATTTCATGATATCTCTCTCAACACAGTTGATCTTAGGAAACGGGAGGACCCTCGGACCCACCTTTAAAGAGAAAAATAAGCAGACATTTTACTCGAACCGACATTCTGTAAGGGAACCATTTGACCGATTTACTCTTCTCAGTCCTATCTCACTTTAGAGGAGATCTTTCTCGACACATTGAATATAGTGTGGATACGTTGTACGAGAAGTGTACTCACTTTCTAAATGAGACACACACCCACAATATATAACTGAGAGGTATGTTTGTATCAAAAGTACTCAGTAAAATATTAGTACCAATTATCCCTGAATAAAGTCCTTTTACCGTTCCCAAATCTAGTTTCCCGTATAACAAAAGAATTGTATGACCGAGGGACTGTTGTAAAATGTTCTACTAATTAAGGTTTTTCTTAATTAAACTGGAACAACTTACACCTAATTTCTCGTAGTACCTTATAATCCCAAGTATTCCGGGAAACACTACTCAACGGATTCAAGGAAGTAAAATACTTATTCCTCTGTCCGGCCTCGACTCTGATTTATTTGGACAAAGGGACGAACTGGATGATATCTGAGGATACAGGTGGTCACAATGGTCTTAAACCTTTCATCTCTTTTTTACCGAAATAAAATAAACAGTTTTTTCTTTTTTCTTTAGTCATTTCCAACCTTTTAGAAAAAGTCTATTACGAAAATTCGATTGAGGAAATAAAAGTCTTTGATTGGGTTGTGTTCTCCACAAGTCACTTATTCACGACTAGAACTGCCGTAGATTCATGTCCACTTAACCTGTGTCGTCCCCGATTATCCCCTACTAGGATTAAAGAAGGTCAGTGTCCCCTTAAAGGATAATAAGTGTAAAGATAAACTTTGGGTAAAATCCCCGATTTAACTGAAGACCTCAATGGTAAACTACCAGAGGAATCACCCTAACGTCGAAACCCCTTACTAATCTTAAATTTTCAACCTTCGTCATCAGTTCGCTACGAACCTCTTTAACTTGATCTTCGTTTCTCCGGACTCAAGACCTGGGTCGAGATAAAGTCTCCAGGTCATACCCTTAATTTTTTTGTTTTTTGTTTTTTGACATGAGAAGTATTTATCAGTAAATTAGAACCCGTTTGATGATTGAAACCCGGTAAAAATTTTTATGTATTTTAATTCTCATAATGTAATTACTAAGAGTTACTGGTAACCATCGTATGGTAAAACCTCCCGTCCACATATAGTTTTAAAGACTCTACCCAATCCTTCTTTAGGACATTGTCTTTCTTTTTTTTTTTTAGGGACTTAAGATCATCAGTCTTTTTTGTTAGAAAGGATTTCCCTCAAAACCGTAGGACCGTCTTAAAGGTCGAACTTTTTACCCTGAGGTCCACACAAATAATTTCCCCCGAGTTGACGTCTATGTGACCCCTTGAAACGGATCTACCAGAGGTAAGGAAACTCAGGATTTCAAATCTATTAACCACTTAACTCTCCCTGTTTCACTAAGTTCCTTCGTTACGATCTTGTCCCTTCACGATTCTTTCTTTCCCCGATCGAGGGTCGATCCTTACCGCTTTGCCACCGTTCTAACACGTGACCGTCGTTTGCGTCTCAGAAGTTTGTTTCTTGTGACTCCGATCTCCGAAGGTAGATGGACATAAGTTTCTTTTGTTTCTAGGGTTGAGACTGTTGGAAAACACCGTCCAGAGGAGAGCAGATAGTCACGTAAAGGTCCTGAATATAACTCAAGGTTTCAAATATCGGGTTTCGTCGATTTAGAATCCTTTTACTAGGTTCTTACATAACCAGAGGTTATATTTCGGTTTGATTTAACGATAACCGAAGTCACAATTTACCGTTTTTATAGTAACATCAATAATTTAGATAAAGTTAAATACTATAATCATGTGGTACGAAAAATTTCACCCCTGTTTAACTTAGAAAAATTCACGGAAGACAAAATAAACCTAACTATGGTGGGAGAATATTTGGGTCATTGTAAAATGTTTCCAAATTTTATTAAAATAAATATATGACTAAACAAATATCAAGTAGATAAGACAAGATTATAGATTTAAGATCCGTTTAGAGACGTCGTGGAACCTTGAAACCGAATTCTTCACTTCCTCTGAACTTGAGACGGTATTTTTACGTACCTCTATGAGTAGATGTTGGTCTCCCACTCAAACTTCGTCAAAGAAAGAAAAAAGAATTAATTAAATGAAAAATAACTTCCTATTATATAAATGTTTGAAAATGACAAAAGACAACTTGGATTTGTACTTAGTTGGTATCTATATGTATATAGGGGAGGGAAAACTTGAAGGCAGGGTGGAGGAAGGGGTAGGGTGGGGAGATCCAACTATGTCTCGGGGTCAAACTCAAAGGACTCGGTATGTCTTTTAAGGGGAACCGATAGATAAAATATATACCATTACATTCGACGAAGAAGATGTATCTCGAACGGATTCCTGAACTCAAACTCACTTGAGGCCTTCAACCACTATCTGACCCTCCGGACGACGACGACGACGATTCAACGAAGTCAGCACAGGTTGAGACACGCTGGGGTATCTGCCGTCGGGTGGTCCGAGGCGGCAGGGACCCTGAGAGGTCCGTTCTTGTGACCTCACCCAACGGTAAAGGGAGAGGTTACGTACTTTCACTTTTCACTTTCACTTCAGTACGACGTTAAGTACCCCAGCGTTTCTCAGTCTGTGCTGACTCGCTGACCTGACTTGTCTTGACTTCTCTTACTTCTCCTTCTTTTCCAGGCTATTTTCTTATTGTAAAAAGACTACCTTCCCCTTCCTCGTCTTACACCTTCCCGTTGACCGGAACTTCACTTTCTAGAACCTAAGATTCTACGCAGAAAACTTTGGGTACCGGTTCAGTTAGTGAACTACGTAGGAACTATTGCAGGGATTCCAATAGTCCGACAATTGATCTAATAAGGGATCTCAAAAGACGTCCAAATATTACAAAAAATTTTAATTCCGTTTATTTACGTTACATGTAAGTAGTATTTTTCAACACTTCATATTCTTTTCATGTTTCCCTCTTTTTATGATGATTATGTCAATAGGTATTTTGAGAACATTTTTAAACTCTACGCCAGAAGATGGAAGATGAGAAACCGAAACTCCCACACACACACACACACACTTTGTAAAATCTCACTTTAATCCTCTTTCGTCAAAACATCACATTGAACAAGTTTATATGTTCACATTGAACAAGATTTATATGTAGTACTTATCAAAAGTACAAATATGTCATTATCTTTTGAACTATATTCAAAAATAATTTACTCAAATACTCGGATATACATGCTCAAATATTTACATTCAAATAACATTAGATACTTACACAAATATGTATATATACACACACCTACCACCCCTTTGTCACCTTTGTCACTGTCTGAAATAAAAGAACCCGAGGTTTTAGTCACGTCTACCACTTACGTCGGTACTTTAATTTTCTACGAACGAGGAACCTTCTTTTTAATACTGGTTGGATCTGTCGTATAATTTTTCGTCTCTGTAATGAAACGGTTGTTTCCAGGCAGATCAGTTCCGATACCAAAAAGATCGTCAGTACATACCTACACTCTCAACCTGACACTTCTTTCGACTCACGGCTTCTTAACTACGAAAACTTGACACCACAACCTCTTCTGAGAACTCTCGGGGAACCTGACGTTCCTCTAGGTTGATCAGGTAAGATTTCCTTTAATCAGGACTTACTAGTGACTTTCCTGACTACGACTTCGACTTCGAGGTCATGAAACAGGTGGAGTACACTTCTCAACTGAGTAACCTTTTCTGGGACTACGACCCTCCCTAACACTCGTCCTCCTCTTCCCCTGCTGTCTCCTACTCTACCGACTTACCGTAGTGACTGACCTACCTGTACTCAAACCCACATCAGGTCCTCAACCACTACCTGTCCCTCCGCACCGCACGACTCCAGGTACTCCAGCGTTTCTCAACCTGTGCTGACTCGCTGACTTGACTTGACTAGACTACCTACCAACTAAGACACAACACACATACACATATACACGAGTAGAAGGAGTCCAACAAAGATTAAGAGGTGTTTTAATTATTTTGAGGGCACTACCAGAAACGGTGGTTTAAAGACACCTTACAGGTTGTTGCTCTTCCTCTCCCCTATATTACACACCCGTACACCCGTGTACATGTATACATGTATAAAAAGTGTCGACTTAGAAAGTCTCAACCTTTATTGTAGTATAACCTAAGTACCATCTGAACCCGATTAATGGTGTCCTTGTCAATTATCATCCTTGTCAAACTAATCCGAATCCACCTTCTCAATCCTTTACAACAATAACAAATCAGTTATTCAGGACAGACTGAGAAGACTAGGGGTACCTGACATCGGGTGGTCCGAAGAGATGGGTACTCTAAAGAGTCCGTTCTTATGACCTCGCCCAGTGGTAAAGGAGGAGGTTGCTTAGAAGACCCTTAGCTAGGGTGCAGAGGACGTAATCGTCCACCTAGGAAACGGAGGCTCAGTGGTCCCTTCGGGGGATTTATCTTGGTGTGAGGACCCGACCCTACCTTTTTGGTGTAAGGAGACTTCTTATTTTCTTGTCATGTCTTACCCTCTTTTCTAGGTCTTTGGAGGACAACATTCTCGAGACAACACACCTTTGGAATGAACCTTGTTTACATGCTCAATCCTCGAGAAATCCGTCCACTCTCCAAGTCCCTTTTGAGGTTTCTCTTAATGACGTAGACGTCATCATGGTTCTTTGTTCAACAGTAGTAGAGGGACCGAAACAGACGACATTGAGGACTCAAAATACCAGACCAAATTTAATGGATAAATATTAATGGGGGGTGGGGTCAAGGACCGATACGGAAAGAGTACAACGGTTCGGACGACGAAGAGGAAACAAGAAGGACTTGGTTAGGACGTATTGAAAATTCCTAAATGAGTCCGAGGTAAAAAATTCCTACGGTGCACATTGAAGGGAATGATTTCAGGTAATGTGTGAAGACCAGAAGGCATTGTGGGACCCGGACGGAGACAATTAGAAGAATGGTACACCTTTATGTAAATCAGAAGTGTGTAGAAAGAGAATCTTGACTTGAAGAACTTCCTTACTAAATCGGACAGTAGAAATATTAAGATTACAGATTCTATTATAAATCTTATAAGTAAACAAATTACCTTTCTGACGAAGGTGTTATTTCGACCAATGTACTTCTTATCTATTCTTGTATTGACACATTATTTACTCAGTTAAAGTGACCAAGTTTATTTAGTTGACGGTACTATCATCTACCCTCCCAACGGTCCAAGTCACATGGACTACCGACAAACAAAGACAAAAAAACGTAGGATATCATATTTAGAAGTACCAATTTACAATTTAACTGTGACGTAATTAACTTACGATCCTTATTACACATCGATTGGATCGACCAGGTCTTGGGACCTGTTATATTAAGTCACGATTTTATTCCGAAATACTTTTCGGACTTCGTGTTCGGGTCATACTTCTCTAGTGTAAAGATCTTTTCTTGTTAAAAATTTAGGGAACTTCGTCTCGAGTTCTACGAGATAAGGGAAAACGGGACATAGCAATTACGACAAACTACCAGTCACGCAGAGAGTTAATGAAGAGTAAACTTTTTACTCAACTACAGATGGTTTTGTTTACTTCCTCCATTTCTCTTCATTCATCGACAGGTCTCTCTACTCTAATTACCTGTCCAACGGTAACCATAAACAGGATTTACTCCTGTCTTAAACTCCTGGCTATGAGTTTCTCAGTATACTTTTAACACACTCTTAACGACACGTTATCAAAACTCAAGTCACTATTTTATTTTACCAAAGATATCTAATATGAGAGGATAACGTACACTTAATTAACAAAATATCTTTATTCTTTTTATAGATACCGGTACCACCGGTCAGTTGACGTGATCCACCCTTTACAGGCCCTTTTAGATGGAGAATCTTCCAACTCGGTTATATATGAAGTTAAATCTTTCGACCCCGGGGCACAATGAAACCTGGACAGAAGATGTGTAACACGAAGTCGATGATAATAATTCTAAAACCGATAGTAACTGAACGTTTAATATTTAATACATTTGTCATTCCTCTTTATATAGTTTATTTTCTATTTTTAGAGATCTTTTCAGATTTATCCGTTGTCAATAATGAGAAAATGGTTGTCTGAAATTGTTATTTATATTTCGTGAATTCACGTACTTACACTAGATTTAAGGTATAGTAATATTTAATGAAGGACACACACGTCGGGATTTCTAATAAGTTTATTACGATTCTTTGATTTCGGTGTACTGTAAGACTTTACTCTTGTACGTCTATGAACCCCGTATACAAGTGGTTTTGTACGTCTATATAACAATTTCAATTGGTCGTAAACAGAAAATGAATTTAATAAAGAGATGTGTGTATACTCTACAGGGAAGCTAATCAACCACGGATTTCTCTCTTTTTCAGTGAAAAAAAAAAAAAAAAAAAAAAATTCGTTTGCAAATAATAGGATGTCGAAACACACCCAATTCTTAGACCAACGTCGAATCGACCCACGTGGACAGAATTCAAGAGAGTGTCCCGTTTTTGAGTCCATAACATGAGTCCCGACACCAAAGTAAAGTTCCGAGTTGACCCCCTCCTAGATTAAGGTTCCAGTGAAGACACGAACGACCGTCGTAGGTCAAGGAGGTCACATCGTGACACTCGGAGCCAAGGAGAGACTGACAACCGGTCTTCCGAAGTAGTTGAGGAACGGTTTACCCGGAGAGACATCTCACGGAAAGTACCGTCGACCGAAGTACTCTCGTCCGTTCGTTCGTCCGTTCTCTGATACTGTCGTACCTTCAGTGACAGAAGAACTTGATGAAAATCTTGATTACAGGGTAGTGAAGTCTGTATAAATAAGTAGTCTTTAGTAGTGATCAAGGTCGTGTGTGAGTTCCTCTCCCGTATAGTACACCACACTTAAACTCCTCCACCCCGAGTGACCTTCGGTTCACTCTTCAACGGATTGTATAGAGTAATGATAATTATCTTCCTTTTCCTTCCTCCATTAGAGTGACGTTTGGTTCCTCGGGTTGATTATCTTTTGGGTCTACTACTTTTTAAAGAACGGTTTGCGAGGGGTTTTCAGTTGACTATTTTCCCGGTTTTTCACTAGTCACCTAAAATAAAAAATAAAGAAATAAAAAGAAATAACTGTTTGAAAAGATAAAAATTATAAATGTACCCACTATGTAAGAGTAAACACTTTTAAAGTTTGTTTAGTTTTTGTATTTGTTATTCCTTAAGTTCAGAGTAAAATGAAGAGACGGGATATATCTGAGGATTAGCATGAGAGGAAGGGTCTCCGTTAGTTAAAATTGTTAAATTTATGAAGTAAATTGTAGAAAAAAAAAGTTTAGTAAAGGGATTACATACCTGTGTATACGTTTACATACGAAAAATTGTATTTCCTTTGGTCTGATATACCCGACGAGACGTAGAATGGTGAAGTTAAATTGTTATATATTAACCATAGAAAGATCTAGTCAAGTACTTCTACATCGAGTAAGAAAAATTACTAACTTATTATAAAACGTTATATGTATTTAGTGTTAAGTAAATTCGTGATGGGATGTCTATCTTTGAATACCTCAAAAGTAAACTACCCGAATTTTCGTCACGAAGTCAATAGAAAAAAAAAAAAAAATGTAAACATTTATAAAAAACAAAGGAATATCATTTTATTAATAAAGTCTTTGTCTAAATATTTGATAATACCTTAAGCAATAAATCCTATGTTTACACCTAATGTGATAAAAAAAATTGAAATTTACGTATTGAAAATAAATAAAAAATAAAAAAATTAAAAAAATTTAAATTTTTAGAAATTAAGAATGTACGCAAGGGTCTGTACTCGGGGGGAGGGTGGAGGGAGGGGTATTGTAGAGACACCCAGTAGGGGTACGTGGTCGGGGTTCGTACGACATAGGACGCAGTCTGTATCTGACCGCTAAGTTAAGAATGTACTATCATATGTACAATCTTACGGTAAGAGGGTTTAGTAGGGTGGGAGAGGGAGAGGGAGACTCAGGTTTTCAGGCAATATGTGTAGACACAGAGAAAGGGACAGAACGTGATCTTGTAGTAGTAGTAGTCAATGGTCGTTTCTGTCACGTCTCTTCCCTCCTCGGTCCTCTGGTCTTCCTCCTCCCCACTCTCACCGGTGCTCACCACTCCGTCCACGTCTTTCTCAGTAAGTGTAAGGCCCACCCACCACACAATCAAAGGATGACTACGACATCGTTCGGTGGCTTCTGTTTATGTGATAGAAGTCAAGATCTGCAGTCTTTACGAGATTCAGTCGACAACCGTCCCACGCAAGGAAGAGTCAAAACATTTCATGTCAGACAAAGGAAGTGACAAGGTAGAAGATCTCCGACGGGTGTAGGGAAACTAGTGTCGGGGAAGGAGGTAAAAGTTCCGGTTGTCACGACGGGGAAGTTTTCAGAAAGAGAGAATAGAGACTAAGGTAGTGGTGTAGAGGAAGACACTGAGATTGGAAGTACGAAAATAAATGTTTCTAGGGGGTCTTACTAGAGAGGTTGAGTTTAAAGAATTAGTGTAACGTTTCAGAGAAAACGGTGTAGTCGTCAAGTCCAGTTAGTGAGTCAGTACAGATCGAGAAACGTTGGGGTACCTGACGTTGTACGGTCCGAAGGAACAGGTAATGGTTGAGGATCTCAAACGAGTTTGAGTACAGGAAACTCCACCACTACGGTAGGTTGGTAGCGAAGGAGACAGTAGGGGAAGAGGAGGATGGAAGTTAGAAAGGGTCGTAGTCCCAGAAAAGGTTACTCCTTCAAGAAGTGTAGTCTACCGGTTTCATAACCTCAAAGTCGAAGTCGTAGTCAGGAAGGTTACTTATAAGTCCCAAAGGAAATACTAATTGAACAAAGTAGAGCAACGTCAGGTTCCCTGAGAGTTCTCAGAAGAGGTTGTGGTGTCAAGTTTTCGTAATTAAGAAACCACGAGTTGAAAGAAATACCAGGTCGAGAGTGTAGGTATGTACCGGTGACCTTTTTGATATCGACACTGATATGTCTGGAAACAGTGGTTTCATTACAGAGACGAAATTTTATATCACAGATCCAAACAGTATTGAAAAGAAGGTTCCTCGTAGAAAATTAAAGTACCGACGTGAGTGGTAGACGTCACTAAAACCTCGGGTTCTTTATTTCAGACAGTGACAAAGGTAACAAAGGGGTAGATAAACGGCACTTCACTATTCTGGTCTACGGTACTGGAAACAAAAAACTTACAACTCAAAATTCGGTCGAAAAAGTGAGAGGAGAAAGTGAAAGTAGTCCTTCGAAAAATCAAGGAGAAACGAAAGACGGAATTCCCACCACAGTAGACACATAGACTCCAATAACTATAAAGAGGTCCGGTAGAACTAAGGTCAGACACGAAGTAGGTAGGGTCGTAAAGTGTACCACATGAGACGTATATTCAATTTATTCGTCCCACTGTTATATGTCGGAACTGCATGAGGAAAGGGTTAAACCTTGGTCAGACAACAAGGTGCAGGTCAAGATTGACAACGAAGAACTGGGCGTATGTCTAAAGAGTCCTCCATTCATTCCGCCAGACCAATAAGGGTAGAGAAATTCTCGAAAGGTGTCAAATAACACTAGGTGTGTCAGTTTCCGAAACCACATCAGTTATTTCGTCTTCATCTACGAAAAGACCTTGAGACAACCCAAAAGCTACTAGGTTCTTTACAACCGTTAAACTGAGAACTAAGGAGACGAAAAAGATTTAGGTCGAACTTATAGACCTTCAAGAACCAAATGTATGACAACTTCGGATCGAAGCTCTTAAAACTCGTAATGAAACGATCACATACTCTACTGAAAACGGTGTATTCCGTTGTTTAAAGGTCAAAGATTTCTAGTCCGATATTTGTAGAAACAAATCAGTCAGTCAACGCGGGTTGAGACGCTGGGGTACCTGACATCGGTCAGTGTAAAACACACAACATGTCACGACCACAAAAGTCCGAAGTCTGTTTTGGAGTGAACAAATTGTCCAGGACCTTTCCTCCATCGGGGAAAACACCTTGAAAACCCCCCAATGGTGTGGGTTTGAGACTCCCGTCTCTTCGACACGGGAGGACTGTAGAAAGAACCCTCGAGTAGGGGACGTCCGTACCGACAAGTCTCTCCGGGGACGGTCCGGTGTGACGGTCCAAACGAGACGTCGGAGTACAGACTCGAATGTGGAAGACGGGAGTATGACCTTACAAGAAAGGAGGAGTAACAGACGAAACGTATCAGAGATATCTCAGTGACGAGTGTACACCACTACACCTTGAGGTCTTTTCACGAGTTACCAAAAGGAAGGTCGTGAAAACACTTTAGTGTCCGGTCCAAAAGGGAGTTGAGAGACGAGAACCTCAGACTACAGACGTCACGGGAGTTCAGACGATATTACCCGAAAACAGAGTTCTACCACCCCATCTTCTTACACGAGAGTTGAGACGTCCTCACAAAACACTTCAGATCCTTCTAGTAACGATATAAATAAACGGACCTAAGTTGTTTCGGGAAAACATATCATACTGTCCTATGTTATTCTGTATGTTGGGAACTAATGGAGTTCCTCACCTGGGTCGAGAAAGAGTTTTCAACGAAGATATTTTATCTTTTTTGAGATGAGTTTTAATATCTATTAGATATACTAATCTCCTGTAACGTCAATTCAACCACCGTTCTCATAGTCTTCCGATTACTTCTTGAGTTCTATTTCATCACACAAGTCCAAAAACCGAGACTCCTTCTCGATCAAACCCTTAAGGGACCACCAGGTCACCAATTCTGAGACGGACGGTCACACCCCTTGCCCCTACTAGGGGTCAGACCCTTCTAGGGTGTACGAAGTCTCGTCGATTCGGGTACGTGGTGTTACCGACGTCGGGTGTTCGGGACCTCAGGGCGTAATGTGTTGTTCTTTTAGGATTCACGGTGTTGATCTCTCTCGGACGTGTGTCATTCACTACTCCTGGGTGTGTCCGTTTTCATTGATTTTCTTAAAATTTTAATTTTTTCTCAGATAGGATCTTATTTTGTATCCCTTAAGGAACTGTAACTGAAACCGTTTCTAAAATAAATAAATAAAAATAAAATGTCGTTTTCGTTTCTATTTACGTACCTTGATGTAGTTTGATTTTTCGAAGACGAATCGTTTGTTGTTGTCGTTGTTGTCGTTGTTGTTGTCGTTGTTGTCGTTGTTGTCGTTGTTGTTGTTGTTGTCGTTGTCGTTGTTGTTGTTGTTGTCGTTGTTGCTATTGCCGTTGTTGTTGTTGTTGTCGTTGTCGTTGTCGTCGTTGTTGTTGTTGTTGTCGTTGTTGTTGTCGTTGTTGTTGTTGTTGTTGTTGTCGTTGTTGCTATTGTCGTTGTTGTTGTTGTTGTCGTTGTCGTTGTTGTTGTCGTTGTTGTCGTTGTTGTTGTTGTCGTTGTTGTCGTTGTTGTTGTTGTTGTCGTCGTTGTTGTTGTTGTTTTTGTCATTTGTTTTATTTTACCGTTGGCCATTTTACCCAAACGTTTATATAAACGTTTAGTATAGAGGTAATTCTTCAATTAGAATATGTTTATAAGACCTTTGAACATACATTGTTATTGTTCTTTGGGTTTATTGGGAACTTCGAAGATCACTCCTAATTATACCTTTAAATTAAAGTTTAGAATTTCGTTAGAAGTCTTTGATCTCAATTATTAGTATCAGTAGTACATAGTTAGAAACGTTGATAAGAAAACAAAGAAAGGTATAAGGGACTCCTACATAGTTCGTAACTCGAGATAAATCGATACCTCTAAATGGTGGAAACAAGGTCCACTGACTCAGTGCTTTGTGATTGAACCCTACTTTAAATAAAAAAGAAAACATTGGGCTGTCTCGAGTCCTTCGTCTTCTTTGAAATTTAGAGTTATTTTAAAAGTTTAAGTTTTAACTTTTATAACTTTTAAAAGTTATAAGTATGGTTTGGGGTTTACTGTTGTACCTCGGTCAAAACCCTCGAGTAGATTAAGTAAAGAAGGTAAACTTTTTCTCATTTCAGGTTTATCAAACTTCCACCGTGATCTGACAGGGAGTCTCTGACAAGGACAAAGTCTTTACACATTTTAACCTCCCGAAATGATTCGAGTTACACCCAAAGTGAAACCACATAAGGATTTCACACTTTTTGACTTCCTACACCTGTCTTTCGGGTCCGGAGGGAACATCGAGTAGTTCGTGAGGGATTTGTACAGATACTACCGTTGTAAACGTCCCATTCTACGGTTGATCCAAGTTTTCCAGATCTTATGTCTGGACACACACGAATTAGTGAGTCAGCACAGACTGAGAAAGACGGAGGCAACTGACATCGGGTGGTTCGAGGAGACAGAAACCCTAAGAGGTCGGTTCTTATGCCCTCACCCAACGATATTGGAGGAAGTCCTCTAGAAGGACTGGGTCCCTAATTTGGGTCCAGAGGACAGAACGTCCATTTAAGAAGTGGCAGTGGTTCCTTCTAATGTCTGAACGACAGAAAATTTATGATGTCATTTATACCATAAATGAAACTTTCGTAAGATTTCAAACGAACACCCACCCCTACAGCCCTACCAATGTCGAATGATCCATACCATTTCTCGCCTTCCTCTTCAAGAAACTTTGATCTTTACACATTGGGAATACAACTACCCACATCGACTGTCGTGAACCCCACTCGACTCCATCAGCCATCCATAAAGTCCATATCCGAAGACACGTAAACACATAAGGGTGTGTCGACCCACGTCGAACGGTACAAGTCTATCACAAAGAGGTCCTACTTTAGTAAATCGTAAACATATGATACATATGATACGAGTTTAACAATGTATTATTATACAGGAAACGTAACTGCGTTTAGGTAGAAAAGTTTTGTTCGGAAAATCTCGTTTTGACTGACCTATGGATCGTCACCAAAGTCTCAGGTACTGGATGGAACGATAAGTGTGTCGTACGTAAAACTCCTAATCTAGTCAATTCTTTATAATTTCATTAAACTTTAGACTTCGTGACATATCATCAAATTTTACATCTTTTTAGACCTCGGTCGGATATTATAAAATATCCATTGTTCTAGAATGTCAGATTGTGGGGATTTATTTGATTAAATAATAACTAAAGGTACTTACTTTACTTTTTTATCGACTTTTTATCAGAAAAAACTTGTCAGAAAATAACCAGATTTTAGTCTCAACTATTTGTTATACCTCAGTACTAAGTTAATATAGAGATCACTAGTCTCATATAACTAAATCGGTTTCCCAAGTAAACCCAAAAGGGCATTCTACAATGGTCTTTTCTTTTTTTTGTCTTACTTGTAAAACCGGTTAGGTCATGTATGGTTACTAAAGAAAATTTGAATTTAAATAAATAAAATTGACCTTCCATTAATGAAATGTTATAACACAACCAAAACGGTATGTAGTTGTACTTATACGGTGCCCACATGTGACAAGGAGTAGGACCTAGGGACAGGGTGGAGGGAAGGGTATGGTAGGGAGACCCAGTAGGGTCACGTGGTCGGGGTTCGTAGGACATAGGACGTAGTTTGTATCTGAACGCTAAGTAAAGAATATACTATAATATGTACAAAGTTACGGTAAGAGGGTTTAGTAGGGTGGGAGAGGGAGAGGGTGTCTCAGGTTTTCTGACAAGAAATGTAGACACAGAGAAAACGACAGAGGGTATGTCCCAATAGTAATGGCAGAAAGATTTAAGGTATATATACGCAATCATATGACATAACCACAAAAAGAAAGACCGAATGAAGTGAGACATGTCATCCGAGGTCAAAGTAGGTGGAGTAATCTTGACTAAGTTTACATAAGAAAAATTACCGACTCATTATGAGGTAACACATATACATGGTGTCGAAAGAATAGGTAAATAGACGACTACCCGTAGATGCAACGAAGGTACAGGACCGATAATATTTGTCACGACACTACTTGTGACCCCATGTGCACAGAGAAAGTTAAGACCAAAGGAACAACACATACGAGTCATCACCCTACCGACCAAGTATTCCGTCAAGATAAAGATCGAAAAAAACGTAAGGGTGGTTGTCACATTCTCCCAAGGGAAAAGAGGTGTGGGAGAGGTCGTAAATAACGAACATCTGAAAACCTAGTGTCGGTAAGACTGACCTCACTTTACCATGGAGTGACACCAAAACTAAACGTAAAGAGACTATTACTCACCACAACTCGTAGAAAAGTAGACAAACAATCGGTAGACATACAGAAGAAACCTCTTTACAAATAAATCAAGAAACCGGGTAAAAAACTAATCCAACAAATAAAAAGACCTTAACTCGACGTCCCCAACGAACATATAAAAACTCTACTCAACAAACAGTCAACGAAGTAAACGATAATAAAAGAGGGTAAGACTTCCGACAGAAAAGTGGAACGAATACCAAAGGAAACAACACGTCTTCGAAAATTAAAATTATCCAGGGTAAACAAATAAAAACGAAAATAAAGGTCATAAGACCCTCCACCCAGTATCTCCTAGGACGACACTAAATACAGCCTCTCACAAAACGGATACAAGAGGAGATCCTCAAAATATCAAAGACCAGAATACAAATCGAGAAATTAGGTAAAACTCAAATAAAAACACATACCACAATCTTTCACAAGATCAAAGTAAGAAAATGTTCACCAACTGGTCAAAAGGGTCGTGGTGAACAATTTCTCTAACAGAAATGAGGTAACATATAAGAACGGAGGAAACAGTTTCTATTCCACAGGTATACACACACCTAAATAGAGACCCGAAAGATAAAACAAGGTAACTAGATATACAGACAGAAACACGGTNATATAAAGACAGAAACACGGTCATGGTACGACAGAACTACTGACACCGAAACATCATCTCGGACTTCAGTCCGTTCAACTAAGGAGGTCAAGGTGAGAAGAAAGAGCTCTAACGAAACCGATAAGCTCCAAAAACATAAAGGTATGTTTAAAACTTTAATAAACAAGATCGAGACACTTTTTATGGTTACTAAAAATTTTACATCAAGGAACATAGGGACGGTACACGACACACGACACGAATCTGCACAGACTGAGAGACGCTGGGGTACTTGAGATCGGGTGGTCCGAGGAGACAGGTACCCTAAGAGGTCCGTTCTTATGACCTCAACCACGGTAAAGGAAGAGGTCCCCTAGAAAGACCGGGTCCCTAACTTGGACGTAGAGGACTGTCCGTCTGAAAAATGGTGACTCGGTAGTCCCTTTGAGGGTCCTTGTTACCCTTTATTCGATTACTCCTCTCTGACACCACAGGTCGGTTCCATGTTCAAGACCGACGTTGTTTTTTTCACAATCACACAGAGGGGAAACAACGGGTCAACCTTCTCAGGCGGGAAGTCTTACAGTCAACCTTGTCTTACCCCGTATGACAGACCCGTCACTTCCGTTCTCGTGGTCACTTAAGGATTTCTAAAGACTAACCGAATTCCTTAGAGACAGAGACAGAGAAAGGAGGAGGGAGAGACAAAAAATAAGATAGAAGCAGAAAGGAAGGAAGGAAGAAAGAAAAGAGAAAGAGAGCTATAAAAATAAAGGATATGAGAGAGAGAGAGAGAGGAAAGAGATATAAGTCAATCTTTTTTTTTTACAGGTTCTCTATCTAAGGAAAAGTCTTTAGGTCATACTAAATCCACTGTACCTGTGAAGAGAAGAAAGTTTGTGATAGATTCCTTTGGAAGTACTCATTCCAGGAGGTCCCTACAAGAGGGTACTCATTGTGGGAAACCGGTACCTTCTTGGGAACCTGATTTTAAGAGATAATTCTAATTTGTTTCTAAAGGTGAAGGGTTGGTACCTAGTTTCGGTCCAGAGGACGTAACGTCCGTCTAAGAAATGATAGACTTGGTTGTCCCTTCCGTATTGGGGGGAATAAGGGGAAACCTCTGTTTCTGTTGAGAAAATCCTACGGATCACTCGAATAAAAAATAAACTTATACAATGACCAACTCACATACGTAAAATTTAAAAAAATACACTCCAAGAATATAAAGGGTGAGAAGATTAGACAAAGTGATTCTTGATACAAAGGGGACACCGAGCCGACATTTCTTAGGTAAACGTTACGTTCTCTACGTCCTCTGTACCCAAGTTAGGGACCCAGACCTTCTAGGGGACCTTCTCCCGTACCGTTGGGTAAGGTCATAGGAACAGACCTCTTAGGGTACCTGTCTCCACGGACCACCCGATGTCAGGTACCCCAACGTGTTCCAATCTGTACTGACTTCGTTAAATCGTGTCTACACATATTGAACAACATCAAATGTTTCACAAAGGTAAGAATAATAGAAGAAATTAGGGGAGTTGAGTTTCGCCGTCTGTCGCATAAAACTTCGAGAGAGGAGGGAAGGGTTACTAATCATCGAATACAGAGACCAAGTTGATAAAATAGGACTGAGGAATCCTATTAATTAAGAGAGATACACGAATCAGTGAGTCAGTACAGGCTGAGAAACATTGGGGTACTTGACATCGGACGGTTCGAGGAGACAGGTACCCTGAAGGGTCCGTTCTTATGACCTCACCCAACGACACAGGAAGAGGTCCCCTAGAAGAACTGGGTCCTTACCTTGGTCCCAGAAGACGTAACGTCCACTTAAGAAATGGTCGACTCGATGACCCCTTCGGGTCCAGAGAGATATAGTATTGGATCAAGGTGGTCGGAATCGTTCTTATAAGTTTCGTCGACATATAGTTGTGCACCAGATTCTGTAGTTTATAAGTCTATTGTGTCTCTCATTAGAATGTTTGTACGTATAAAACCACCGAGTAGAGGACAAGTGTGAAGACGTGGTCAGTTGGGTTTTAGATCTACTTGTATGAGTATATGTGCATGAGTATATGTGTGTTCACGACTTTCCTTAATTTTTGAAGGTGAAGAATTATTACACATTGTAAAGTCGTATGTACAAGGTTGTATTTTTACTGGTGATACATGTTTACTTATCGTCTTTAAGTACGATCAAACTACTCTATTTATAGATATACTCTTTTAACGTAACTAATATCTAGTTGTAATACTTTACCCCTTAATGGTGACCTCTTTATTTTCCCCTTTTTTTGTTGAGAGGTCTCGACTTATAATCGTCCCTTGAAGACAATGAGACACTCAGAGTGACTTTTCATTGATTCTCTTGGTTGTTACGAACGTCAGAAACCTAAACGTGGACTATTCCCTGTCTATGCCGTGGGTCCTCTGACGTGGATAAAGTTTACATGACCTCCGCCTTGAGAGTCGATGTCTGACCTTCCTTCCGACTGGGACGGTGGTGATCGGTTCGATTTTCCGACACCACCGATGTCTTGAGTACCTCCTTTATACTAAGTTTCTTAAAAAGATTCTCCGCTATACTTTGTCTTCTCACTCTTGACCCCCTTCCGAATCCTCGCGTCAAAGGTCGAGACTAAGACAGGGTTCCCGTCTAACTACGGCCCTTTCAATAGGATGGAGGGACACGTAGAAGAAGGAAAAAATTTCTTAACAAAGATAAATAAAAGAAAAACCGACCCGACTCAGACAATAACGAACTCCCGAGAGAGACCAACACTCCTCTCCCCCGATGAAAGATCAACACCGCCGAGAAGACGATGTCTCGTGTCAGAGATCCCGTGGCCGAAGACATCAACACCGAACCCCCGAGTCATTAACACAGAGTACCCGAATTGACTGGGTGTCCTATACCCTAGAAGGGCTTGGTCCCTAACTTGGCCACGGGGAATTCTACGTTCCACCTACGAATTGAAGATCTGGCGGTCTCTCCGGGTGTAGGAAAAAGAACTGAAATTTTACTCTTACAACTTATCCTTGACCTTATCATTCATCCGTAAAGGAATACACGACTGGAGAAAACGAAATCGTTTCGGTCTTTCACTACCACACTCATAGAACGGAAAAGGTATGGACATCTCGACTAGAAACTCAGTATAAGGACCAAAACACTACTTCATCGGACCAACATACCTCTTCCGTTACCGTTGGGTGAGGTCATGAGAACAGACCTTTTAGGGTACCTACCTCCTCGGACCATCCGACGTCAGGTATCCCAGCGATTCTCAGCCTGTGCTGGCTCGTTGAAGTGAAAGTGAAAAGCAAAAGTACGTAACCTTTTCTTTTACCGTTGGGTGAGGTCATAAGAACGGACCTCTTAGGGTCCCTGCCTCCTCGGACCACCCGACGGCAGATACCCCAGAATCTCTCAGCCTGTGTTGAGTTCGTTGAATCGTCGTCGTCGTCGTCGTCGGACCAACGTTTCATCGGAGAAGTAACAAAAATTATAGCGTTAATGTGTCCGTGTGAAATTTCCGACATTAAAGAAGACCGAAAGGTGACTCTTCTAGTTTCGGTCTCCTCCTTTTACGTTTCTTTCATAAAAGGACACGACTACCTAACATGTGACTTTTCTTTCAGTTTCATTAGGTAGAGCAGTCGAAGAGAGAAAGGAGACGAGAGTGTGTGTCAAACAAATGTTTGATACGACTGGATGACACTTGTCGAAGACATTCTTAGTCCTTGTTGGTTGGTGGACTCGAGGGACCTCTGGTCCGGTCTTTGAGTCAAACGAAGACTCGTAAGGTCGAGCTCGTCTGACACAGAGAAAATGCTCACTACTCAACACTACCTCGACGACGAAACTATACCAGGAGGTACCAGGAATACAGTTTGCCATCGGAACTTGGGGTGAGACCCCTCCTCTTTCTCGTCCCTCCAGTTGCGCGCCACCGCAGGTCCCCTTACACAGTCGAGCATTCAGAAGTCTTGGAGGACGGTATTGTCGTCGACATCGAACGTTTACAGACTCGGACCTCTAAAAGGACGGAGGAACAAAACAGGAGCACACTTTTTGACATTCACCTAGATAAGGACAAACCGGAGTTTCCGTTGGGTAAATTGTTCACCCGGGACCCGGACGTCCATAAACTCTTCGTTATGTCGTGTAGGGGTCGGGCACCATGAAGCAGAAGGCCCTCGAGTCCGACCGGACAAAAGTCGGAGTGAACGGGACGGAGACCGTAGCCCGCATGGTGGCGGGACAGGGGTAATCTCACAGTAATCACGGGAATTACTTTTAGGCCAAAATGTGTGACTTTTCACTAGACTTCGTCAGAGCTCCTTTACGATATTTTGTGTGGGGACGACAATCGTCCTCGGAAGCGTGTGGACGTCAAAACTGTCCCGAGAATTTTTTGGGAGAGGGGGACCCACCTTCCTCCCCGGTGTTCATATTGTTTATCACGTTTGTCGAAGTACGGCCCCGACCCTTTCGGGGGAAGACGGGGTGCACGGGGTACTACTTCCTCACTTTGTAATTCAAAAACAGACTCCTTTGACCAGTAATTGGGGTCCTAGTCCCTAGTAAGCGGTTTGGGTGGTCCGAATTTGTTAGGAGACACCGCAAAAGAAGTCCGTCTTCATTTCTTCATGGTCAGTAAGTAAACTTTATTAGTTGACAAAGTATTTTTTGAGTTCATATTTGAGGTCACAATCCCTTAGACAAAAAATATGACATGTTATGGCACCTTTTTTGTGTCAGTCAACAGAATTAAGTTTCTGTGATATCTTAACGACACACCTTAATCTTTCAACTTTCCTTTTTTTCACTAAAGCAACTCTCTCTATATCAGGATGTAACTTTGTGTCTTTCTTCCCCCTCTGCCAGAAACTTATAAGTATATGTTTATTCTTGTTACGACTAGATCCGGTAAGGAAGTCGTTCCTAAGTCGTTTCCGTAAATTTTGACACCGACACTCCTACCCCTCCTCGGTCCAGACACAGAGACACTGACTCTGTGTCTCCTGTTGGTGTGACCGACCTCCTCCTGACAAGGAAGTATGTCCGCGAGGTCTCACCTGAGCTTTTAAGTCGGGTCCCGGCACGACCTAAAGAGTTATTGAAAAATAAAATATCTATATATCTACACACACGTAAAGTTGTCATGTATTCGAGTACATAATCTATGTATGTAATATATATATATCAACTAAAATCAGTGAACAACACCGGCTGAGAAACACTGGGATACCAGACATCGGACTCTCCGAAGAGTCAGATACCCTGAAGGGTCCGTTCTTATGTCCTCACCCAACGGTAAGGGAAGAGGTACTCCAGAAGGACTGGGTCCCTCGTTTGGGTGCAGAGGATCTAACTGTCCGTCTAAGAAATGGTGACTCGGTACACCCTTCGGGATTACATATGTGTATATGTGTGTATATGAATAAATGAAAACTTTCTGTAAACTTATACCTTTATTGGTGTCGAAGTCTCGACATAACTCATAACTTTCACTTTCAGTGAGCCAAAACAGGCTGAGAAACGTTAGGGTACCTGAGATGTCGGGTACCTTGAGAGGTCCGGTCTTATCATCTCACCCATCGGAAAGAGAGGAGATCCCTAGAAGGGTTGGGTCTCTAGTTTGGGACCAGAGGACGTAACGTCCGCCTAAGAAATGGTCGACTCGGTGTTCCCTCCGGGTTCTTTTGATCTCACTCATCGGATAGGGAAGAGGTCACCTAGAAGGGCTGGGTCCTTAGCTTGGTCCCAGAGAACGTACCGTCCGCCTAAGAAATGGTCGACTCGAGAGTCCCTTCGGGTCACTCACAACTTTTCCACAAATTTTAATTCGTTTTGATATCTTTTATGGACATAAAAGATACCGAGAGTCATCATCTCGGAATTCCGTAGTAAACTTCTTTCCTTTGGTTTATTTAGTGTTTTCTTAGAACCAAAAAGGTGGGAAGTACTTCATCGTAAAAACAAAAATTCTAAAAAAACAAATACATCTGGTAAAAATTTTAGAAAAAACTCAAACAACGTCATTTCTAAGACAAAATACAAACCTAAAGAAACCGGGATTTCGTCTACCCATTTGAATCCAGGGATTGGCCGGTAACCTGGACACGGAGGATGTAACCTTTTACTTCAGGATTGGGGACCTGGCGATCCCTTCAGGACGTCACCATAAAACTTGAGGGACAAACTTCTGGGGAAGACTCATGTGTACATATGTCAGTAACGGACCGACGTATAAAGATAACCGTACCTTGAGGAATATAGAGTTCAGTAGTCTTAGATAAAGAGTCATTGAGAATAAAATTTTATCCAAGTAGAATACAAGAGGGGTTTATTCGGACGGAGAGTAAAATTGGGAAAGCTGGGTCTAAGTGTCGACAATGTCAGGACTTACTTAGAGTCGCAAGAAAGTGACTGTTGTGAAGTGTATAAACTTCACTGTCCTCTTCGTGGAAGGAGGGGGACGTCCCTCAGTGCTGTCGAGTATTTGTCACCTTACTCATTGCCGTGAGACAGAGAGAGTCGAGGGACAGGTACTCATTTGTGGAGATCTCCAAAGACCCCTCCAGGGAAGGAGAGACGAGAACTATAACCTTGATCTACCCATACTCCTTCCCTAGGACAAACTCGACTACTTGTTTCCAGTCGAGATGCATAAGGAAAGACTCTGCCAGTAAGATTCCAGATCTAAACTTCTCTTTATAATCCTTGAACCTGATACTGATGGTCTTCTTGGTAGAAATATTAGACGTCCCGAGGGTAAATTCTTTTACTAATTATTAAACTTTCGCGACTACCGTGTCGTCGTTCTGGAACAGGTCAAAGGTACGGGATCTTCGCCCGAGACCGAAGAGTAATTTCACTAAGAAAAATTAGATTAAAATATTCAACATTTCAATTATAAAGATAAAAATAACCAGAATATAGGAACGTAAAAAGAATTAACCGATATGTAAGTTCAGTTCAAATCATCTCTCTCCACACCAAACATTTTAGGGAATATTAGTATTATCTTCCGTCCCTAATAGAGAGATCTTAGATGAAAATACGTCCAATTCTTTCAAAACTGTTGATTTACCTTATATTATTCGGAAATTTACCAATGATTACGAGATACTGTACATTTTTCGAGATACTGTACATTTAAAATCGTACATTACTCTACTTTCGTTTTATGTGGTAATTCATATTTCAATAAATATAATGAATCTTTGAGACGTCTGTGACGGATATTCTCTACAAGATGGTCATTACGATTGTCAACTATATAGACGCACCGTTTTGATACCTCCTAAGAAAAATATCGACGGAAAATTACAAGATGTTAATTGTTAATTTGGACCTCAGTGTTCTTACGATTTGTATACTAGACTTTAAGAGTTTCGTTACTTTCTTTTACAGAGTCCTAATTCATTTGGTAATGAGTAGTCCTACTTTCACAGTCAACCCGTTCTACTTAGCATTTTCTACGTAGGTAATTGTATAACACCACTTTAGAGTCTTGTTACTTTACTCTTTTTTCTACTACCGAAGATCACAAACCTTTAAACCTTGTCTAAACACGTACCTTTTCCACCTCTTTATTCTTCTATATCTAACGATATAGGAAGTCACGATAACGCGTTTACACTTTTATTTCTGCACAACTAAGTCTTTAGAATAGCGTTAATCCGAAAGAGATTTTATATGTAATGACCATCTCAGTAACTTCTTATCCATATTTTACTCTAACTGTCCTTATTTTGAGTCAGACTGAATTTTAACCCGTGTAATGTATTGGAGAGTATAGAGTTAAAAGAGTCGATATTTTATCCCTATCCTAAAGGGGGGTATAAAGAGGTACTCTTAATTTATATAATTACATCTAAGTCATCTATGTTCTTATGGATTATTTTTATTTTATTCATTATTAATTGTGTTATTATTATTTTTTATTAATAATAGTGTATCCACAATTATACCTATCTTCCTATGTCTCGACTTTCAAAAATAGAGTGTCCCTCTTACACCTCTACCTTATTGAGATCCGTAAATTTTTAATAGTCAATATAAACTGATCCTATTATATAGTACTACTGTAACTTAAATAAGGTCTTTATGTTCAAAACGGATTGTGAATTTTTAAGTTGGTTCCGATAAGTAGTGTCGTTGTCTTTTTTACTTATTAATAGAGTAACATATTTTTCATAATCTATTTTTAAATTACAGACAAGTACTAACTTTTCTTTGGTAATTGTTTGATCATTATCTTTCCTTTGAAGGAGAGGTCACAATAACTCTATATTGACTGTATATTGTAACACATCCAACTTTAACATATTGTACTACTAATCTATAGGTATATATAACACTTTACTAACGGTGTTATTCTAATCGATTGTGTCATAGAGTGTATCAATCGTAACACACACACATACACACACACACACACACACACACACAAATACACGTCATAACAGTTAATATTCCGAAGGGACCACCGATCAATAGTGTTATACGTGATCTGAGGGTCTTGAATAAGTAAAATACTAAACTTCAAAACATGAGAAACTAATTTTAGAAGGGTAAAGGAGACGGGAGGTTTGACAGTATTAGTGGTTTGACGACAGACAAAGACACTCGAGTCGCAAAATCTAAGGTGTATATTGACTCTGACATCATAAACAAGAAGAGACTGACCGAATAGAGTGAATCGGATTACGGGAGTTCCAAGTAGGAACAACGGTGTTTATTGTCCTAAATCTTCCCTGGAACTTTTAGATTATCACTTACCATAAATTGTTTTGCATGTTACTTGTCGTATGAGCTATTACTTTAATAGTCAACATAAGAATTTTTGACTTTGTCTTGTTCCCTCGTCAGTACCTGATTTCCAGGATCGGTCACGTTATTCTGGTCTTCGTATTCGTTTTACATGTTCTTAATTTTCCCTTCCTTTCTACATGACGAACATTGATTATTGTATTAAAACATGTATTTTTATGGTTTTATGACTGCACGATCAAATTTTCTTACTTAAAGTATTTGAGGTGACTTATTTTCCATTCGTATTATTAGTTTAAACGAAAACCTATAGTCGTTATTTATTGACCTTTTAATATAATGTTATTTTACCGTAATTTTATGGAAGTTTTTGTTGTTTACGAAAGTGCATACGGATTCTCATCCATACCTTTTGGAAATGTGACTTTTCATATTTTATAATAATTATTTTTTAAACTCTGTTTTTATCTGGTACAAGTATCTTATCTTCGGAGTTATAAAATTTTAATAGTGAAAGAGGTTAAGCTAAATAAAAAAAATCGAAAAAAAAATTAAAAATAAAAATGAAATAAAATGAAATGTTATGACATAACCAAAACGGTATGTAACTGTACTTAGGTGGTGCCCACACGTACGCAAGGGTTTGTACTTGGGAGGACGGTGGAGTGAGGGGTATTGGAGGGGGACCTAGTAGGGGCACGTGGTCGGGGTTCGTACGACATAGGACGTAGCCTGTATCTGACCGCTAAACTAAGAATGTACTATCATATGTACAAAGTTACGGTAAGAGGGTCTAGTAGGGTGGGAGAGGGAGAGGGAGNATTTTATGGAAGTTTTTGTTGTTTACGAAAGTGCATACGGATTCTCATCCATACCTTTTGGAAATGTGACTTTTCATATTTTATAATAATTATTTTTTAAACTCTGTTTTTATCTGGTACAAGTATCTTATCTTCGGAGTTATAAAATTTTAATAGTGAAAGAGGTTAAGCTAAATAAAAAAAATCGAAAAAAAAATTAAAAATAAAAATGAAATAAAATGAAATGTTATGACATAACCAAAACGGTATGTAACTGTACTTAGGTGGTGCCCACACATACGCAAGGGTTTGTACTTGGGAGGACGGTGGAGTGAGGGGTATTGGAGGGGGACCTAGTAGGGGCACGTGGTCGGGGTTCGTACGACATAGGACGTAGCCTGTATCTGACCGCTAAACTAAGAATGTACTATCATATGTACAAAGTTACGGTAAGAGGGTCTAGTAGGGTGGGAGAGGGAGAGGGAGACTCAGGTTTTCAGACGATATGTGTAGACACAGAAAAAACGACAGAACGTATGTCCCAGTAGTAACGGTAGAAAGATTTAAGGTATATATACACACAATTAAACTAAATTTTATGTCAGACTAAAATTCGTTTTAAAGTAACCTCAAAATACACGTTCAACCATTCGACTAATATTTTCACAATACCTTTGTGTTTCCTTAATCTACTCGGTGGACTAAAACTTGTTGTTGTTTAATCTCCTGAACGTGACAATCTATGATTCCGGTTTATATTTTAATGTCACTAATTCTACACCACCATAACCATGTCCATTTAGTTAGTTAGTTTATTTGTTGACTTTATCTTATCTCTCTGGTCTTCAACTGACTACATATGTAACAGTGGACTAAGTACATTTTGTTGTGATGTCATATCATCTCTTTCCTACCACAAAAATTATATACTACACAGAAAATATATAAGTATACCTTTTATTTACATAGGAGTGTGGTATGTATTTTATTAAGGTACTTCAAATTTTTAGATTTACACTTTCCATTTTCTGTCGAAAATCCCTTTTCATTACTCTCTTGTAAAGACATTTTAACATCATTCGTTGTCAAGACCATTCCCTCCCCTTCTCATTGCGAATACTTTACGTAAGTCTCGGAAGGGAACAAGTATCGGTTTTGGACGAGAGGTCTTCTTTCCGAAACGGTCTCGGAATAGAGTCGACGCATTCTCACATTAGACGTCAGGAATCGAAAGGACAGAGTGGATCCCTCTACTCCCCCACCACCACCCTTATGTCTCAGTTGTGCCCGTTCCCGAAGTTCCTTTGTCTAACCCTGATGACGTCGATTCCCCTCCCCTTTCCAATATGGTGGTACCTTTGTGGACACTTCCAGTGTAAAGACTCTGTGTCCTCTAAGTTAGTATTTCAACATCTTACGGTCCAATATCATACGGTCCCACCAAATCAGTAAAATTTAAGGTTCAAACTATTTAAATTTAGAGATACTATAGTCTTAGAATAGTACTGACGAAACAGAGATATTTCACACAAAAGAGAACTAAAAAAACGTTCGGAAGATTAAAAAACTACTTTCGTTCTTTAAAACATAACTCAATAGGGAAATCGAGGATAACCTCGACTTCATTTGTCCGGTAATCACTCTCCTACATACAATTAGACCGATGTTCATACGGAAACATATAGTGAACAACATCAATATCCACGGTCTCAAAAGTGTAAGGAGACCACAGGAACAAAAAAAAAAGAGAAGAGAACTCTGAAGGATCAATGAGGAGAGTCTCTTAGACACAGAACTTCACAAAGGTCAACATTGGGTGACAATGCGAACCTCGGGAAATCACACCACACCACACCCCCGACTCACCCTCCCGTAAGGTACAGGTAACTGTCTACTTGCCTACTTCTTTGACATCATGTACATATGGCACCTTGTAACGAGTCGGTACTCTTCCCTTTGTAAACTGGGTCAAGATTACGCCACCTTCTCGGAGCTCGGATAGTATGTCTCACTTCTTCCAGTCTTTCTCTTTCCGTTTATACACAGTCTCGTATATATACCTTAGATCTTTCCACCATGACTCCTTTGATCAGCGTCCCGTCGCTACCTCTAAGTCTATATCTCCTGTCTAAGCACCCGTGGCACTTCCTTCCTATCTCTCCCCACTTAACTTGTTCATTGTGCCTTTGTACGTAATGGTATACATTTTATCTATTGGTCACCCTTGAACGACATACATCGTCCCTCGAGTTTGTACCACGAGACACTGTTGAATCTCCTTACCCTACTCTACCCTCCACCCTCCCTCTAAGTTCCTCCTCCGATGTATACATATGGATACCGACTAAGCACGACTACATACCGTCTTTACTGTCTTATGACATTTCGTTACGATCTGTAAGATTCCACCTCTCTTCTGTAATACACTCTTCTCTACTGACTACCTTTACCTGTCTACTTTTGAGATTTTTTTATTAGATTTCCTTTATGATCTTTAGTCCTTGTGACATTGTCTTTACTTCTTACTGAAACCACGTGGCTAGTCATTTTTGTACAGTCCTATCTTAACCACTCGAACTTCAATCAAGTTGTCTTTGATGGGTTTGATTTTAAGTTTCCTTCTTCTTACTTTTTTTTTTTTTCTTGTTTGTACGCTATTAATCCCCTGTTAAAGTTTACACCAAGTCAAGTCAAGTCAGCGAGTCAGTACAGGCTGAGAAACACTGGGGTACTTGGTATCGTGATGTCCGGAGGGACAGGTAGTGGTTGAGGGCCTCAGGGGGGTTTGGGTACAGGTAGCTCAGTCACTACGGTACGTTGGTAGAGTAGGAGAGAGTAGGGGAAGAGGAGGACGGGACTTAGAAAGGGTCGTAGTCCCAGNAGTCAAGTCAGCGAGTCAGTACAGGCTGAGAAACGCTGGGGTACTTGGTATCGTGATGTCCGGAGGGACAGGTAGTGGTTGAGGGCCTCAGGGGGGTTTGGGTACAGGTAGCTCAGTCACTACGGTACGTTGGTAGAGTAGGAGAGAGTAGGGGAAGAGGAGGACGGGACTTAGAAAGGGTCGTAGTCCCAGAAAAGTTTACTCAGTCGAGAGACGTAGTCCATCGGTTTCATAACCACAAAGTCCAAGTTGTAGTCAGGGAAGTTACTTGTGGGTCCTGACTAGAGGGAATCCTACATCGTAGGTGTATTAACCTTGTGGTCTTCCTTTTCTTTCTTTTACCTCGTCTTTTTTATAAACTAAATTATTACCAGTTCTTGACAGGTTTTAATTATTGTCTGGAGTTTGGTGTATCGTTCCTTTGAGTCTCATTACGATTACGATTCAGTGAAGTCAGTACAGGGTGAGACACGTTGGGGTGTCTGTCGTCGGGTGGTCCGAGGGGGCGGGGACCCTAAGAGGTCCGTTCTTGTGACCTCACCTAACGGTAAAGGAAGAGGTTTATTACCAGTTCTTGACAGGTTTTAATTATTGTCTGGAGTTTGGTGTATCGTTCCTTTGAGTCTCTTTCGGTGCATCTTTTTATGGTTTGTATATGTAAAGTTCGGATTCATATAACATAAATTTGACGTTTTTTAATTTTTGTTTCTCTTTTTAAACTTCAGTCTTCCTTTTATTCTTAGTGGAATTGATATCGTCTTTTTCCTATTCCTATTGTAGTCTGAACAGTAGTCTCTAGTCCGTTCGTTCTTCTCTCCCCTCACTTAATAAATTTTACAACTTTCTTTTTTGTTTGAGACTAAATCTTAAGACATGGTCACTTTAATACGAATTTTTTCCGTTAATTCCTGTTCATTTAGAAAAAGTTTGTTTGGTTTTAACTCTAATTAGTGGAAGGGATTTTTCTTACAATTTCCTTCAAGAAATGAGTCTCCCTTGTCATATTTATTATGTATCGGTTTTCTCATCAGAGTTCTCTTCATTTTTATCAAACTTGATTTATGTTTAGGTTGAATAGTTCTAGAAGCCCTACGTTGTTTTCATCACGATTCTCCCTTTGTAATTTTCTTGACATGTATCCTCTCTTGTCCTACCACCTCCTCATCCACCTACACCTCATGTAGAGAGAGGGGTCTATGTAGTCCTTATGTGGAAGTCTTCACGTACGTCTTCTGGTCGACTCTCGTCCGTCCTCCTGGACTAGTCGCCCTTTTTTATATATCTTGGTACGTTTTGAACCATCCTACTTCCTTGATCCCCCTTTTTGTCCTCACGATGATCCTACCCTGGACGGGAACCACCCGCCCCCTTGACTTCGTCCCGACTTCTAGGGGTATAACCCCGTTGACAGACTCAGTCTCCTCTTTGTAAATTCTGACTCTCACTTTGTCGACTAGACACCGTTGGATTTACCTTACTCTTAGTATGTCAGGAACGACGTCGGTATGTGTGGCATCTGTCCCTACTTCTAGGGGATCTTCCGTGTCGCCGACCCTCGACCTCAAACCCCTAACACCTCGTCAGGGTTCCACTCCCGACGACAACGGACTCCTCTCTGCCTAGTTCCCCTACACTCCCTCCTCTAGCACCACCCTTTACGGACACCTCCCTTCAGTCCGTCGATACCCTCGTTCCGTCATGACGACTCAGTACGCATCCCCCACCTCGGTAGTGGTATCGGAGAGAGTGGGGAGGGGTGACCTGTCGAAGGTCTCGACTTGTTATCTCTCCGACCGGGTAGTTTATGGAGTGACTGACTTGATGTTTCGTCCTGGGATGGGTCCCACGGGGAAATTTACGGACTACACGGTTAGATGTCTCCTCCTGGGGTCGATCCCCCCGGGGAGATACACGGACTATACGACTTGTTGTCTCTTCCTGGGGTCCGTTCCCTCGGGAGATCCACGGACTGACCCACCTCGATTCCTCTTTCTGACCGGTTTTTCCGGAAGACTAACGGTCGATGTTCTTCGAGTTTTTTTCTGAGACTATCCCGGTGTTGAGGACACCGTCTCCGTCAGGAACAGGGACGTGTGAACCACGGTCGTCCCAGGGACGTTCTGTTTGTCGACTTGGTGGAAGTGTCAGTTGGTAGTGACCCAGTCTCGGTAGTGTCCGTTTTTTTTCAAAACGTAGATACGTACGTCCCATCGAAGACAGTTCGGGTTGTGAAACGTTGGGACATCTGACACCGGACGGTCCGAAGAGTCAGTCATCCCATGAGGTCCGTTCTTATGACCTCGTATAACAGGTTATGACCAACGGTATGGGAAGATCTCGAGATATAAAGGACGACAGGACCGGTGGTTGAGGGGAGTCATGGACCACGACGGTCTTAGGGACACTGGGTTCATCGACGTGGTGGAGGTGTGACCCGGGACTGTCCCCGTTTAGGTTCAGGAGGTCCCGTCGGAGTCCTCGCTTGGGGTCACCCGCTAGGTGTACGTCTCCTCCTTTATTTTGATGTCAACTTTGGATCCCCGTCACACCGATTCCTTTTTCTGGGTTTTGGAAGGGTGGTCGACGTGTTCGACGTCTAATTTAGGTGCGTTAGTTGATCCGTCTGAAACACAGATACCTTATATATTTTCCAGTGACTCTCGAGGGTGTTTTCTTTTGTCTGATCGAGACCATCGACACCTGTAACCTCCGTTCTTGTGTGTCCCTATCCTGGTTTAATCTTAGACTCGACGGGGGTGACGTCCAGGTCACAACCTCCCGTAGGATCCCTCCACTCCACCTGACACTGAGGGTCACTCCCTTTCCTGAGACTGTCGTTACTAAGTTCTTTTTGTAAATTATAAGAATGTAAAACTGAACAAGAGGTCTAAGAAAGTCTAAAAAATTTTTTAAAAAAATAAAAGGGGGAGACAACATCAACATTTAAAATAACAGTGATACTTTAGATTAATTCAAAAACTCGAGGAGGCGGGGTAATGTAATAAATGACAACAATGTTTGGAGACGTAGGTACTGCCCGAAAACGTCGAGATACCGTAAAAGAAAGAAGGAAAAAAAGAAAGAAGAAGAAAATAAAAATAAAAGAGAAGAAACTTACAATTCAAAATCAAAAACATTTGACAATAATACAAAAGATGTAAATAAGGAAACAAACGAAAACAAACGATAAACAATCAAAACAAAAGTAACGAAATAAGGGGTGAACCGTGGAACGAAATCAAAACAAAAGGTCCAAAACGAAATCAATCAAAACAAGAATTGACCATTTGTATTCAAAAATAAAGGAAACAAACGGTCCAGTTAGACGACATGAAACAAAAACACCGTGACAAAACTAAAACGCATACCCACATATACATATACACGTATCAGGTAATAAAATTAATAATAAACGAACTAAAACATTGACGGTAAACAGTCTCCAAGTAGAAACCAAAGAACAAAACCCCATAAACAAAATTAGAGTGTTACGGTATTGTTTGGGGTACACCTTAGAAGTAAGGACTGGTCTCTAGTTCGGTACTCGGAAACCTCAGTCTCGTAACTGAGGTTCCGGGATCCGATGGTCTCTTGATTGGGATCCCTCATAGTTTATCACTCTTGAGTGTGTTTCCTTTGGTGGACTTATGTTCTGGACCGTAGCGAGTCGGTGATCGTCGTGGGACACGTCCTGTTCGTTTTGTTTTTATAGTCGTACGTCCCAATGATGGTGTGAGTCCGAGCGGGTAGTTCCCTTTTTGTTGGTGGTTTGTTTGTTTTTGAGTCCTGTTAATAGTGGGATATGTTTCGAATGTGTTAACGACCTGGTTGGAACCCTCGTGTCTTTGGTTTTCTTTCTTTCTTAAGTTGGAATTTCGGACACTTTTCCCCTGGAGTTTGTGTCATTCAATTTTTTTTTTATTACTTTTCCGTCTCTTTATGATGTGTTTACTTCCTTGTTCGATCTTTGTGTCTTCAGGTTTAATTTCTCTCCTTTATCCATTCGATGGACTTTTTCTTAAGTCTTATTACTATCGTTTCTACTAGTTTTTAGAACTTTTGTCTTGTCTCTTTTACATTCTTAGTTAATTGTTTCTGGATCTTAATTTTTTATTTGTATCTCTCTACTTGTCGTGTTAATGACTTTAATTTTTACAAGATCTTCCTTAGTTATCGTCTTATAAACTTAGTCTTCCTAATTAGTCACTCGACCTTCTGTTTTACCACCTTTATTGAAGACCTCTCGTCTTATTTCATTTTGTCTACTTTTCTTGACTCCTATCAGAGTCTCTGGAGACCCTGTTATAGTTTGTGTGGTTGTAAGTTTAATATTCCCAAGGTCTTCTTCTTCTCTTTTTCTTTCCTATAATATTTTAAAAATTTCTCTAATACCAACTTTTAAAGGGGTTGTACCTTTTCCTTTATCAGTTAGTTCAAGTTCTCCATGTGTCTCAGGGTATGTCCTATTTGGTTCCTCTTTGTGTGGTTCTGTGTGTGATTAGTTTGATTGTTTCTGATTTGCGTTTCTCTCTTATAATTTTCGTCGTTCCCTTTTCGTTGTTCATCGTATGTTCCCTTTGAGGTACACAAATTGTCGACTAGAAAGTCGTCTTTGACGTCCGGTCTTCCCTTACCGTCCTATATAAATTGCATAACTTTCCCTTTTTAGATGTTGGTTCTAATGACATTCGTCGTTATTAGAGTAAATGTTAACTACCACTTTATTTTTTGAAAAGTCTGTTTGTTTTCAATTCTCTTAAGTCATGGTGGTGGCGTAGAAATGTTGTTCACAATTTCCCTGAATTTATCAGTTCTTTATGTTCCCTTCTTTTTCTCGATGCTTTAGTTGGGGTTTGTTACTTCTTTTACCGTTATCCTTGTATATATAGGTATTAATGAAATTCACATTTATCTAATTTACGAGGTTGGTTTTCTGTGTCCGACCGACTTACTTATGTTTTTGTTCTGGGTATATATACGACAGATGTACTTTGGTTGAAGTCTGAATTTCTGTGTATATCTGACTTTCACTCTCCTACCTCTTTACATAAGGTAGTCTACCCTTCGTTTTCTTTCGACCTCATCGTTAGGAGTGTAGTCTGTTTTATCTGGAATTTTATCTCTTCTAATGTTCTCTATTCCTTCCTGTGATGTATTACTAGTTCCCTAGTTGGGTTCTCCTTCTGTATTGTTAACATTTATACATACGTGGGTTGTATCCTCGTGGAGTTATGTATCTGTTTGTGATTGTCTGGATTTTTTTTTAAACTGACATTGTGTTATTATCATCCTCTGAAATTGTGGGGTAAGTGTGGGTACCTGTCTAGTAGTTTTATCTTTTAATTATTCCTTTGTGTTCAGAATTTACTATATAATCTACTCTACCTAGAGTAACTATAGAAGTCCTGTAAGGTAGGTGTACACCTTCTTATGTAGAAGAGTTCACGTGTACCTTGCAAGAGGTCCTATCTGGTGTAGAACCCAGTGTTTAGTTTGGAGTCATTTAAATTCTTTTAACTTTAACATAATCCGTAGAAGAGACTGGTATTTCGATACTCTGATCTATAGTTAATGGTTTTTTTTTTTTTTTTTGGTTGACATTTTTTTGTGTTTGTGTAACTATAATTCGTTATACAAAGATTTATTGGTTGTCCTATGACTTCTTTAGTTTACCCTTTAGCTTTTTAAAGATCTTTGTTTACTGTTACTTTTAGGCTGTTGAGTTTTGGATACCCTACGTCGTTTTCGTCAAGAGTCTTCCTTCAAATATCGTTATGTTAGGACAGAGTTCTTTCTTCTTTTTGTAGTTTATCTGTTGGAATGAAATGTGGATTATGTTGACCTTTTTCTTGTTGTTGTTGTTTTATTAGGGTGTTAATCGTCTTCCTTTCTTTAGTATTTTTAGTCTCGTCTTTATTTACTTTTTCTTTACTTTCTTTGTTATCATTTCTAATTATTTCGAATTGTTTTCTATTTGTTTTAACTGTTTTGAAATCGATCTGAGTAGTTCTTTTTTTTCTTCTTAGTTTAGTGTGTTTTAAGCTTTACTTTTTCCTCTCCAATGTTGTCTGTTACGTCTTTATGTTACCTAATATTTTTTGATCATACTTATTGATATACCGTTATTTTACCTGTTGGACCTTCTTTACCTGTCTAAGAATGTTTTCAAGTTAGAAGCTTCTAACTTGGTCCTTCTTGACCTTCAATACTTTTTGGGTTAATGTTCGTGACTTTAACTTCGACAGTAATATTTAGAGGGGTTTTTTGTTTTCTGGTCCTGGTCTACCGAAGTGTCCTCTTAAGATAGTTTGTAAATCTCATCTCGAATACGGATAGGAAGATTTTCAGAAAGTTTTTTGACGTCTCCTGCCTTATGAAGGTTTGAGTAAGATACTCCGGTGGCAGTGGGACTATGGTTTTGGTCTGTTTCTGTTGTGTGTTTTTTCTTTTTATGTCCGGTTATAGTGACTACTTGTATCTACGTTTTTAGGCGTTGTTTTAAAATCGTTTGTCTTAAGTCGTTGTGTAGTTTATCGAGTACGTGGTACTAGTTCAACCGAAATAAGGTCCCTACGTTCCTAAGAAGTTTTATACGTTTAGTTAGTCACACTATGTGGTATAATTGTTTAACTCTCTAGTTTTGGTATACTATTAGAGTTATCTACGTCTTTTTCGGAAACTGTTTTAAGTCGTGGGTAAATACTAATTTTCTGAAGGTTTTTACCCGTACCTTCCTTGGATAGACTTGTATCATTTCCGGTATATACTATTCGGATGTCGTTTGTAATAAGAGTTACCACTTTTTGACTTTCGTAAGGGGGATTCTAGTCCTTGTTTTGTTCCCACAGGTGAAAGTACTGATAATAAGTTGTATCAAGACCTTCAGGATCGATGTCGTTAGTCTCTTCTTTCCCTATATTTTTCTTAGGTCTAGTCTTTTCTTCATTTCGAGAGTGACAAACATCTACTGTACTATGACATGTATCTTTTGGTATTTCCATCATAGTCCTTTAATGATCTCGATTAGTCACTTAAATCGTTGCAACGTCCTTTGTTTTAGTTATGTGTCTTTAGTAAACGTAAAGATATATGATGGTTACTTTTTAGTCTTTCTCTTTAATTCCTTAGTTGGGGTAAGTGGTAACGTTGTTTTTCTAAATTTATAGATCCTTATTTGAATGGATTACTCTGTTTTCTTGACATGTGTCTTTTAATATTCTATGACTTCTTTATTTAGTTTCTACTATATTTGTCTACCTCTCTATAAGGTACAAGGACTCATCCTTCTTAGTTATAACACTTTTACGAATATGATGGTTTCCGTTAGATGTCTAAGTTGCACTAGGGATGGTTTAACGGTTGCCGTAAAAAGTGTATTGATCTTGATTTATAAAGTGTTAAGTATACCTTTGTGTTTTCCGGGGTTTATCGGTTTCGTCAGAACTCTTTCTTCTTACCTGAACCTCCTTAATTGGAAGGACTGAAGTCTAACATGATGTTTCGATGTCAGTAGTTCTGTCATAACATGACCATGTTTTGGTCTTTATATCTGGTTACCTCATTTTATCTTTCGGGTCTTTATTTGGGTACGTGGATACCCATGAAATAAAAACTGTTTCATTCGTTCTTATATGTTACCCCGTTTCTGTCGGAGAAGTTACTTACCACGACCCTTTTAACCTATCGACGTACATTTTATTACTTTAATCTTATGAAGGATAGTGGCATGTGTTTTTATTCGAGTTTTACCTAATTTCTAGATTTACGTTCTAGTATTTGATATTTTGAGAATCTCCTTTTGCATCGGTCTTGTCAGTTACTGTATTTACTTTAGTTCTAGGAGATACTGGGTGGAGGATCTCATTACGTTTATTTTCGTTTTTATTTGTTTACCCTGGACTAATTTGAATTTTCGAAAACGTGTCGTTTCCTCTGATATTTGTTCCACTTTTCTGTTGGGAGTCTTATCCTCTTTTATTATCGTTTACTTTGTTGACTGTTTCCTAATTAAGGATTTTATATGTTTGTCGATTATGTTGAGTTGTGTTCTTTTTGTTCGTTGGGTTAGTTTTTCACCCCTTTTCTGGATTTCTCTGTAAAGAGGTTTCTTCTGTATGTCTACCGATTGTTTGTGTACTTTTCCACGAGTCGTAACGAGTAATAGTCTCTTTACGTTTAGTTTTGATGTTACTCTATAGTGGAGTGTGGTCAGTCTTACCGGTAATAGTTTTTCAGATGTGTGTTATTTACAACCTCTCCCATACCTCTTTTTCCTTACGAGAACGTGACAACCACCCCTATAATTAACTATGTCGGTGATACTTTCTATCATACCTCTAAGGAATTTTTTGATCCTTATTTTAGTGGTATACTGGGTCGTTAGGGTGAGGATCCGTATATGTGGCTCCTTTGGTTTTAACTTTTTCGAAGTACATAGGGAAACAAGTAATGTCGTGATAAATGTAATCGATCTTACACCTTAGTTGGATCTACAGGTACTTGTCTACTTACCTATTTCTTCGACACTATACACATGTGTTACCTCATAATGAGTCGGTATATTTCCTTGTGTAAACTTAGTCAAGATTACTTCGCCTACTTGGATCTTGGATAATATGTCTGACTTCATCCGGTCTTTCTGTTTCTCTTTATATTATAAGATTATGTATATATGCCTTAGATCTTTTTACCATGACTTCTTAAATAAATGTCCCGTCGTTAACTCTTTCTCTGTATCTCTTATCCGAATACCTGTACCCCTCTCCCCTGCTCTCCCATTCTACATACCTTTCTCATTGTACCTTTGAACGTAATGGTATACATTTGATCTATCGGTGGTCCTTAAACGACATACCGAGTCCTTTGAGTTTCTTCCCGAGACATAGTTTGATCTCCCTACCCGTCCCTCTACCCTCCCTCAAAGTTTTTACTCCCCTATATACATATGCATACCGACTAAGACTCACTTGAGGCCCTCGACCACTACCTGTCCCTCCGGACCACACGACGCTAAGTACCCCGACGTTTCTCAGCCTGTGCTGACTCGCTGACTTTACTTAACTTGACTTGACTTGATTACCGACTAAGTACAACTTCAAACTGTCTTTTGTTGTTTTAAGACATTTCGTTAGTAGGAAGTTAAATTTTTATTTATTTAAAATTTTTTAGTCAAATTAGTTTCTTTACTCTTTTGTATCTTTGTTTCCTTTTGTCAGTTTCCTCTAGTTAATTATTGACAAATCAGTAATTCGTATCAGTTCCTGAAAATCAAGTAGGAGTTCCCGATATCTATTATAACTCGGTACAGAACATTGGACACAATACGTATGACTTTGGGATGGTCCACTTTCTTCAATCGTGTACTACGGGTCCGACATCTGTACTATATTTGACGGTGTTAAGGTTGACCGGAGTTCCTTACCCTGACTGGGACCTCGACTTCTAACACATACACACACGGTCCAGCAAAGTCAACCCAGACTGAAACGTTGGGATACCTGACATGGGAAGGTCCGAGGAGACAGACACCTTAAGAGGTCTGTCCTTATGACCTCACCCAACGGTACGGTAGAAGGTCCCCTAGAAGGGTTGGGTCCCTAGCATGACCGTAGAGAATACAGAGGACGTAACCATCCTCCCAAGAAATGATGATTACGGTGGACTCTTCCGGGGTCTTGACTTTTAATTGACATGAATTTTGTCAGTTCTATTGCAACCAGTCTAGTGGTGTACTGGTTAAAATTCTACTGATAGTCTTGACTGACACGACAAAGATGTACATTGTCGGGGGATCGAACACAGTCACTTTCGAGAACGAATGACTAACATTCACTTCCCCTCAGCTGGAAACCTGTCCTCAGGTGGGACGGGGTGGGGGAGTGGGTGGGATGAGGGTCAACGGTCGTCCGCAGCCTTTATTTTGTTTGAAAGAAAAAGTGGTTTATTTATTTATTCCTTGACATGTATTCGTGACATGGGATCAATTATTCATACATAAGTCACCTCCATACAAAATCGTAAAGATATATTGATAAATATATACACATGACCTTAACCTTTTAATTCATTTACCTACCGGTTATCACTGTCGGTCCAAAAAGTGACAACCAAACCCGTCATGACTATTCGTTCCCCTCTCCAGATCTTTCTTTGTACACCTTGACCCGATTTCAACTTCTGTGACCATATTTGAGGACTCGAATGATGTTTATATCTACGATGTGTGTCTTTATGAATATCTATAAATATACATGTGTCCAACCATATGTGTGCATCAAAGTCCGAGACAGTGGACTCACCTGAGAAATGGGTTTTGTGTGTCAAACAAAACTTAAAACATCACGGTATTTCATTCCTTCACACTTAAAAAAAAAAAAAACTCTTTTGTGCCACTACTGTGTCCTCGATTGACTCTCTCGAGGATTTCTGGATTCAACACTACTCAACTTGTGCATTATGTATTGGGACACAACATAATATTGGGTTTTATATTTTATTTATATGTACTCAGATTAAACTATACTTAATTATCAAATTGTTTATTTACTTAACTCTTGTCTATGTAAACACGTTTTTTTAATGTTAAATTAAATAAATTAACGTTAAATAAACACAGGAAATCCCTCCTCCTTATATTGGAGGATCAGGAATTTACACCAAACACGTATCTCTGACGGAAGGTCTCTCATATCAAATCACTACTCCTTATTTCTCATTGAAAAGTCCCGTGTTTGTGACGGAGTCCATCCAGCAGTCCCAATTGTAGTCGTCACCATTCAGTATAACTATTATATATGAAAATTGTACTACTCTATTCTTACTGTGAACTGGAGACGCCGGAAGGAAGAGTTTTGGGTATTGGAGTCAAGTTAGGACTCTTTTTGTAGTGTCTTTAAGGTTGTTCTCATGATGAGGACTTTCGAAGTCGTTATAAGGAGGTTTAACAGTTCCAGTAGGTTTTGTCCTAGTGAGACTGAGTGTCAGTTTTCCTCGAATTCCTCTGTACTGATGTACATTAAACCACATAATGTGCCCTAAGACCATGTCTTCTTCCTGTAACCCTTTTTTAATTTCTCTAGACTTATTTCATCCCTGAAATTTGTACAACATTTTATAAGTAATGAACACTGTTTACAGGGTAAGGTCATATTCTACAAGTGTCATCCCTTTAGTCTACATTTCATATAATCTTTGAAGACATGATCGACACGTCGTGGAAACATTTAGGTTGTGACAAGATTTTATTTTTGTTACTATTTGTCACTATTTCCTTCCCCATTTCCATCTAAGTCCACTCTTCTCTTTTGCTCCCATTTTTTTACTGTTCGTAATTAATATCTTGTATAGAGAGATAAAGTCCATCCTCTAACAAGACTAAAACGAACCAGAGTGAGCATAATTATATTCTAAAATTATTCCCCTCTAACCTATATACCCTTGAGATATTACAAAGATCGTAATGTTACAAAGACATTTACCTTTGAAAAAAAACCGTCCCCAGAATCAACGGACTGTTCCCTAACTTGGACACGAGGGAAGTCACCTTCTTGTCTCAGGATTCGTGACTAACAACAATAACAAATCAACGATTCAGTACCGACTGAGAAACACTGGGGTAGTTGACGTCGTATGGTTAAGGGACAGGAAGTAATAGAGGGTCTCAAACAAGTTTGTGTGCGGGTAACTCAGTCACTACAATAGATTGGTAGAGTAGGAGACGACGGGGAAGAGAAGAACGGAGGTCAGAAAGGGTCGTAGTCCCAGAAAAGGTCACTCGGTCGAGAAACGTAGTCCACCGGTTTCATAACCTCGCAGTCGAAGTCGTAGTCAGGAAGGTTACTCATCAGTCCCAATTATAGGAAATCCTAACTGACCAAACTATAGGAACGTCAGGTTCCCTGAGAGTTCTTAGAAGAGGCCGTAGTGTCAAACTTTCGTAGTTAAGAAACATCGAGTCGGAAGAAATTCCAGGTTGAGAGTGTAGACATGTACCTTTTGATGACCTTTTGGTTGGTGATGACCTTTTGATTGGTGACCTGGTGGTTTCTTAAGGAACACTTAGGTAAAATCATATCAAGTACTTTTTATTTATTTAACCTCTTATTTGTACAGAAAATTTTCCTCGTGTGGAAATGTGACCTTCCAAACCCCACTAACACAATCCGACACCAAATACCCAGTCGACCCCTTCAAAACTGAGTGGACGAAATCAGACAAACCTTAAGACTGACACTCTGTGGTAAATGGGTCCACTATAAGAAGAGGACTATAGTCCTAACGTTCTTCGGTTGATTTGTTTGTAGACTTCGGAAACAAGTAGAATATAGACGGTTATAGGATAGTTATTTTAGTTCGGTATATCGTTTCGGACTTCAGTTGTTTACGGTTGGTACTCTGGTACCGTTCTCACATCCACATATTAGTATGGTGTTCCCTCTTTTTCTTTTGGTGTCACTATACTTGACTTGACTTCAGCGAGTCAGTACAGGTTGAGAAACACTGGGGTACCTGACATCGGATGGTCCGAGGAGGTAGGTACCCTAAAAGGTCCGTTCTCATGATCTCGCCCAACGGTAAAGGAAGAGGTTCCTTAGAAGGGTTGGGTCCCTAGCTTGGGTCCAGAGGATATAACGTCTGTCTGGGAAATGACAGACTCGGTGGTCCCTCTGACCACTATGTTTACTGACTTTTTATGTAGTCTGGTCTTTATGGTTACGGTCAGAAGTTGTTTTTCTTGGTTAAACTTCCCAATTGTAATATTCGATAGTTCTACATAATGTTTTGTATAGCTTTATCGTAGTGCAACCGTACTCCTGTTTATTTATAAGGTGAAGTCATATTCCTTCTCAGGTCTTTGTCTGAATGAATAATATCGTCTCTTTTATAGTCTCCCGTAACCACGTTTCTGAATGGTGTATTATAACTACTAATGTCCACCTAATATCTAGATTTATATTTGTCATTTAATTATTCCGAAGGTCTTCTATGGTATAAGTTTGTAGAAATATTAAAAACCATTTATTTTCTAAATAATTTATTCTGTGGTCTTCGTGTCTTGTACTTCCAACTCTCAACACTCTTACACCATAGCGTCTCAGTGTAAACGTACAATTTTAATTTATACTACTGTTTAAAAATTTTAGTTTTAAAATAAACATAACTGAATAAACGAGATTAAAAGACAAATATTATAAATTTTCACACTTAGAATAATAGACTCCAAGTCTCATCTTTATATACGACATTCCGGTACTCACACCGTACAATTGAACCGTATTAAAAATCACTTAAGTTCTTCTCAACTAAAGACAGAACTTTTTATTTGATTATTTACTTTTTAATCCCCTTCAAAGTCATATACTACATACAAATCATTTACCACCTATTGACAATCAACACGTTCTTTATCGGAACCCACGATGGTACGTTGTCTTAAGAGTCGATCTTGCGGATGACGAAACTTGGGTAAAACTGTAAAGGGTACAAGACTCTTTACGACTACAATTGTTTAAAGACATTAAAGAAGTAAAGAAATCTATTACGGTAAAATAATAAGGAAATCTTTGTTGAAGGATAAAGTGAACTCTTTGGTGTTACTTTACAAACTACTCACAGTACTCCAGAGGTATCGTTTTCTGAGTACGATTACGAAGAAACAAGTCTTCCTTGGTCTGACGGTTTAAAGTCTCTTAATGTCATAAACTAAAGATCTAATCGTTCCTTACTTTAACAAGAAAATAAAAGGAGGGATAAACTTGTTGAGGTCGAATCCTTCAATTCAAAGCGACAATAATAACGACTAAAACACAAGTAAGGGGTAGAGTGTTCTTCTTGTACTTACAATTTTCTTTTTCGTTGTCTTCAAATAGAATAGTATAAGGAATAGTGGTAATCGTCGCCGTAGAAGTTTGAGTGATTTGTAGGCTACATAGAGGGTCGTATGAAAGGATTTGATCCTTTGAGACTACTTAACATCTGACCATGAGTGGTACCGTTGGTACTTCCTCATTTCTGTTGTGCTGACCGACTGTTTAGTATCAGGAGGAGAGTAGACTGAAAAGTGAACTTTTGTCTCTAAATATAGAAATGTCGTCAGGTCTGTTTTGAGAAGATCGCACAGGTTACTAACTCTACAAAACAGTATTATGTTCAATTCCAATATCAGTAGGTGCATTCCTTTATTATTATAAATGATACACAAGTGTACTCCACGATTCCATCCCCTAATCAATGAATAATGATTTATTGTTTTACTTGTGTTGGAATCACCGAAATCTGTTGTGTGTAAATAATAAAGTCTCAAAAATTCCCAGTCTTCAGACCTATGATGGATTGACTCCGGAGACGAAGGTCGAAGGTATCCCAACATTAGCTTCACAGTCGAGTTGACTCTTTTCTAGCTGAAGGTGCAAATACGGTAACGACCGTCGTAAGTCAGGGAGCGTTCGACGGTCGGACTCGGAATCAAAGAACAACCTATACTGATCTTCAATGGAAGTCGAGGGACGATACACGTACCATGAGAGGTATAGTTTCGAATAGTGTACCGTCTAACGAAGAAGTTTCGGTTGTTCCTTCTCTTTCAAAGGATGGTTCTACTCAATTTGTGGAATATTTTACTCTAGTGTAAGTCCTTTACTATATAAATTATGTAAGGAAGTGGAAACGGTACGAGAATCAACCTTCGACAACTGTCAGGACACACGGTTCCCTCTCCGAGTGTGTTCCCACGTTTTGTCCTCCGTTCCTAGTACCTCGGTGAGATCCGTGACAGGTGGTCGACTCACTACGAGGTCGGAAGAGAAGAGAAAGGGACCGTTGGACTGGGATGTTCTACCGAGTATTTTACCTTCTTTGTTTCCACCTACGTATAATCTAGAAGTCAATGGTGAACCTTATTTTAGGACTTCCCAGTGGAGTAGGTGTCGCCTAAAACTGATTCGTTCTTTAAGCTCTTGAAAATATAAGACTGAAATTTTTCTCTTCTTTTGGAATTGGACTAGGTACTTCCTTTTCCTTTTCTTCTTACTGTACCCGATAATTCTATTCAAAAACTTTTTCTTATTTTTCTAGTTTACACAGTTCTATCTGTACGACGACGACGACGACGACGACGATTCAGCGAAGTCAGCACAGGTTGAGACACGCTGGGGTGTCTGCCGTCGGGTAACCCGAGGCGGTAGGGACCCTAAGAGGTCCGTTCTTGTGACCTCACCCAACGGTAAAGGAAGAGGTTACATACTTTCACTTTTCACTTTCACTTCATCGAGTCAGCACAGACTGAGTCACTGGGGTACCTGACGTCGGGTGGTCCGAGGAGGCGGGTACCCTCAAAGGTCCGTTCTCATGAAGGTAACGGAAGAGGTTCTATCTGTACGTGACATAATTTTCGTTACAAGGTAACTCGAAAGACTACCTCCCTTTTTACTCAGACTGACTTACGTCACTCCTTCTTACTTATAGTTACAGTTTATCTTTTGTTTTTTGAACTATATTATTTTAAAGTATAATAATTATAATTTACTATATTTCTTAGTTTTTATTAGTTTCTTTATCAAATTATTCTCATTGTAATTATTATACTTTTCTTCATTATAGGTGTTACTTAAAATACGAAAAAAACCGGTACGAGACACTACATGTCCTAGAATAAAGGGACTGGTCCCTATCTTGGGTACGTGGTACGAAACCCTCGTGTCTCAGAATTTGTGACCTCACGGTCATTCAGAGACTTAAAATATGAAATTACTTTATAACTCCCGTTACAGATTAGAAACAAAGAAGAAGAGTTTTCAGTAACATATTATAGGTCTTTTTTTATATAAAATAAGACCTTTCTCTTGTTTATTTGGTTTTTATATTAAAAGTCTTATGTTGTCTTACACTTATGTAAAAACTAACTTTTTTATACTGAAAATATATTAACATAGTTTCGGTGATGAAATAAGGTTGATACTATTTCTTTGCAATTTATGGAAAACAAGAATTACCACTTTTCAGAACTTTTTAACCGGGGATTTAACCACCAAGTTTTTGAAAGTGAATAGTAGTGGACTATAACGGACTTTTTGATCCTTTGTCCCCCTAAGGACCCAAGATGGTGATCCCTAAGACTAAGTTGTCCTGACCAGGTCCCGGACTATAGAACGTAAAGATTGTTCGGGAGTCCAGTATGAATGATTACTTGCTACCGAGTGGGAAACATCGACCACCCGACTGTTTATGAGTTTACCACGGATACAGTCTACCAATCATTGATTGAAAAAAAGATGTCGATAAAAACTCCTTTATGATCAATGTTAAATACGGTTTTACGTATCCTTTTTTTTAATTAATTAACACTGACCGAGACATCGGTACACCGAAGTTTTCAGGTCAAAAGGTTTCTTTTTCTTAGGTTTTCAAAATGAAGACTAATACCCTATTTTACCATTCGAGGTCTTTACATCTAGTTCACAGATGTGAAGTCTGTAAGTTTATTAACAATTATATACTTACTCACTTTTCGTAAACGTAAAGTACCAAACTATACCTTTGTATAGTTCTTAACAGGATTTCCCCTCTATTAGACTAGATAGTACACAATAGAATTCTGTATCACAGCATCGTGTCATGGTTTTTATAGAAATAACGAAGTACGGGAAACGTGACACTGAAACATTAGGAAGGTTGTCCTTTGAAAAAAAGTTTGGAACAGAGTGAGGGGTGTGGCACTGGGATCAGTACAGAACTGACAAGAACATTGAACAGAACCGGTTATCTTACACCTCCTTCAATACAAATTAAAACTCAGATCTGGAACCTTTCGAACACATGAAGGTGAAAGAGAGTATTGGAAAGGTGGTGGCACACCTGTTCAGGTCTGGTTGTGGTCTCCTGTCACTGTCTACTCCATCTCGTCTACTCCGATCCGTACCATTTTTGTGTTCTCTTAGGTCGGTTTTATTTGGAGGGGTTGAGTGTCTGTTGGTGTTTGTGTACTTACCCTGGTCCGTTCTGGTCTTCTTAGAGGATGGACTTTGTTTATGTATACTAGATATTGATTACGAACAACCATAAAGTGGAGTCAAAAGAAAAACGTGGATTTAGGTAGAAATGGCGAAATCGTAACAAATACCCCTGACTCTTTCCTCAACCGGAACCAGTGTAAAGTAAACTCAAAATTCGAATTAACTGGAGACTCTCAGTCCTCTTAGGGTTAGTTGTACGAAGTCCACATTTTACATCTCCTCTTCCGATGGACCAGTCGTGCATTTAATTGACTCCATGTAAGTGTGTTACCTCATAGTACATGTTACTCTTGTCTGTTTGACGTTGAGGTGTGTCATCATACTTATTTAAAGTGTTGTTTTACAACTCAATTTCTTTGCTCTGTGTTTCCTCGTGATTTTGATTTGACATACACATCAAAATTATAATCAAAATTATAAGTTCCAGCCCAAAGGGAGACCTCCGTCGGGTTCACGTGAAGGCCTTTATCCATTACTGACTGTCGACTCATGTGGTCCTACGACTATTACACTTTTAAGTAATTCAAAATACAGATCTCATATATCAGAGAAAAGTGACAAATTAGAAGTAAAATTACGAATATTTTTGATGTCTCCTTTTGTATGAAGGAGTAACTACTCCAATTATACAGTTTGAGGACAGACAGAGAAAAAGGACGGAGTCAAGGTACTGAAAAGTTACAAGACCTCCCTTTCCTTCCCTTCCATTGAACCTCCTTATTTTTTTTTTACATCCCTCTTCTCAAGGAATCTTTCTTTACTGTCTTAATAGTGGAAGTTCCTTTTCTCAGTTGTGTGTGTTAATTTAATGTAATTTACATGAATAACTTGTAAATTATTTACAGTCCGTGACAAGATCCATCCACCCTATCTAGCCCCTTGTTTTTACTGTTTCTAGGATGAAGATATCTTAAATATAAGATTCCCCCCTCCTTACCTCCCTCCTTTTCTGATAAAAAAATTTTTCATTACTTACATATTTAATACAACATCAATCTTCTGTTAGTTACAAAACTGGGGGTTTTTTACCACTAGTCCTCACGACTTTCTCTTGACCAAAATTCACCACCACTTTTATATTACAAATTTATTTCTGAACTCCCTTTATGGTTTACTAAATATAAGGAAGACAGTAAACTAATAGTACTTTGTTTTAATAAAAGACTGGTAACCCAGGGACAACGGGGAGTAGGTCTGGGACTTAACAGTTACGTGTGTCGACTCAGTCAGACTCTTATAGTGGGTTCGTATCCACTCGGTTAGGGACCTCAGGACTCGTTACAAATATTTTAGTTGACTCTATATCTGAGAGCAGTAAGATGGATGAAACCATATCAAACAAAGGGTGAGAACGTAAATAGTAATAGACGTAGGAGATTTCATCAAATGTCTATATCACTTTGTCTCTGGAACCACATAAAAACAATAAATACCTCTTCAACGAACTATAACAACCCAAATTTTTTATATAAAATTCATCTGAATTGAAAAAGTCTCGTCAAAATCCAAGTGTTGTTTTAACTCACGTTTCATATCTCTCAAAGATATATGAGGGAAAGAGAAGGTGGGGTGTTCGTCTCGGAGGGATTGATAGGTGTGGGGTGTAGTCTCACCATGTGAACAATATCAGTTACTTAAATGTAGTAAAGTGGGAGTTCAGGTACCTAGTATAATCCCTCGTGAGAACCACAACATGTAAGATACCTAAGATTGTTTACACACTATTGTCCATAGGGGATACATCTTAGTAACTCTTATTAAAGTAACGGGATCTTGAGTAAACACGAAACGGACAAGTAGAGAGGGAGGGAGGACTGTGAACATTTAGTGATTTATAAAATGACAAAGGTACCAAAAACGGAAAACGTCATATACATTGCAACTGGGAACTTGTTCTTCTCAAACCTGACTCCAGGCAAATAACGAGTCAACGTAGACTGAGACGTTTGTGTACCTGACATCGGACGGTCCGAGGAGACAGGTACACTAAAAAGTCCCTTCTTATGACCTCACCCAACGGTAAAAGAGGAGGTCTCCCTAGAAGGACTGAGTCCCTAACTTGGGTTTAGAGGACATAGAGGACGCAACCGTCCACCTAAGAAATGGTGACTCGGTGGACCTTTCGGGTCCAGGCAAATTTACATCCACGAAAAGTTATCATTTATGATGTCATAATGGGACAGGTGTCAACCAATTTAGACGTCTACGTCTTCTTGGACCTATACCTCCCGACTGAGATTCAAAATACGCCTAATTGGAGGTTCAACAAGTTCCTAATTGAACTTATTAAGCCATACATCGAATAAGTCTAATCTAAGAAACTGACTTATCATATATAAATTGGAAGACCCAGAAAAGTACCGAATTATCCCGTAAAAAATCACGACTTATTATAAAGTAAAAGACCTACATGGTATCAAATAGGTAAGTGGATGACTTCCTGTATAACCAACGCAGATTCAAAAATTTTAATATTTATTTCGACGATATTTGTAGATACACGTGTAAAAAAACATATCAATATTCAAAATTTGTGTAAACTCATTTATGTTTCACACTAACAACCATTCTTATCCATACCAAAACGATCTTTAAAGGTTTTACAGAAGGTTTCACCGAAATGATAGAACGTAGGGGTATTCTTTACGTACTCTCGAGGACAAAAAGATGGAGGAACAGTCGTTACCACCACCAGTTAGTAAGATTGTCCACACTTCACCATAGAGGAATAAAGTTAAACGTAAAGAGACTACCGTATACCACACCTCGTAAAAGAGTATCCGAATAAATGGTAGACATATAGAAGAAAACATTACATAGACAAATCCAAAAAGGGTGAAAATTTTTTATTCTAACAATTACAAGAATAACAACTCAAAATTCTCAAGAAACATATGGAACCTACTATCAGGAAATGAACTACATAAAAAAAAAAAAAACGTTTATAAAAGATGGATAGATACCGAACAGAAGACTAAGAGAACTGTCATAGAAAGTGTCTCGTCTTCAAGAAAGTGAAATTTCTTCAGTTTCAATAGGCAATAAATAAAGTACCTAGTACGGAGACCACAATATAGGTTTTTCAGTAGTGGTATGAGTGCCAGTATATACAACGTAGAATACAATCGAAGATCTTTAAAATATCAAAACGGAAAGTGGAAATTTAGATACTAGTCAAAACTCAATTCAAAATACTTTCCACGTTACAGATACAGATTTAAAAATAAATGAATAAAAACGTACGCGTACAAGTTAATAAGGTCGTGAGAAACGATTTCTCTAATAGAAAAGAGGTGACATAACAGAAATGAAGAAAAGGTTTCTAGTTAACCGATATAAATACGTCTGTATCGGTTCGAGCCCCCGAAGGGTCCACCGAGTCACCATTTATTAAGTAGACGGTTACGTCCGCTACGTTCTCTACATCCAAGATAGGGACCCAGTCTTTCTAGGAAACCTCGTCCTTTACCGTTTTAGACGATTAAAAGAACGGACCTTTAACGATACCTGTTTCTTTAGACCGTCTGATGTCAGACACCCCAGTGTTTCTCAGATCACTGACTCTTGTGTGTGTATAGGTTCTAAAGATACGTCAAAAGTAAGTAAATAAACAGACAAGAAAACGGTCATGGTCTGAACGAACTAATGAGATCGACATGTCTTTAAAACTGTAGTTTATTAAAGTCGGGAGACTGAAACAAGAGATACAACTCAGAAAATGGAGAGGTTTGTTTGAAATCTTCGTTAAACAGTTATAGATGTTTTATAGTTATTGTACGACCTAACGTAACTTAAATATTTAGTTTAATCCTAATTGACTGTAGAATTATTATAACTCCGAAAGACAAGTACTTGTACCCCATAAAGAATACATTAAGAAAAAATTTATATTTAAATAAATAAAATTAACCTTCGATTAATGAAATGTTATAACATACACAAAACGGTATGTAGTTGTACTTAGGTGGTGTCCATATGTGCACAAGGCGTAGGACTTGGGGGATGGGAGAAGGGAGGGACATGGTAGGGAGACCCAACAGAGTCACGTTGTCAGGGTTCGTAGGTCATACGTAGTTTGGACCTGACCGCTAAGCAAAGTATATACTATAATATGTACAAAGGTACGGTAAGAGGGTTTAGTAGGGTGGGAGAGGGAGAGGGTGTCTCAGGTTTTCAGACAAGATATGTAGATACACAGAAAACGACAGAACGTACGTCCCAATAGTAATGGTAGAAAGATTTAAGGTGTATATACACAATCATATGACATAACCACAAAAAGAAAGACCGAATGAAGTGAGAGATATTATCCGAGGTCAAGGTAGGTGGAGTAATCTTGACTAAGTTTACATAAGAAAAATTACCGACTCATTATGAGGTAACACATATACATGGTGTCGAAAGAATAGGTAAGTAGACAACTACCTGTAGATCCAACGAAGGTACTTACGGGGTTGGTTTTCTGTTTCTGACCGACTTACCTAAGTTTTTGTTCTGGGAATATAAACAACAGATGTTCTCTGGGTGGAGTTTTGTCCCCTGTGTATGTCTGACTTTCACTTCCCGACCTTTTTCCAAAAGGTACGTTTATCTCTGGTTTTCTTTCGTCCTCATCGTTATGAGTATAGTCTATTTTATCTGAAATTTTGTTTCCGACACTTTTCTCTGTTTCTTCCTGTGATGTATTACTAGTTTCCTAGTTAGGTTCTTCTTCTATATTGTTAATATTTATATATACGTGGGTTGGATCCTCGTGGCGTTATACATTCTGTTTACGATTGTTCATACTTTCCCCTTTAATTGTTGTTGTGTTATTATCACCCTCTGAAATTATGGGGTGAGTGTGGATGCCTATCTAGTTGATTTGTCTTTTAATTGTTTCTTTGTGTTTGAAATTTACTATGTTATCTAGTCAATCTAGATTAACTATAGATATCCTGTAAAGTGGGGTTTTGTTACTTAAAGTGGAAAAAGAGTTCTCGTGTACCTTGGAAGAGGTCCTATCTAGTGTAGGACCGGGTATTTAGATCGGAACTATTTAAGTTTTTTTACTTTAGTAAGGTTCGTAGTAAAGACTGGTGTTACGTCATTCTAATCAAGATTTAATGTCCTCTTATTGATAATTTTTAAGGTTGTATACCTCCGACTTGTTGTGCGACGACTTATTAGTTGTTTAGTGTCTTCTTTATTTCTTTCTTTAGTCCCTCCCCCCAAGTACAAACCCTTGCGTACATTCTTAATTTCTAAAATTTTAATTTTTTTTTTATTTTTTAAATTTTTTTTTATTTTTTTTTTTTCTTTCTTTAGTTTTATACGTATCTTTGCTTACTTTTACTTTTGTGTTGTTGGGTTTTGGACACCCTGTGACATTTTTGTCACGATTCCCCTTTCGAGTATCGTTATGTCCGTATGGAGTTCTTTGTTCTTTTTTCAGTTTATTTATTGGATTGAGCTGTGGATTTCGTTAATCTTTTCCTTCTTTACTTCTTTGGGTCCCAATCCTCTTCCTTTCCTTAGAATTTTTAATCCCGTCTTTATTTACGTTTTCTTTGTTTTCTCTGGTATCGTTTTTAGTTGTTTCGGTTTTCGACCAAGAATCTTTCCTTTTTATTTTAACTGTTTGGTAATCGGTCTGAGTAGTTCTTTGCTTCCTTCTTTTTACATTAAGAAAATTTTTACAGAAAATAATCTCAAAAACGAGAGGAGACATCTAGAACATATATAATAACAATATGATTCGTAAATATAAAGAACCCCTCATGATTACATATATTACAACCAACAAATTAAATTTTAAGTGAATAAATAACTATCATATATCCTTTTGTTAACTGAGAACAATACAATTGGAACATAAGACGTTGGAACGATGTAGTGACTAATCAAGACCCTCCGAAAAAAACAGCTAAAAAAGTAAAGAAGATGTTTCTGTTATAACGGTAGACATGGGTCTTTCAAAATAACGAAGAAATAGTAAGAACGAACAAAAATGTATCAGTTAATATGTTATTTATTGTCTTTCCCTATTATTTACAAATCTGAAAGATTTTAAAATCTTAATAAATTTAGGATTATATAATTAGTCGAGGGATATTTTTAAACGACTATTTAACTAACTTAATTAGTGATACGAATGTTGAATAATGAAATTGAAACTAGGTTGAAAAAAACGGATCTCTACATTTTACACATACGAAGTCCCACATCGTTCTACAACTTAACCTTCAAAGTGGATTATATCGTTATACACTATCTATAGTCGAAAGTTAAATTCACGGTACGATATCCGTTGTGTAAATTTTCTTAACTAGTTCTTGGAAAAATTACTGAAAACTTTGACATATTTTTATTTCTTATTTCTCAGGTCACAAACTTTAATCTTTATCTCAAAAAAATCACTCTCAAAACACGAAATTCCGTATCCAGGTATTATCCTTCCTTATCCTATGAAAAAAGACGGGGAGTTCAGTTTTTTCTCTCACAAAAGTAGTCCTGGTGAACTTTCTGTACCATTCACTACCACGAGTACCATTCTTTTTATTACAGACCTCAAACTGGAGGTAGACTCATAAGATTCCAGTTCTCAGACACCGAAAATCCAGTTCTTCTGTCTCTTTCTTACTTCTGGTTCAAATCCTTTAATGGTATGAGGGTTACCTTTACCCCCAAAGGGACCATTTCTTAGGAGGACGTTACGTCCTCTGGGGCCAAGTTAAGGACCCTACCCTTCTAGACGACCTCTTCCCGATCCGATAGGTGAGGTTATAAGAACCCGAAAGGGACACCCAGTCGACCATTTCTTAGACGGACGTTGCACTCTCTGGACCCAAACTAGGGACCCAACCCTACTAGGGGACCTCTTCCCTTTCCGATGGGTGAGGTCATAAGACCGGACCTCTTAAGGTACCTGACATATCAGGTACCGTATCTTTCTCAGTCTGTGCTGATTCGTTGAACGTGAAAGTGAAAAGCGAAAGTCACCTTTGCTCTGTCGTACCCCTTTCCTACGTGTGTAAAGACTACTGGGTAAACTCCCAGTTTGACTTCCTATACTCGGATTTCGATGAAACTAAGAAGAGGTTCCACTGATAAAACATCCGACACCCCATAGATTCTCACAGACACCACTTACTCACAGGTCTTTTGATCACCGACTCCCTTCTCTCTGTGGATCTTGTCATACACAGTAGGTGGAGTACCCTCCACTTAATCAGTTCAGTTCATCCTATTGGTTGTTTTTAGTTACTTTCACAGGTACTCGCGTACGAAAGGTAGAGGTGGTCACGACTTCTTTCACTTAAACACTTGACAGACGGGGGTCACAAGAGGAAGAGCGGAGGGGAACGAGTAAGATTTGCTACAGTCACCGTATCGATCACTCATTCTCTTCCCTTTCCCTTTTTCTCCTTCTGTTGGTTTCGAAGAGAGGTTTTCGTACACCGGTCGAATATCGGCAGGGGTCAGTTCCTCCTTTATATACGATTACAAGTTTGATCAAGCCTCAAACATAATAAAAGATGTCCATCTACAAAAATTCATAAGTCAACACTGATTCACCAAACTTTACTATGTATTGAAAGATAATGACATGATTGGTACTACCTGTGGACCCATCAGTGAACTTCCGTCTCCTTCATAGACGGTGAGAGGTTGGGTTTTGTCCGGATTTCCCTGTCACCCTTTCTTTTTATTTTGAGGGAATACTGGAGCAGGAGACTCAGGACGTACAAATTATACCGGTACTCATTCCGAAAACCCGGGTGTGTACTTCTGGTTATACACCATCCAAACCATCAGACATGTATTATTTTCAGACATCAGTCAACAAAGATTGAGAGATTACAAACTCACAATCTCGACTATTGGATTGAGTGTAAAATGGGACACTATAACCTGGTCGAGGAACCTCACCGGACTCGTTTATAAGTGATTTGGTTAAGATCCAGATTCTAAGAGTATGACATCGAGAACAGTATTCTCAGTCATCGACTAGAACAATTTGTACTTCTCTAAAGGTGGGGGACTGGAGGTGGTCCTCTAAAACTAACCATTTCAAATCTCATCTGGTAATAATTAATCGTGAAATACAAAATCCATCAGACCTTCTAGAGAAACCCTATATGGCAAAATCCCGTCACACAAGTTTAAAATTATCGGTATGCTTAGTGGACCCCTAACACAATGTTACACAAGACTAAGTACCTGGACCTTACACACTCTGACACAAAGGGAGGAGTCACTACGAAAACGATGACCAGGTTCATGGTGAGTTCGAAGGTAACATCGAGTCAACCATTTCTTAGACGGACGTTACGTCCTCTGGACCCAAACTAAGGACCCAGCCCTTCTGGGGACCTCTTCCTTTACCGTTGGGTGAGGTCATAAGAACGGACCTCTGAGGGGACCTGTCTCCTCGGACCACCCGGTGTCAAGTACCCCAGTTTTCTCAACCTGTACCGAATCACTGATTTGGTGGTGGAGGTGGTGATTCATGGTGTGAACGTCTTTGTTACCAATCCTGTAACTAAGAGTTTGGACGGAACAGAAGTCTTAGTGTTTATCACAGGTAAGACAAGTTTGGTGTCTAAAGTCTAAGGGTGGAAATAGGAGAACTGAGTATTAGAATTCCACTCCTTATATCCTTTTTCTTCTCAAAGGAGTTTATAATCGACCTCAGACCTCGTCGGGGTTGTGGGTTTCCGATACAGATCACCCTAAGTAGTACCTGTCGGATTCTGTGGTACTAGGAAACAAGAAGGACTACTGGTCTGGGGTTCTCTCTCTTCCTTTCAAGACAAGGTATCAGGTATCAGGGTTTGACAAAACTCACAGAGTCACCTACCGAACTATATATTCAAACCGGAGTGACAGACCCAAAGTGGGATCTGTCAGAGTGATAACTGACGTGTGGTCTAGGTAAACCCAGAACTTTTTTTATTGTAAATTAGTGGTGGGAGGTCTTTAGGACTAAAGTATCCGTACTCTTAACCCTAATATTAAATTGACAGGGTACATGACCCTAGGAATCTTCGAGGAATCCATCAAGATCGTCCGTCCCTTTTAACTCTTTGTCTTGGAAACTTCTGTACCAGACTCTCAAGACTCATTTCTTTAGAATGGGTAATCAAACATTGATACCGATTTTAGAATATGAACGTCAGAAAACTCCAGTTAAATAACGAAAGTTTCAAAAGGACAGTTTTGATATACCGGGTTCTATGTAGTGTACCTGTTAAATCGTGGTATTTTACGACCGTTTCCAAATGAGTTAGTTTGTTCGGTTGTCAGTGACCGTCTTTCAAACTACGATAAAAAAACACACGTAATATTGTTGATGATAATGTTTAAGATAACGTAGAAATTAAGGAAATGATGTATAAAAGATAAAGATTTTACATATTTTTAAACGATATGTATTAAAGACATTCATTATAAAATAATAACGATGTTCTTCTACTTCTAAAATATCGGGTCTAACGAATTGACTAGAGAAAGTTCAAGATCAGGATGTCTCTATTGACCGATCAATTTTGGTTTCTACGATTTTGAGTTATATTGTATTTATTTATTTCCAGAGGAGTGGTTCTGGAGAAGGTCACTGTATGGAGGTAATTACGGTCCCGAGAGGTAGGTCAAAATATTGGGTCTTAGAATCTGAATGAGAATTTTGACACAGGAGAGGGAGTAGAGGATGTAAGTTAACAAGTGGTTTAGTTTAATTAAAATGAAGGAGTGTGGAGGTCCGATATGACTAAAAGAGACATAAGAGGTAGTGGTGGTAGTGAACTCAGGCTTCCTACTGGTAGAAAGGAGAAAAGTAAAGTCACAGATATTTATTTAAAAAATTTATATACGGTTGTGTGGAAACACAAATAGATAGTAGATACTGACGAAGGACGATGTTCCCGTCCCAACTCAGAAACACCGTCTGTGACACAGTGGGTGTTCCGATCTTTATCAATGATAACCAGGAAAATGTCTTTTTTTAGTGGTCTTAAACACGATCTAATAGAATCTCGTCACAAGAGTTTTCAACTCTTTTTATACCTAGTTTGTCCCTAGGTCAATTGAACGTCTAGGACTAAGTCGGTAAGATCCTAACTTAAATCTAAGACGCTAAGATTGTTTGAGGGTCTACTACACTCACGACGAGTAGGTACCAGGTGTGAAACTCGTCGTTTCTCCACTTCGTGGGAAGATGGAGACTATTTTTCCTTCTCCTGTGTCGACTATTTGTGAGGGAGTCGGTCTATCAGGTCTAGTTGTAGCTCCCTTATTTGGTACACCCGTCGTACATGGGAACGGTACTACGATACTTTTGTCGAAACACGGAGACACCAGAAGGAGGGTATTTGGATATCACGAACAGATTCGTGGAGTACGCTTCGCAACTGAGTAACCTTCTCTGACTACGACCCTCCCTAACTCCCGTCCTCCTCTTCCCCTGTTGTCTCCTACTCTACCGACCTACCGTAGTGCCTGAGCTACCTGTACTCAGACTCACTTGAGGCCCTCAACCACTACCTGTCCCTTCGGACCGCACGACGCTAAGTACCCCAGCGTTTCACAGCCTGTGCTGACTCACTGACTTGACTTGACTTGACTCAGTACTTTTTTTTTTAGTGTGAAGACTACGCTTTGTAAGATGTGTTCCGGACTCGTCATGAAGTGCTTGACAGTTCCATTTTACTTTCAGACTCTTTAACAGTGTCGGTTCCTCTGTACTACTGATTCATACCGTAGGACCTACTCTAGAACTTCGTCTGTCTCTCGTAATCCATCTTCGATTTTATTAGACTTTTTTTCATACCCGGATTTAATTGTTATTTCATAATTATAGTCAAGTAACAACGTTGTTTACAGGGTATGTCCTATAATTATTATGATCCCCTTCGAATCACACTACAAATTTCGTTGAGATATAATAAGAAAATTGAATTTTTTTGGAACAAAACTTTCTATTTCAAATTAATATTTTTTTTTACGTCGTATGGTTTATGATTTCCTGTTTAGGATGATGTTTAAAGTACTTATCTAATGAAGTCAGAATGTTTTTGATAAAGTCTTATGTCTGTTTCTCCTTTGTAGGTTGAGTAAAAACTTGTTTTATATGAGAACTATTGTTTTGGTTGACTCCCGTAATATTTTTTCTTTTACATGTGAGGTTATATTAAGTATTTGTATGTATATTTTTATAATTTATAAAAAGTTTAGTTTAAGGTGTTGCATAATTTTTCATTTGATAAAACTAGTTTAACCTAAATACGGTTCTGATATTTTAACTGAACTGTGATCTTTTATTTTAATGTAACGAGTGTAATAATCGTATAATTTCCTCTTTTCGATATATCTTAATCGATTTACCTATGTTCTTTCTCATAATTTATTTTAAGTTGTAGGTAAACACCAATTTTTTTCCTTGAAATCGTTGATTATTATCCTTTTATCAAAGGAACACTTGACGCAGACAAGTGATAATTGTAACGTACAACATCCCTCATATCAATATGTTCTTTTTCTTTTTTCTTAATACTGAACCTTATTTTGTTTTGTTAAATTTACCGTGGGGTGAGGTCATGAGAACGGACCTTTTAGGGTACCCACCTCCTCGGACCATCCGACGTCAGGTATTCCAGCGATTCTCAGCCTGTACTGACTCGCTGAAGGAAAAGTGAAAGGTGAAAGTACGTAACCTCTTCCTTTATCGTTGGGTGAGGTCACAAGAACGGACCTCTTAGGGTCCCTGTCCCCTCGGACCACCCGACGACAGATACCCCAGCGTGTCTCAGATTGTACTGACTTCGCTGAATCGTCGTCGTCGTCGTCTTCGACCATATTTACGAATAGATTTTTTAAGTTTTAGAATTCCTACGTAAATTTATCTTCACAAACAGTAACGACAACCAATAATTTTCTTACAGTCCTCAGTTGACGTAAAATATCGGTCGTTGTTAGTCAATTTCACATTAAAATTTTCAATATGACATATTTCGACAGGATTTAGATATTCCCACACAAAATACTGATAAAGGTAAACATTTTTGACTATTTAAGATGTGAACACATTGGTTCGTCCTGGTATACCCGGAAGGATCTTGTCAGGGGTGGGGGAGTACAGAAGATAAACGGAGAGTGAATATTTTTAAATCGGATGAATCCAGAAGGGACTCAAGGTTTCTTATGTAAATTATCTCTTCGTTTTTTCTTTTTCTTTTTTTTCGTCTTCTTTTCTTTTTGTTCTTTGGAGTTCGTTCTGTTTTACCATCACTAATTTGTTTCCGTTTCTGAAATCTATTATAAGAGGAGTTCCCGATATCTATTATAAGACTCGACACAGGAAAACTCGAGAAAATGTTTATGACTTGGGGACGGGGGTTGGTCCACCTTTTCAATCGACATACTATGGGCGTTCGTACATCTGAGGTCTCGTTGACCTTGTTCTTAACTACGAGAACTGAGGACTAAGTGGAAGTGGTGGTTGGTCAGTCTTCTTACAGGTGTTCGGCTAGTGTTTGGAGTGTCTCAGGAGGATCGAGACAGAAATTTTTGGAAAGGGACTTGCGGTCGTCCCTCGAGTCCAGAAAGTTCGTGGTCGACGGACCTGAGGAACAGACCACGGGATTCATTGGACCACGAAAAGAAGTGGAGCTGGTTCACGGTCATCGAGCCGAGATGACACGAGCCCCCTCACCTGGATTTAAACCAACACACCGTGAGTACAAAAACGTAAAACGACATGCATACACACGTATGACTCAACGAGTCAGTGTAGGCTTAGACACTGGGGTACCTGACGTTGGACGGACTAAGCAGAACAGACGCACTGACAAAAGGTCCGTTCTTGTAACCTCACCCAAGGGTAGGAACCCTAGAAGGGTTGGGTCCCTAGCTTGGGTTCAGAGAATACGGACGACACTTATATAAAATGGAGTTTTACTTTAAATTTGTTTACAAATTTTGTCTTTGTAAAAATTTATCTCTCGTACCGAACAGAAATTTGTAAACCCTGTGAGATAAATATTTGCACGTAATTATACCCTTACGACTTGTAGTGTATGTAAACATACACTCACGCACACCACAAAATAAACTATGACAACAAAACACTCTAACATTCGGACGAACGAAATATTCCTATACTCAAGGTTAGGATGACCTTCATATGTTATGGAACTACTCAAAAAAAAATTGGAGGTAGGTCGGGATAGGTAACCTATTGACTGTACCTTTTCGACGAGTGGACCCGTTCCTCCCGATTATCCGTAACGAACTCATCCCAATTTAGAGTCTGTTCTGACTGACGATGTCCTCTATTATACAGGCAGGTGTCACTAGTTGAGACTTTTGGGTCCGAAGTAAACGAGTGAAGTCAGAATAAACGTTTACCGTATCTTACGGACGGTCGTTTGGATAATCTGTGGGACCATAGAGGACCCACTACCTGTCCGAATTAGACTCCTACTTTCGAATCAAAGCAAAGTACGTTATACAGTTTCTACTCAGAAAAGATTCATACGAAGATCGACAATTCTTTTGTAATAATTTCATATAGTAATAATGTTATATAATGTCATATAAAAATAGTTCAAATTCTATTTTAATTTGTATTATTTGACATAAGTAAGTTTACTATGATAAACAATATAAAACTCTTTACACACTTACGACATTGGTGGTGGTGTTAGTTCTAAGTCTTTGAGGGTAATATAGATTTTCAAAGGAAACACGAAACGTCAGGGAGGTATAAAATGAGAACCGGGGTCCTTTGGTGGCTAGAACGACAGTGGTACATAATCAAACAGAAAAGGACTGACAGTGTATCTACCTTAGTTTGTGTGCGTTGTGTTAAAAAACACAAAGATCGAATAAAGATACCATGCATAATTTTAGTGTCGACGGTGAGTATGATCAATTTATAGATGACTAGGTTGTTCTTTACGTTACTTCTAATTATTTTTCTTTTCACCGTCGGTTAAAATTGGTCGCTCGACGTCTAAAAATTTTTATATATCTGTAAAATAGGTATTTTACTCCGGTAGTACAAAACTACAATGAACATCCCGGTCTATGAACCAAAAAAATTAAAAATAAATCAATATCCACTAAATGTTACAGCACAATCAAAGTCCATATACCGTTTCACTTAATCAATATACGTAAGTACTTACGTGACAAAAAATCTAAACAAAGGGTATATCCGGTAATGTCTCATGTCTCAAGAGACACGATAAAATATCACACATATACGTCAAGATTGGAGGGACAAAACACCTCGGACGGTAATTCGTTTAAATGTCCATTGCAAATTAGTCTGAGAGTACTATCAGTTGTAGTTATTATTATACTTGTCAATCTGAAAAGGAAATCTCTTGTATACGAGAGAGTCTCTTAAGACTTCATGACTGAAAACGTCTCCGCAATACTATTTTATACAATCTTTTCTTTGTCTGTTTTCCGTGTTCATTTTTATGTTTCAAACATTCCCTCTCCTTCTTGTAATTTTTTTTTCGCTACTTTTGACGTGATGAATACATTAAGTTCTTTTGTATGTAACCTCAACTTTTCCATGTGCTATAAAAATTCCTTTAATACGACATAATGAAAGTGTACGTGTAGTGGTAAAGACGACCGTCTGGGTCTTTCCTCTCGTGGGAATAATAGTAAAAATTTATTATCTTTGTATCAATTAAAGATTTATTCGTTAGGTGTAAAAGTAGCAAATCATAAGTTGTCGTGGCTGTTATGCGTGTTGTTCATGTAAAGTCTTTCTTTACAGGACGTATGACTTAAAAGAAACATAAGATACATGAAAATGAAATAAAACTACTCCTTTATTGCGGGAGATACTATTCTACCGGAACACCAGAAGTCAATCTACTTCAATTTAAAAGATATTTTATATCTAAGAATTATACAATGATGCGTTTGTGACTGAAAAGATTGTTTACAATAGTTACGGAGAAAGTGTATTAGAAAAATGTTTAAGACGATCAAAGTTTTCGAGGGGGAGGAGGTAATAATATTCCAGATAAGAAGGGGAAGACTGGTGTGTGGTCCCGAACCTCTTCCGGAACCGACGTGAACCCATGTTTTCTTTCATTAAAACAACACACTTTCCTACCCCAAACGCAGGTTGGTACACGGAGACTCACGACGGCTATCGGAAGTCAAGTCAAGTCAAGTCAAGTCAGCGAGTCAGCACAGGTTGAGAAACTCTGGGGTACTTAGCGCCGCGTGGTCCGAGGGACAGGTAGTGGTCGAGGGTCTCAAGTGAGTCTGAGTGCAGGTAGCTCAATCACTACGGTAGGTCGGTAGAGTAGGAGACAGTAGGGGAAGAGGAGGACGAGGGTTAGGGAGGGTCGTAGTCTCAGAAAAGGTTACTCAGTTGAGGAGCGTACTCCACCGGTTTCATGACCTCAAAGTCGAAATCGTAGTAAGGAAGGTTTCTTTAAGGTCCCGACTAGAGGACGTCTTACCTGACCAACCTAGAGAAACGTCAGGTTCCCTGAGAGTTCTCAGAAGAGGTTGTGGTGTCAAGTTTTCGTAGTTAAGAAGTCGTGAGTCGGAAGAAGTGTCAGGTTGAGAGTGTAGGTATGTACTGGTGTCCTTTTTGGTATCGGAACTGATCTACCTGGAATCATCCGTTTCATTACAGAGACGAAAACTTATATGATAGATCCAACCAGTATTGAAAAAAAGGTTCCTCATTTGCAGAAAATTAAAGTACCGACGTCAGTGGTAGACGTCACTAAAACCTCGGGGGGTTTTATTTCAGACTTTGACAAAGGTGACGAAGGGGTAGATAAAGGGTACTTCGCTACCCTGACCTACAGTACTAGAAGTAAAAGACCTACAACTCGAAATTCGGTTGAAAAAGTGAGAGGTGAAAGTGAAAGTGGTTCTCCGAAAAATCAAGGAGAAGTGAAAGACGGTATTCCCACCACAGTAGACGTATAGACTCCAATAACCATAAAGAGTTGGAGGGCGTAAAGGAAGTAGGACACCACGTGCAAAGTACTACTGGTTCAGAGTCTTCAGACACCAGACGAAAAAGAGGGTGTTGTAAATCTAAGGTCCGACCACTCCGACTTAAAAACTTTTGACCTTAACCACCAAAGGATTTGCAGTAAAAAGTAAAGCTGATTCATTTTACTCACTTCAACGGGTCAGTGCAGGCTGAGAAACACTGGGTACCCGACATCGGATGATTCGAAGAGGTAGGTACCCTAAAAGGTCCGTTCTCATGACCTCACCCCACGGTAAAGGAAGAGACTGATTACGTGTGTAAAAAAAAAAAGTATAAAATGATTTTGACTTTAACCTTACGTAGAATCTTGACTGCCATAGAGAGATAGATAGATTGATACGTAGATAGACGGATGGATAGGTAGATAGACAAACTGTCGGACACCTAGGTATACCATTGACGGAAGTAAAATTTCAGACAGGTAGTGGGAGTCGAGTCAAGTCAACGAGTTAACACAGACTGAGAAACGCTGAGGTACCTGACGTCGTACCTCAGGACAGATAGTAGTCGAGGACCTCGAACTAGTTTAAATACAGGTAGTTCAACCACTACGTAGTTTGGTAGAGTTGTCGTGGACGTTATTCGTATTCCTCTCTGAAGGACAAAGTCTCTCCGAGTCTCGGGTAGCGGGACCTCTGCGGGATGAGTCCACTGCGGGTGACGGGAAGGAACGGGTCCACTCGTCAAAGAGGTACAGTCTATTCAGGAGAGTAGGAGTGTGACGAACTCGATAAACGTAAAGGTCTAATATTTACAATAACAGGAATTAATGAGAAATTTTATAGAAGTTTTTATACTTTAATCTAAGTCGTAACTTGTACAATAATATATGAGGGTACCTTTATCTTCTGTTCCTATATTTTAAACTATCATTTATAAATAATAACCTCCTTAATAGTATTAAAGAATATATCAACGTTTCGCTATTGGTCCAAGTAGAATCTTGGGTTCTCTCTTTCAAATCAAAATAATGACGTTTCCTTAATGGATAATGTACGGTCCTAGTTTCTATTCTTTAGTAACACAATATCTAATTAATCGTCGTCAAAAAGAAATCATTGCGTATTTTATTATTACTAAATAACAAAGAAATTAACTTCATATCTACTACATGTTATAATATAAAATGTCCGAATGTTATATCACTAAGTGATAAAAAATTTCCTACATGAGGTAAATATCAATCCTTTATAACCATATAAGAGACATATGGAATATATAGGAACATCGAATAAAATAAGTATTATCAAATATAGAGAATTACATGATGGAAATTTTGAGAGGAAAAGGAGAAGGGTGCCCATTAGTAATGAAACAAGAGAATGGACACTCTACGAAGAAAAGATAATATAAGTGATTAAACAACATAAAAATCTAGGGTATATATTTACTATACTATGTCATAAACAGAAAGTGAAAAAATAAAGTGAATCGTATTCTGGGAGGTTCAAGTAGGTATAACAACGTTTACCGTTTGAAAGAAGAAAAAAAAAAAAGAAAACTGACTCCTAATAAAGTAACATATGGTGTATAAGAAATGGGTAAGTGGATAACTATCTGTGTCCAACAAAGGTATAGAACCGTTAACACTTATTACTATACTGAAAATAATAATCTCCGTAGAATCTATGACATCCATACCATTATCTAAATGTTGTAGACGTGGTCTCCCTTTTACGTAGAAACTGTTTCGTGGCTCTCTGGACCGAATGTCCACCGTAGAAGTGAAAGAAGGCTTTCTGTTATGACAATGTCGAGAATCGATCTCACCAGTATATTAAATAACAGACTTAACTCTGGAAAAATTCTCACTTTCCCCTACGATCTTGTTCCGTATTTGATCCTGACAGCGTCCCTTTAGTCCTGTATACTAGAGAAACTCCCGTTCTCTGGAGTGTTCCTTTTGATTTAGACTCAAACGGAGATTCAAAAAAGTCTTTGTTCCACTTAGAACTTTATAAAAATATTGTTTAATTTAACTTTTGATATCTACATCATAGAAATCCAAAGACAACAACGAGTCAACGAGTCAGTACAGACTCAGAAACACTGGCGTATCTGACTTCGTACGGTCGGAAGGGACAGGTAGTGATAGAAGGTCTCAAACGAGTTTGAGTACAGATAACATAGTCCCTATGGTAAGTTGGTAGAGTAGGAGACAACAGGGGAAGAGGAGACGGAAGTCAGAAAGGGTCGTAGTCCTAGAAAAGGTTACTCAGTCGAGAAGCGTAGTGCACCGGGTTTCATAACATCGAAGTTGAAGTCGTAGTCAGGAAGGTTAAGTCCCAACTAAAGGAAATCCTAACTGACCGACCTAGAGGAACGTCAGGTCCCCTGAGAGTTCTCAGAAGAGGTCGTGGTGTCAAGTTTTCGGAGTTAAGAAGTTACGAGTCGGAAGAAATGTCGGGTTGAGAGTGTGGGTATATAAAGATGACCTTTTTTTTTTTTTGGGATCGAAACTGATATGTCTGGAAGTAGTCGTTTCATTACAGAGATGAAAAATGAATTATAGATCCAAACAGTATCGAAAAGAAGGTTCCACGTACGTAGAAAATTAAAGTACCGAAATCCCATGACAGGATTTATTTCAATATACCAGACCATAACCCCTTTTTGTACGGACCCTTAAATTCGCCTCATCCAGTATCTTATAAATGTAATACTTGTTTCAATTTTATTGATAATATACTCGAAGACAACACATCTAGTGGGTGTAGTTTCCGACTTTAGAGGTATTCACTTTCAGAGTAGTAATCCAGATCCTTTTGTTGGGGTTTCTATATGAAAGAAGAATATTATAAACACACACACAAGGACATACATTAACGAAGTTCAAAAGTTGCCAATTACAGTCTAAAATGACGGGATGTCAAGAGTCGATGACGGAAACTTGTAGATCGAACCTAGTCTTAGTGTCTCTGGGAGGGAGGGGAGGAGAATAGGGCAGAAGACCCAGTAGTGTCTTGTGGGCCGACTCAAAGGACACAATGTCTCGTCGAAGGGTGATCGATAGACAAAATGTATACTATCACACACATACAGTTACGATATTTTCCCTCCCCTATATATATATATACACACACATATATATATACCAAGTCGTCCATATCTTAGACGGACGTTGTGTCCTCTTCGTCCTCTATGGCCAAGTCAGAGACCCAACTCTTCTAGAGGACCTCCTCTCGTGTCGTTGGGTGAGGTCATAGAACAGATCTCTTAGGGTACCTGTCTCCTCGGACCTCCCGATTCCAGGTACCACAACGTTTCCCAAACTGTACTGACTTCGTTGACTCGGGTTATCGTGTATATGAATATATATACACATATACAAAATATAATATATATATGTATATATATTAATGTTGACTAAACGTACCAACATACCGTCTTGTGTTGTGTTGTAACATTTCGTTAATCGGAGGTTCATTTTTCTTTTTTCTTAGTGTGTCTCTTCTGAACGGATTACCAGGTGACCAATTCTGACGTAAAGGTTACGTCCCCTACGTCCAAGTCANCTAATGGTTTTAAAAAATTTAAAACTTAAGAGTTTGTTGTATTCGTATTGACTTTTTATTTACCGTTTGATTTTTTATTCATAAACGTTGAATCTTACATTTCCCAATTATAGAGGTAATATATCTGTCGTAAATTTTAAACTCCTAATTTTTTTCAGTCGTTGTGAGAATAAAAATTCACCTGATCTCTATACTTATCTGGTAAATGTATTTTTTAATTTTCTTTTTTTAAATGTTAGTTAATTAAAGAAAATTAACCTCCTATTGATGAAATGTTATAAGACTAACAAAAACGGCATATAGCTGTACTTAGTCGGTGCCCACGTGCCCACAAGGGGGTAGAACTTGAGAGGAAAGATTTCAATTTCACAAAAAATTGGTGTATTTTCTTACGAGTTAAAGTCAGTATTATCATTTTATGTTTTTTATTTTGTTTTGCCTTTGGATGGACTCTATGGTAAATATAGATAGTCTAACCGTTTGGAGGTGTTCCCACAGTCACATAAAACAACCACTTCAAGACACGACCCGACAGGAGTCAGCGAGTCAGTACAGGCTGAGAAACTCTGGGGTACCTGATATCAGGTGGTCCGAGGAGACGGGTACTCTAAAAGGACCGTTCTTATGACTTCACCTTGCGTACATTCTTAATTTCTAAAATTTTAAAATTTTTATTTTTTGATTTTTTTTTTTTTCTTATGACTTCACCCGACGGTAAAGGATGAGGTCCCCTTAGAAGGGTTGGGTCCCTAACTTGGGTGTGGAGATGCAGAGGGTGTAACAGTACTCCTAAGAAATGGTGACACGATGGACCCTTCGGTTCCACTTCGAGATCCCTTCAAGTAGATTATGATTACCCTTATCTTTTATAACGTTGGTGAACACTTCTTCTTAAACCGTTATAGATATACTTAAATATACGTAAATACATATAACTTAAACTAGGTCGGTAGGGTGAAGATTCTGAGGGAGGGTTACTGTGTGACCGTTTTTGTACTTGTTCTTCATACGTATTCCGATAAATATAGTTAAGATACTTATTACCGTTTTTTAACCTTCGTTGGGTTGATGGATAGTCATCCCCTGATCAACTTATTCGATACCTAATATATAGGTGTTTTCTTTCCTCTTTATTGAGACATTTGATAATACCTTTTAGAGGTCCTATATAGTAACCCGATTTTTCGTTCCACCTCTCTTACACACAATAAATGGTGAATAGATTCTGTCTCCTTCCCTATACTCATGTACGTATGTATAAGGGAATATTAACTTTTTTTTAAAAATTGTACAAAAATTTACTAGTGAATGTCCTTCGTCCATCTCTCTTTTCTTTATCTGTGATCTCAACAAAATTAAATAGAACAATACACCTCTACTGAAAACCTGGTACGTTTATAAAATCTCTTAATCTTTTGTTTTAATTTAGAATTTCTCTTTCGAGTTTTTTAGTTTTTCTTTTTCTTTGTTTACTTAGGTTGATACAAAGTTTAAATACCATATTAGTGTGTCTCTTCTTGATAAAGTTCAAATTTTAGTGTCATTAGGAATCACCCCTACGTCTTCTCATGACGTTTTTCTTAAAGTTCAGTAAAGTCATTAGTACAACAACCAACGTCCAATTGTATTTTATTTATATATAGGTAAAGGATTGAGACTAGTCACTTTTCTGAATCTTTGATACCGGTTGGGACACCATGACTCGTAAAAATCGGAGACCAAAACCAGAGATTGGTGGTAGAAAGTGATATTCTTGTCTTCCAGGNGACCACTACGACTGTGATGACCAGATGTCCGACGAGAAACTTTTCGTGACGTCACGAAAAGTTATCAATTAATTTAATGACGAGACGTCATTAAGTGTTAGGAGTATATATTCGTGACACGTGTCTAAGACTAAATTAAGCAAACACTAGTCTGGGTCACGACCACTATGACAATGCGGAGAGGCTTATTAAGATAACACAACGTTTCTAACTTTCGGTGACAAGAAAACAAAAAGTGACAGGAAAATTACAGTTATTAAACTTTACAGACGGTTAAAATTATATAAGATTCTTGGGGTCCCTGTCCGTAGGACAGTTGACCTAAAGGATGAAACAGGGGTCTAGGATCTTATTGGCAGACCTTGGAGTGACCAAAGGTAATGTGTAAACCGGAAATGACTGGTTACAAGGTGAACTATAGAAATATATGCATCATTCCTGCAACTACAGAAGTGACGGAATGGAGGTGACCACAATGTCACTACGATTTTTATAGAAAAAATTTTTAAACATAGACAATCACAATTGCATACTGTTCGGTGGAACCTTGAGTCCCGGAGTTCGTTATTCGTAGAAAATAACAAGCACTCAAATATGCGTTTTCAAGACCAATGGTTAAAGTCACACCAAAAAAGGGGGGTATGGTGGTTCGTTAAAAATGTGTGGTGTATCCACAGGATGTTAAGTTACATTAAGAAAAAAAAAAAATGATGCAAATAAAAAACGACCCGACCTAGAGGTAACGACGAGACCGGAAAGAGCCAAACCACGTGATAACACCTCTGATATCAGAACCAACACCCCTGATAAGAGATCAACTCCACACGTCCGCAGAGGAACACCCCCGTAAAGATAAACGTCTCGTGCCCGAGACCCCACACACCTAAAGTCATCAAGACTGTGTACCCGAGTAGTGACCACGGAGGACCCGTGATCTCGTGTCCGAGTTATCAACCCCCCGTACCCGAATGAACGGGGTACCGTACACACTAGAAAGACTTGGTCCGAACTTGGACCCAGAGGACATAACCGTCCACCTAAGAAATGATAACTCAGTGGTCCTTTCGGGAGTTGAGTTAAGACTGGGGTAGACACACCTTTATGATAGTCTAAGGTGTCCAATTCCAAAGTCAAGATTTTTGACCGAGAGGGAAAGTCTAAGATTAGTGTTCAGGTCCAACAACAGATACGAAGATGGACTGACTTATATTTAGTCTCTGAGGATGTTGGTCAGTGTACCAACCCAGGGAACCGTTGGTCAGGGGTAGAAGTCCACTTCAGGTTTTCATTGAAGTAAGTGTATTGTTTTCTGTGGGAAAATTAAAAAAAACAAAAACGAAAGTTGTGAATCCTTAAGATTTCCAAAATCGTCGACATACGGTCTTTTCTTCTGTTTCTGTTTTATGCATGAAGAATTAATAATTAATATTTAATGTTATAATGTTGTACGGTCGTCCACCAAGACGACCGAATCTACTCTAGTAAGAACGTAGACACCAGTCAATCACCAAGCTCTGTCGAGACAAGTAGAACCGTCCCGAGAGAGACGATAAACCCTCAACCGACTGAGATCCAACCAAACGTGACTCTCTGATGACGGAGAATAGGAGGTTTTCCGATCGGACCCGACCGAGTGTGTCTCCAACGGCTTCAAAGATCTCTCTCCACCCCTCATCCGTTCTGGAGAGACACGGTGTCAAGATAAAGGTCTTTGTTCAGTGGTCTTCAGATCTCAGTTGCCCTCTCCTTTATCTAAGATAAAGAACCGTCCTTCTCGAAGTCACAGAATCACGTTTCCCGTACCTACGCCGTTTCAGTACCTGTCCTGGTCCTTTTGGTAGTCAGGTGGGGTCGTAGATTCCGTCTCTGTGGGTTGACTAGAGGTATGTAAGGTCGAAATCTTCTTAAGGGTTATTCAGATTACTTTCTTACTCGACTAAACTCGAGTAAGACAAACAACCGAATCGATAAATCATTTACTTTCCGAGTAACCTAAATTAAGGTTTCCGAATTTTCTATTTCTCAACGTTTATAGATTCTTTGTATATAAAAGTTAACCATAAATAAAAATTCATTCTTATCTATGTTCTTAAGAGTCACCCTTTGAACCTGGTTGTTTACTGTTTACCAAGTGGTGGTTTGAAGTATTCCTAATATTGTATGTTTTTTAACTTTAGATCCTTTGCTTTTCTTTCACACGAGACTTTCAATGGAAACCAATTCATACGATTGTACATCAGGTCAACCGAAACTAGAAGAAACATTTACATACATTCGTTCTCTCCTAACGAAATTTCCCCTAGAATTTTTCCTGGAGGTCCGAGGACTAAGGTACATTTGGACTCCGGTCCGAGACCCGAACAAAGAGTCGACAGGACTGACCGTACGAGAGAGACCTTCCGTCTGACGGTAGAAGGGAACGAGTCCTGGAGAGAACTGTGGGTCCCATAAAAAGTGGTGAGGTTCTCTTGAGACCCATTCTTTAAATGATCGAAGTAAGGACTTCCTGGTGGAAAGACCCTATGCCCTTTCGTTTGGTGTACCCAAGTTTCGAGAAGGAATATGTCATTATTTATAAACTAGTTGACCAAAATGTTCTGTTTAGGGTGTGACGGGACTCCCGAAGAGTAGGGATCCGAGAAAGAAGTTCCATTGGTCCGAGAAGACAAATGGGACGAACAGGATTACTGAATATAAATTTGAACAAAACTTTACCAAAGATTTGTTATGACAACAAAAAAATCCATAAAAAGTTTAGAAGGGAGATGTATGAGGGTATCGGGGTATTGGATGTGAACCGTTGAGTGTGTCTTTCCGTCTCTATTTGCGTTCCAGTTGAAGATTTTCCGTCTTACTTCCGACCACCACCATCAAAAGAAGTAACCTTCCCGGACTTGTTCGGTCGACCTCCCTGTTTTTACGGAAATGGGTCCCTCGGTCAACTCAACAAAGGTTTCGGAACAAATACATTGAGAAATTAATATCGTATTGGTTTAGTGTCCATAAAACGGTACCCTTTTACATTTCAGTAATTCGTTGAATTTATGGAGGGGCGGGAAAAGTTCGTCTGTTGTACCGGTAATTCGTTAATTACGTACAATTCTGTGAAGGTTAAAAAACCGTAATTACGACCAAGTTAGTAAACCCCGACCTCTCGTATCTACTTTGGATACTTCATGTTAAGAATTACTCTTCGTTTCACAGAGTATACAAAGAAAAATTTTACCTTAAATTGGAGAGAGGAGGGGGGCGGAGGGGGTCCTACGTGTCTTGTAATTGGATCAACGTTTTGGTCTAACCCATGACAAACTGTAACAGATTGTAAAGGTTATCCACACACTCAGTGTAAACCTGAAATTAGAGACAATTAACCCACAGAAGGGTCCGAACACTTAAAATTCGGAAGGCTTAGGAACCCGAGACTACTATATAACCCGACACCAAACAGCACCCAGGATGTCTTACTTTGAAGTAGACGCAGATCAAGGGGTAATCTCTCTCACTGGACGGAATAAGAGGTCACTTTTACACCGGTCGTAACGACTGTCCTTCTGTACAGGGGAATCACATTATCATTATAATACTTAATAAAAGAGGATTATGATTAGTTCTAAACGATACCCGATTCGTGATAAGAGCACCGTAGACCAGGGTAGTGAAGTACCTTTTATCTACCCCTTTGTTACCTTGGTCACTGTCTGAAATAAAAGAACCCGAGGTTTTAGTAACGTCTACCACTTACGTCGGTACTTTAATTCTGTGAACGAGGAACCTTCTTTTCGATACTGTTTGGTTCTGTCGTATAATTTTTCATCTCTGTAACGAAACGACTGTTTTCCAGTATATCAGTTTCGATACCAAAAAGGTCATCAGTACATACCTACACTCTCAACCTGGTATTTCTTCCGACTTGTGGTTTCTTAATTACGAAAACTTAACACTACCTCTTCTGAAAACTCTCAGGGACCTGACGATCCTCTAGTACGGTTAGTTAAGGTTTCCTTTACTCAGGACTTATAAGTAACCTTCCTGACTACGACTTCGAGATTATGAAACCGGTAGACTACACTTCTCGACTGAGTAATCCTTTTTTGGGACTACTACCCTTTCTAACTTCCGTCCTCCTCTTCACCTACTGTCTCCTACTTTACCAACCTATTATAGTGGTTGAGTTACCCGTACTCAAACTCTTTTGAGCCCCTCAACCGCTACCTGTCCCTTTGGACCACACGACGTCAGGTACCCCAACGTTTCTCAGTCTGTACTGACTCACTGACTTGACTTGATTCCACGATATGATTCACGATCCTTATGTCGTGGTATATTCTTCGTACTTCAAGGAGTAGTGAGTACCTCGTATAAGGAACCCCTCTTTGTCTGATGTTTATCCATATAGGTATTTTTTATTTATATATTATATTGGTTTAATGGGTCTTCTTTTATTTTACGTTATTACACTTTTGAGAATCCCCCGATAATATTTAACCGAGTATTTCGTCTTGGAAACTACTTCTCAACTGTGGATTGACTCTGGATTTATAAGGTATTATATAGATCGACAACTTTGAAAATAAAAATAAAATTTTTAAAATTTTTGAAAAATAAAATATAACCTCACATTGGTTAACATTATCGAAATCCACGTTTCGTTTCACTGGGTTGGTATACATACGTACATAGGTAAGAAGGGATTCGAGGGGAGAGTAGGTCCGACGTGTATTGTAACTTGTCTGAAGGGACACGATATATTATTCAGGAACAACCAATAGGTAACATTTATATTTTTTTTTTAGGTGTTTGTTACCCGGAGGGACAACTGAGTCACCATTTCTTAGGTGGACGGTTAGGGACAAGCTAGGGATCCATCCCTTCTAGGGGACCTTTTCCTTTTCTGATTGGGTAAGGTCATAAGAACGGACCCTTTGGGTTACGTGTCTCCTCGGACCACCCAATGTCAGACACCCCAACGTCTCAATGTGACCTCAATCGTCCATTTTTTGTTGTTTGGTATTTGTTATTTACCACCTCTCTCACCCCTTTCTTCCCTTGGAAGGATATGACAACCACCTTTACATTTAACCATGTCGGTTATACCCCTTCTCATACCTCCAAGGAATTTTTTGATTTTTATCTCTGACATTCCGTCTCCCTTATAAATCATTTCCACTTCGAAAGAAATGACCAAACGGTGATGGGTCTGTTTTGATCCTTTATTCGTATATAAGTCAAGTCAAGTCAAGTCAAGTCATCGAATCAACACAGACTGAGAAACGTTGGGGTACTTAACGTCGTGCGGTCCGGAGGAACATAGTGGTTGGGGGCCTCAAATGAGTTTGAGTACAGGTAAATCAACCACTACGGTAGGTTGGTAGAGTACGAGACAGTAGGTGAAAAGTAGGACGGGAGTTAGAAAGGGTCGTAGTCCCAGAAAAGTTTACTTAGTCGAGAAGTGTAGTCCACCGGTTTAATAATCAAAGTCGAAGTTGTAGTCAAGAAGGTTACTTGTGGGTCCTGCCTAGAGGAAATGATACCTGACCTACCGAGAAGAACGTCAGGTTCCCTGAGAGTTCTCAGAAGAGGTTATGGTGTGAAGCTTTCGTAGTCAAGAAGCCACGAATAGAAAGAAATATCAAGTTGAGAGTTTAGGTATATACTGGTGACCTTTTTGGTATCGGAACTGATCTGTCTGGAAACAACCGTTTCATTATAGAGACGAAAAGTTATACGATAGATCCAATCAGTATTGAAAGGAAGGTTCCTCATTCGTAGAAAATTAAAGTACCGACGTCAATAAAACCTCGGGGGGTTTTATTTGAGTCGGTGACAAAGGGGTAGATAAAAGTTACTTCACTACCCTGTCCTACGGTAATAGAATCAAAAGTTTTTTTCGGTTGAAAAAGTGAGAGGAGAAAGTGAAAATAGTTTTCCGAGAAATCAAGAAGAAGTGAAAGACGGTATTACCACCACAGTAGACGCATAGACTCCAATATCTATAAAGAGGGCGTTAGAACTGAGGTCGAACACGAAGAAGGTCGGGTCGCAAAGAGTACTACATGAGACGTATCTTCAATCTAATCGCCCCACTATTATGTGTCGGAACTGCATGAAGAAAATGATAAACCTTGGTCAGACAACAAGGTACAGGTCAAGATTGACAACGAAGGTCTGGACGTATGTCCAAGGAGTTCTCCGTCCAGTCCACTAGACCATAAGAATGGAGAAAGTCTTAAAAGGTGTCAAATAACACTAGGTGTATCAGTTTCCGAAACCGTATCAGTTATTTCGTGTTTATCTACAAAAAGACTTTGAGAGAACGAAAAATTTACTAGGTCGTCTATAACCGTTAAACTAGAGACCAAAGAGACGGAAAAGATTTAGGTCGAACTTGTAGACTTTCAAGTGCCAAGTGAATAACGACTTTGGACCGAACCTCTTAAAACTCGTAATGAAATGATCACACACTCTACTCACGTTAACACGCCATCAAACTCATGAGAAACCGTAACGGAAAGAAACCCTACCCTTACTTTTGACTGGAAAAGGTCAGGACACCGGTGACGACTCAAAAGGTTTAAACGACTGTGTAACTCACGTCGTGAAAGTGTCGTAGTAGAAAGTCCTACACTTTGTCGAGTTGACCTTAAGACAGTGAAGGTAATCGAAACAAGTATCACTACGAAGGATTTCAGATGAAATGAAGTGCAGGGTCCTACAGACCGAGAACCAATCACTAGTGTTGTAGTACTAACAGACCCAACACTTCTAGAAAAAACATGTCATGAAGACACATAAGAACGTTGGAGAAGAATTATAGAAGACGAAGACAGTCCAGGTATGGTAAAGACAGGAAGTAACTCGGGTAGAAACGTACTTTACAAGGGAACCATAGAGATAGAAACAACTTCTCTAAAGATTAGAAAGGGTACGATAACAAAAGAAGATAAAGAAACGTGACTAGTGACTCCTTCCGAAAGAATAGAGGGGAACAATAAGAAACCTTGAAACGTAAGTTTACCCATTTAAAAAGGAAAAGAGGAAACGAAAAACGAAGAGAATAAAAGTGTCTATAAACATTCCGGAGGAGTCCGTCCGTAAAACGAAGAAACGTAAAGAAAAAGAACCCATACCAGAACTACGGACAGAAGACATGTTACAGTGTTTGGAGACAGGTATCAAGTAGTCCGTGAGACACATAGTCTGGATTAGGGAATTTAGATAAAGAGTAAAGGTGAATATCAGTATTCCTTAAACCAAATCCAGTATGGACTTACCAAATGACCAAAAGGGTTGAAAGAAGTTAAATTCGGACTTAAACCGTTATTCCTAAAGTACTAGACTTGGTGTCAGTGGAGGATATATCTCGAAAATGTAGAAACCGACGTTTTTTACATTAGTTAGACTAAAACGACAACCGGTAGACCACTACAGGTGCATATCTCAGAAGAGAACACAACATCCTTCTCCTACAAACGATACTGGTCACATAAGAGAACCGTTTTGAGATAATCGGAAACGGGACGAAGTAAGACATGAGGTTCCGGTTTAAACGGACAATGAGGTCCACAAAGAACTGAAGAATGAAAACGTAAGGTCAGGGGATATTACTTTTCCTATAGAAAAAACCCACAATCAAGATTTTCCAGAACATCCAGAAGTGTCTTGGTAAGTTGAAGTCGAATAAGTCACAATGACCAGTCCCGTATCTGAACCTAATGACACTATGACTTACCAAACGGAACCTTTGTTTGTCTCTAGTAAGACAGAAAAAACTCTAACGTAGGTTCATGACGTAAACTCTGAGAAAACAACTGGTACTACCGATGAGGTGAAAAGATTCCCTAAGGACGGGTGTCATCATCTATATTACTCGTAGAATCAATTTAAGTAGGTAAGGTCAGGTAAAATCAAGTGACTAAGGATCTTACAGTTGCAAGTGAGAACGGCAGAGGATAAACTGGTGAAGGTTAAACCCGCCGAGGTTTTAGTGACGTCTACCACTGACGTCGGTACTTTAATTTTCTACGAATGAGGAACCTTCCTTTCAATACTGGTTGGATCTATCGTATAAGTCTTTGTCTCTGTAATGAAACGACTGATTCCGGGTAGATCAGTTCCGATACCAAAAAGGTCATCATACATACCTACACTCTGAACCTGACACTTCTTCCGACTCGTGGTTTCTTAACTATGAAAACTTGACACCACAACCTCTTCTGAGAACTCTCAAGGAACCTGACGTTCCTCTAGGTTGGTCAGGTAAGACTTCCACTAGTTGGGACCCTAAAGAAACCTTCCTTACTACGATTTCGACTTTGAGGTCGTGAAACCCGTGGAGTACGTTTCTCAACTGAGTAACCTTTTCTGAAACTACGACCCTCCCTAACCCCCGTCCTCTTCTTCCCCTGCTGTCTCCTACTCTATCGACCTACCGTAGTGACTGAGCTACCTGCACTTAGACTCACTTGAGGTCCTCAACCACTACCTGTCCGTCCGGACCGTACGACGCTAAGTACCCCAGCGTTGCTCGACCTGTGCTGACTCACTGACTTGACTGACTGACTTGACTTAAACGGAACTAACTGCCTGGATTGTAAGGTCCAAGGATAAGTTATAACGAGAAATGTCGTAACCTGGAACGAAGACAGTGGTCAGTGTAGGTATTGACCCACAACAAAAACGAAACCAAGGTAGGGAAGTAAGAAAGACCTCAATAAAGAGGTGACTAGAGGTCATCGTACAACCCGTGGATGGCTGGACCCCTCAAGGAGAAAGTCACAGAAAAAAAAAAAAAAAAAGAAAAGTATGACAAGTACCCCAAGAGTTCCGTTCTTATGACTTCATCAAACGGTAAGGGAAGAGGTCACCTGGTGTAAGACAGTCTGGAGAGGTGGTACTGGACAGGCAGAGTCCACCGGGGTGTACCGTACCGGATCAAAAAAATTTCTTCGATAGTTTTGCATAAACATACACCCGGGGAAGTCTAAACAATAAGGATAAATTTAGGTTCAACAATAAAAATACAAACAAAAGAATAGAAAAATTTTTTGAATTTTTTAATTTAATAAATAAAATTAACGATTAATGAAATCCGATTAATGAAATGTTATAACACCACCAAAAACGGTACATAACTGTACTTAGTCGGTACCCACAAGTAGACAGGGAAGTAAGACTAACTAAAATTGTTATACCGGTCAAGAATTGGGGAGGGGTGATGAAGGGAGGGGTGGGGTAGGGACACCCAACAGGGTCTTGGGGTCCAAACCCACGGGACGAAGTACGTAGCTTAAACGTCACCAGTAGATAAAGTGTATACCATTATATACAGAAAGTTACGATAAGAGAGTATAATAGGGTGGGAGCGGAAGAGGGTGTCTCAGGTTTTCAGATATAAAATGTAGACACAGAGAAAACGACAGAAGGTATATTCCAGTAGTAATGGTAGAAAGATTTAAGGTATATATGTGTAATTACATGAGATAACCACAAAGAGAAAGACCGAATGAAGTGAGACATATTATCTATGGTCAAAATAATCGAAAACCACTTTCTTATGAATGACAAAAAGAAAGACATCCATCAAGGGAAGAGAACAAAGTCTGAACCCAGACACCCGTTCTAACTCCATAATACTGAAACTTTTGTTTCTCTTTTCTCTTCTTCGAGGATGGTGTACTTGACAACCCATTGTTAGGTGAGATTTTACATCACCTAATTTTGTAGTTTATAAATAGATTGGGTACTTAGACGTCTACTCGAGAGACACAATATAGACCGATCTATGAAGAAGACCAATGCTAGTGCGTGTACACTGGTGTGGACACCAGTCCGTGTGAGCCGCCCTGTTGACACGAAGAACTCCAACCGACTCGACTCGGGCACCCCATTGACCTGAGACACAGAGAGTGGTAGATTGTCCAAATAAGAGTCTCCTTCCTAACGTTCTCTCGTGCTCTTTCAAACGTTCCCGAAGACTTCGGATCTGAGTCCTGCCCCGGTCACAGTGTGTGGGTCTTAAGTTTCGTAAGTTTTGTGGTGTGGTCTGGTCGGGTCAAAGTTACCGACCACTTTACCCAAGGTCAAATCCAGTATAACCTTCTTTAAATCCCTCCTCCATTCTTGAGGGGTATAAAAATTTTAGTTAAACGGTGTCGTCTGTTTGTGATTGTGACGTCGGATCTTTACAGGTATAAATGTCCTGACCGTTTGTAATAAATATTCCCTGGTGTATCATCTGTGAAAACCGAGATGTCCAGTCTTCGGAGACAGTGTTGATGAGTTGAAACAACATCACAGTTTCGTCGGGATCTGTTAGTCACTTATTTACCTGTACCTATGTAAAGTTATTTTAAAATAATTGTTTTGTTCACCGTCCGACCTAAACTAGGTACCACGATATCAAACGACTAGGGAATGGAGAATAGCTCCACTCTAGCAAAACGATTTTTCCGGAATAGAAAGTTTGTTTATCACACTGAAGGTAGTCTGTGATTGTTTGAGACCCTCCTGGTTTCAACCGAGTTTATAGTCTGGCGTCCGGTTGTATACCTACTCGAAAACAAGATTAACAGTCCCCTTCCCGTAAGAGACCCGAAAATCAAAAATTAATTAAATAAAAGTAACCCCCGATCAATGAAATGTCGTAACATCACCCAAAACGGTATGTAACTGTACTTAGTCGGTACACACATGTACACAAGGGGTAGGACTTGGGGGGAGGGTGGAGGGAGGGGTAGGGTACGGAGTCCCGGTAGGGTCACGTGGCCAGGACTAGTGGGACAGAGTACGTAGCTTGGACCTGACCGCTAGATAAAGTGTATACCATTATATGTACAAAGTTACGGTAAGAGGGTTTAGTAGGGTGGGAGCGGAAGAGGGTCTCAGGTTTTAAGACAAGGAATAGAGACACAGAAAAAACGACAGGGTGTATATCCCAGTAGTATTGGTATAATGATTTAAGGTATATGTACACAATTATATGACATAACCACAAAAAGAAAGACTGAATAAAGCGAGACATATCATCCGAGGTCAAAGTAGGTGGAGTAATCTTGACTAAGTTTACGTAAGGAAAATTATCGACTCATTATAAGGTAACACATATACATTGTGTCGAAAGAATAGGTAAACAGATGTTACCTGTAGATCCAACGAAGGTACAGGACCGATAACATTTGTCCCAACACCACTTGTGACCCCATGTACACAGAGAAAGTCAAGACCAAAGGAACAACACATACGGGTCGTCACCCTAACGACCCAGGATACTGGTAATATAAAGGTCAAAAAATTCCTTGGAGGTTTAACAAGAGGTTTCACCGACATGATCAAACGTAAGGGTGGTTGTCACATTCTCCCAAGGTAAAAGAGGTGTGGACGAGGTCGTAAATAACAAACATCTGAAAAACTATCGTCGGTAAGACTGGTCCCACTCTACCATGAAGTAACACCAAAACTAAACGTAAAGAGACTATTACTCACTACAACTTGTGGAAAAGTACACAAACAATCGGTAGACATACATAAAAAACCTCTTTACAGACAAATCAACAAACCGGGTAAAAAACTAACCCAGCGAATAAAAGGACCATAACTCGACGTACTCGACGAAGATATAAAAACTCTAATCAAATAACAGTCAACGAAGTAAACGATAATAAAAAAGGGTGAGACTTCCGACAGAAAAGTGGAACGAATATCGAAGGAAGTAACACGTTTTCGAAAATTCAAATTAATCCTTTTACATAAATAAATAAGACGACAAGGCTCAAAAACAATATCGAACTCCCGAGAAATCAACACCGTACACCTTAGATCAAGGGATTGTCCCCTAACTTGGACCCGAGGGACGTAACTCTCATCTCAGAATTGGTGACCTGGTGGTCCCTTAGGGGGGAATCCGAAAATTATATCGTAAACAAATGTCTGGATGAGTGTATTTAATTCTACAGACAGTAACCATCACAAACAAACGACGGACTTACACTATTAACGAATAAAGAAAAACAAACAACATCAATCACGAGAAAGTTCCTTCTTTCTGTTTTCAAAGATTCTCCTTCTTCTACCCTTTATTGTTTCGTTAATGTCCCAAGGAGGTCCCATCCCTACCCCGAGACAAGTCCTTCGGTCTAAGAGATCGACCTTCACCAGGGTCCCTAGGTGTCTGAACAAGAGTGTGAACCCATGTACAACCTCAGTGGACCTCTCGAAACGTTTTAGGAGTACAGGTCCGATGTGGAGTCCCGTCAATTTAGTCTGGGTGACGTCCACCCTCGGTCCGTAGTCGTAAAAATTTGGAGGGTCACCTTCAGGTTGTACGTCGGTTCAAACTCTCAGTCCAAAAGAGACGTGGGAAATCCCTGACAGACACCAGACCTGGTAGGGTACGAACGAACAGGGGGTGAGTGGTCCTACGGGGAAGACCCTTGGGTAGTCCAGGTCCTCATAAGAAGAACCCTTGAGTTATTATGCATTACTGTCCCAACAACAACAAGTTAGTGAGTCAGCACAGGCTTAGAAACACTGGGGTACCTGACGTCGTGCGGTCCGAAGTGACAGGAAGTGACGGAGGTCCTCAAACGAGTTTGAATACAGGTAACCCAGCCACTACAGTAGGTTGGTTGATTAGAGAGACTTAAGACTACGTCGGGGTCCCGGGACTCGAAGTTATAAACAGTTGAACTTTCAAGTAAAGCGAAAAGTTTTAGAGTGAAAAGAAAAGTCGTAAGTAGATATTCAAATATTAGAGTCTCATGAGATAAAATCTTCTGGTTATGAAAAAGTTGTCTTTATAAGGAAAACGAATCCCAATTTGTACTTATCGGTCTTAATAGACTTCCGTCTGAAGTGTTTCTTATATAAGTTGAAAAAAAAAATTTAAAAAATAAAAAAATTTAAAATTTTAGAAATTAAGAATGTACGCAAGGGTTTGTACTTGGGGGGAGGGTGGAGGGAGGGGTGTTGTAGAGAGACCCAGTAGGGGTACGTGGTCGGGGTTCGTTCGACATGGGATGTAGTCTGTACCTGACCGCTAAGTTAAGAATGTACTGTCATATGTACAGTTGAAAATTGTCAATTTTAACCTCTTCCTTTACCGTTGGGTGGGGTCACGAGAACGAACCTCTTAGGGTCCCTGCCGCCTCGGACCATCCGAGGTAGATACCCCAGCGTGTCTCAGCCTGTGCTGACTTCGCTGAATCGTCGTCGTCGTTGTCAATTTTATTAGAAGATGAATTCGTAGGAGACTTGTACGGTGATTGACTTCAGGTATAAAATAATTAAAAGGACATTGAACGAGTTTCGTCGTGCCGTTGGTCGAAATTCCTGAGAAAACCCAGTCAATGACAGGGTAATGAAGTAAGACCATTATCCACCTTTAATTTCGATTTTTCTTCAAACCTCTAGTAGACCAAGGGACAGAAGAGGGTAAAGTAATTATTTGATTGTCGAGTTATCAATTCAACAAAAAGGTTGAATCCTTTTGTGTGCGTCCACTGTTATCGTTCTCCGAAGAAATATATACCTTCTAAGACGTCGCGAAAGTCCTTTCAAACGTCCCTCGTGATTAGTATAAGAGACAGGACAAGAGAGTCGGAGAAAGAAGGACGACGTAAGTGACGTCCCGGATACAAAGACTTCTTGTCATCGAGGAGAAGTCTTCACCGAGTGAAGTCAGTAGAGGAGTTTAGGTAGGAGTTCCCCAAGATCCAACGGTTGCAGCAGGGTGTCGACAGAGAGACGGTTCGACTAAGAACGGGGAGTGACAAACAGAACCTTATGTCGACGAGGTCTGGGAAGGAAAGAGGCCCCGAAGGAGTGTCCCCAGTCGACCTGATTGGGTCTCCTCTCACGTACTGTCTCAAAGAATACCTCGTCCCACGGGGTGACGACCTGTTCCGGTCGAGAAAGGATTACGGAGAGGCCAGTTCAGAAAAGAGAGAGGGTATTAAAAAGACATTTCGGGAAGTTCATTTCTATAGTCATTGACCCCTTGGTCGACTCTCTGACAGACCGGTTTGTAGAGAGGGTTCCGACTAAAACGTGGACCCTTTTTTCCGACGGGAGTCGAAACTGTCGGTGGATTTCACACCTCGGTCGGTCAGACCCGACCTTGGAGGGGTAAGAAGGACGATGACCTTAGGATCGACGTTTCGTACGGAAAGTGCTTCCTTAGACTTTCAAACAACAACGAAAACGGTAAAAGCCAGAAGGGACCACCGAGTCTACTATTTTGCAGACGGATATTACGTCCTCTGGACCCAAGTTAGGGACCCAGCCCTTCTAGAGGACCTCTTCCTTTACCGTTGGGTGAGGTCATAAGAACGGACCTTTTAGGGTACCTACCTCCTTGGACCAATCCGATATCAGGTACCCCAGCGTTTCTCAGTCTGTGTACACTCACTGAAGTGAGTGAGTGAGTGAACGGTAAAAGTACGACACTTACCTACGACGGGTAAGATCTGAACCTCTTTTTAACCCACATTCCGTTTGGGTAGGTCTAAGATTAGTTTCTATATGTGGCGGTGGTTCTCTGTCCCTTGTCGGCTTAAGACTTCACATCTGGTTTTGGTGTAATCAGTTATTAGAATATTGGATTCTATTTATTGATTAAATTGTGTCAATAAAATTACTCATAAGGTTTTACATCCTGGTCTGGTGGTTTAGGTACTAAGTCATCTACTACCGAAAAAAAAATGATACATTTGCAGTTTCAAAAATTGATAAGTCTTTTCATCTCTCCTATTACATTTGAGTATATGAGTGGTGGAACTAAATTATGAAAATTTACAAAATAGTGTAAACGAACTAGAGAAAAAAGTGACGTTGATTCCAGGTAGATCAGTTCCGATACCAAAAAGGACACCACTATATATCTACACTCTCAACCTGACACTTCTTCCGACTCACGACTTCTTAACTACGAAAAGTTGACACCACAACCTCTTCTGAGAACTCTCAGGGAACCTGACGTTCCTCTAGGTTGGTCAGGTAAGACTTCCTCTAGTCGTGACCCTAAAGAAACCTTCCTTACTACGATTTCGACTTTGGGATCATGAAACCCGTGGAGTACACTTCTCAACTGAGTAACCTTTGCTGAGACTACGACCCTCCCTAACTCCCGTCCTCCTCTTCCCCTGCTGTCTCCTACTCTACCGACCTACCGTAGTGGCTGAGCTACCTGCACTTAGACTTACTTGAGGCCCTCAACCACTACCTGTCCCTCCGGACCGCACGACACTAAGTACCCCAGTGTTTCTCAGCCTGTGCTGACTCGCTGACTTGACTTGACTTCTCTTTAAATGGGTACGTTGTGGGTCTGAGTCATATTTAGAGATTTTTAATTCATGTAAAAAGATATACTGGTGTCATAATAATATAACGAGTTGTTTTAATAATTAAAGAATCGTAGTAGAGTGTTAAGTCAAGTCGTAGAGGCCAACAATGATATTATAAACCCCCTGGTCTAAATTAGTTCTAGTCGTGTAGAACGAATACTTCCCTGTTCATAGACAGGGACCAACCAGACACTCTCCTTTTCTAACACACCGGAGTGTAATCAGTCCCTTCTGACATCAGTCCACTCTGACCCCTCCCTTTCAAAAGTCCTCTCCATCACTCTGTCCGACCCTAGGAAACGACGTCCCGAACATAGACCTGTTTGCAGAGGTCCTTGTTGTTCTATGTTTCTTTGATATTCTCTGATTTTATTGACGTACTAGCGTTGACGACCCCGTTTCACCCTTGTTCTGTGTTTTCTGGTCTTTGGGTCGACGGTGAAGACTCCCTAGGTCTCGTTTTTGTCCCATGACGCGTACCAGGGACGTGTGTCGTGGTTGGTCCCCCACCCGTCCGGTGGGATCGATGGGGGACCTGGACGGCACTAAGAGTGGAGTAAATTGCCTGGTCGAAATTCCCTCGCTCGTTCCCTATTCAATGAACAAAACGAGGGAGTACGAAGTAGTGTTCGGAGTCATCTTGGAACGGACGTAAAGAGTAGACCGGAGATTAGTTAAAGATAACTAGTTTCTCAGGTTCCTGGGGATGTTACCCCATCTTTTAAGGTCCATCTCTGTCGTTCTTAACATTATGTGCTCGTTCCTCTTCCACCAGGCAGGTACAGACCTTTATCACTATATTTACTAAATGAAACACTGTCAGCGAAAGACCCCTTTTGCATTTCCCACTCTATCTCCTTCTGTTTGACCGTTTGAAATACTAAATTTTCCTTAGCTACAAATAGCTACTCGTGAAGTAGTAAAGTCTCCCGAACTTCTTTTCCGTAGAGGAAAATATCTACTACTTTTCCCTGACAATCAAGTCTACCGTAGTGGGCTTTCGAGAGGTGCGGGGGACGAATGAAGTGAAAGGTAAAAGAAAAAGAGGAACAATCTTTAGTGTCGTGGAGACACGTTAACGGAAACTTTTACTGGTTTCTCTGAAACTGATTTCCGGTTCCAAACCTCTTCCTTTACCGTTGGGTGAGGTCATAAGAACGGACCTCTTAGGGTACCTGTCTCCTCGGACCACCCAATGACAAGTACCGCAGTGTTTCTCAGCCTGTGCTGGCTCACTGATTCGCGGTGTACGTACGACACATCTCTTTTACCAGTATTTCGGTCAAGGACCTACAAAGGGCCAACCTTCCCTTTTCCACAGTCTTTACTCCGACTTTTAATGTTGTATTATCAAGAACTTTCGGATCTCTGTCGTGTTAAAGACCCACAGAACTTTGACGACACTTACATTGTCTCTTTACTCCTGACCTTCACGACGGTGTCTCGACGGGATCCCGGCGGACTCAGTAGTGTGATTAATCTCTACGTCTACGAACTATCTGATCTGACTGAACGATCTGACTGTTCGATTGACCTAACTGACAGTTTAGGACCCCGGACCCTCGAAATTAGGTAAGAGGGTCTATAAGAACGTGTGAGTTTACATTCTTTGTGACCAGACCCTCTATCGGAGAGTCCGAAAGAGGAGTCACACATAGGACGAAGGTGTTAGTCGTGGAAGTTTGAAGTTGAAGGGGGGACGAAAGACAGATATCGTGTCTTAAAAGGAACAAGAATTGTTGTATTCTTTCGTGCCTTCTTTTTGTACGTATAGTTGGTTTGACCTTTCTTTTTTTTTAGGACAGCAAAAGATGGAATGTCAAGAAGGAAAATAGAAAAAAAGAAAATTCAATTAGTATCAATGAAAAGAAAAAAAAAAACAAAAAAATTTTTTAAAATAAAAATGAAATAAAATGAAATGTTATGACATAACCAAAACGGTATGTAACTGTACTTAGGTGGTGCCCACACAAAGTTTAAAACGTATACTGGATATTGACATGAGAGGTCCAGAGTGTTTTATGGTGATACATTCGTGGGCTGTAGGTGGAAGATGTCTTATAGCGAGGTCTCTGAATGGTCACGGTACTCTCTACGGCAATACGATTTTCGTGGTCCACTGGACGATTAGTCACTGAGAACAAGAGGTAGACACGAGCACTGACGGTCGTCGTCGTGACTTTAAATTGAGAAACCTGAAGAATTAGATTGTTACATTATGGTAAATTGAAGAGTAAAGGATAAAGAGTCCGGAAGAAGGACGGGGATGATTTGTTCACGAAAAAAGTCTGAGTTGGAAGTTGTAAACGAGAATTAAAAAGGTAAGAGGGAGGTTATCTCTATTGCAGGTTACAAAGGTGAAGTCGTCAATGGGGGAGGTCACTTCCCAGTCCTATAGATCTACATACTGTACAGTTGAGTGGTTCTCCTGTCAAAGGTGAATCTGCAAGAGGACAGGGGACTACAGGTTCGTAAAAGAGGGTTAGGAGTCAGAGAGGGTCGGTCCAGGGAAGATTAAAGGAAAATAGGTGTTTGTTGGAAGGTGTTGAGTTTGGAATTTGGAGTACATTGAAGTCGGTGAAGATAGTATAACGTACTACAGGGTCCGGGATCCAGATGATACGTACGTATAAAAAAGGATCGAACGGAGACACCAAGAACGGGTTCAGGATAATGTGGGTAGTTTCATAATGTATCTATCATTACTCTGTTGATAAAATCATCTGAACTTATTACATATTTGTTTCAGGGTCCAATCCTAAACCACCGAACTCAAGATAAGTCAGATGGAGAGTCTCCGAGTCAAAGAAAAGGATATTTTACTATCAAGTTCTTGTCCAATAAAATATCCCGACAACCCCTCTTATATCTAAAGTGTATCGTGAAATTGCAATATCAACAATTCTTATTAATATACGATAATAATAGTAATTTACTGATCTAAGAGGAAATCTAGTCCTACACCGTTTAGTCCGACCTCCAGATTCATTTTAATACTTTATCTACTTCAGTCGAAGGGGTCGAGCAGTTCGGAAATCCCACTAAAAAGAAGGACAGTTTCGACACCAAAGTGCTTCCAGATTTGTAACCGACCGACTGTTGTTAGACAGAATCGTTGTATCCTAAATTCGTACCTAAAGTACGTACACATGAACACACACACATACACACACACACACGCGCGCGCACGCACGTGCGTGTGCACGTGTACACACACACTCATAGTGGCACCTCTTATCGAAACCCCTCGTCGGTTAAAAAGGATCGTAGAAACTTTAGAGGAGGTCCGAAAAAAAGAGGAGGTGAAAGAGTCCTCTATGGGGGTCTCACAAACGGTAGCTCTTGTCTCTTTTGACTTCAGTCCTAAAGGAGGACCGGGTCGGTGGGTGTCCATGCTAAGGGGGAGAAGACCTTGTTTGTCACTCTTCGGGTCGTCTGATAAGCACGGACTAAGTGGGTAAATGTGGAGTCCCAGTAAAAATTCGACCTCCGACTTTTGGCTTACCGACATTCAGGGATCCGACTTATCTCATTTCTAAATATGATACATAAATAATGTCATTATTGAAGTGACGATATTTTAGGGGACTAGTTGGGTTATAAGATTTACGACAATTATTAAATCTATCCGACATTGTTGTCGGGTGAGGTCGCAAGAACGGACCTCTTAGGGCACCTACCTCCTCGGACCGCCCGATGTCAGGTATTACACGTCTGTACTGACTTCGCTGAATCGTGGCGTACCGCCGATCGTTGTTTTATTAGACGTTTTGGTTTCCCCTTTTCATATTTACCACCACTGTCTCCTGTATATTTCATACATGGGCAACTTATGTATTGTGAGTCATACAAGTGTCAGTATTCATTACTTTGTTCTTTTCAAGTCTGTACAGGGAATTGGGGACGACAGAAAGAAAAAACCTTCGTTTTGACTCTTATACTAAAACACATTACCATATTACTTTTGTAACATGAAACACGTAGACCCTGTCAGTTACGTTAAAATCGATAAAAGGTGTCGTTCGTCCCCCTCCCTAATTGTAAATAACCCGTGTCTATCGAAACACTTTCACTTTCAGAGAGTCAGTTCAGGGTGAGAAACGTTGCGGCACCTGACATCGGACGGTCCGAGGAGACAGGAACCTTAAGAGGTCCAGTCTTATGACCTCACCCATCGGAAAGGGAAGAGGTCCCATAGAAGAGTTGGGTCCGTAGCTTGGGTCCAGAGGACGTAACGTCCTTCTAAGAAATGGTAGACTCTGTGGTCCCTTCGGGTGTCTCTCGAAGTGTGTAGAATTTTAAATTAGTAGTATTTCTGGTACTAGTATAACTTATACTTCTTTGACCCCGAGTCTCTCCAGTCTTTAGAACAACTTCAGGTCTGCTATCTTGACCCAAACTTGAGTCTAAATAGAGTAAAGTATAGAGAAGAGATTTTGGAAGAATAACTTCATATTATAAGTTTACTTTTACGTACGACCGGCATTCGCCTTCCACGACTTTAGAAATGAAGCATTTGTGAAGTACATTCGTTGGGGACCTAATTCCTTGACTCTTCGGGGTCCTATTACCTTGGTCTTGGGGTTTGCGGAAGTACCTTTTGGTGATATGAACTAAGGTCCTGGTCTCTAGTCAAAACGGATAAAAACTTACACTTATTTATCTGTACATTGTTCAAGAGACAACTGAAGATGGGTTAGGACGCTTTAAGTAATATAGGAATATTCGTCAATGTTTGGTAACGAAGAGTAACGACATATTTTTAAGGTGACATTCTTATGTGTTACTATGTAAATGGGTGAGATACCACTTATTTGTTCACTTCATAAAGGACAAACCACCATAATGTTTATTGGGACGATACTTACCAGAACCAACTGGACTAAACCGTAAAGGCGACATAGATATAGATCCCCATCTTAGTGACACCGTACCTTATACGAATCGTGGTTGAAATAACTTATTACGGCTGTTTAATGAGTTTCAGAGATGGAAAGGTAGACATCTTATACTCTCAAGATTAATAAGATGTAGGAACGGTTATGCACGTCAACGGACAAAAAAGTAAGTCGTGTAAAATCGTCACCTAACCATAGAGTGACTCTAAAATTGAAGACACTTTTAAGACTCGAGAGAACTGAACGAAGAAGGAGGACGAAGGAGACATAAACTACCGAACGTTGGTTGAAATCCCGGTTGGTCGTGGAGATTTACGTGTGTCTCAAGAACTTTACGTAGCTCGGTCCTCCTCGTTATTCGGGTACTTGTTGTTCCACCTTAGAAATCCGTTCTTGGTTACATGATTATTGATATAGCTTTTTCCTGTCTACTCTTCGTCAATCGTCTTCATCTCGTCTAATGTTTTATTCAGGATCAAGAGGTGGGACATAGGCACGGGAAAGTCGTTGCACTGGAACGCCGAGGAGGGTAATTCTCCCTCTCGAAAATATATACTTGACCGGAAAGCTAAGTGGAATCAGGTATCTTATATCGTGTCAATTGTCATACGGACCGACCAAATCTGAAGTTCTATAGGACTTACCAAGATGAGTAAAACACCGTAGGGTGACGCGGTGGTCCGAACTGACATCCTTTCGCTCTCTATGTACTTGATCTCATCTCGACAGGGTCGACTTTGGTCCTCTCTCAAAACAGGAGTCGATTTGGTCCTGGTCCACTCGTCTCATGACCAGTTAATGCCTAAACACTTAAGGATTTACTGACAACAAAGTTAGGTGGTTTTGGTTCCTCGTACCTTTTGAGAAGATAAAGTGTGTAAAAGGGGTTTCACCTGGGGGACGATATCAGACTATGACTAAAAGAGACGGGTCATAACAGAGGAGAAGGGTCCTTTTTATAAAGAGAGAGAGAGAAAAACACCGGCGTGACACACCGAACACCCTAGAATCAAGGGACTATCACTAGTTTGAACATGGGGGACGGAACCCTTGTATCTCAGAATTGGTGACCTTTTAATCCCTTCAGGGACTATAATGAGAATAGAGACACTACAAGGGATTTTCGGTTTACTCTACTCCCCCAGAAGAAAAAGAATCAGAGGTGAGAATTTCTTGAAACATAATTCACTTCTAAACTCCTCGTGAGGGAATCGTCTTCGTTCAAGGTGTTCCCTTTCGGGACGAAAATTATCTGAGATTAAACGAGGACCTAATGGTGACGTGTAGTCAGGGGTTCAGGTCGGGGTTCTTCGGTTCTCAACGGACGCAGTCGTGTGCGTCGAGGGACTTGAGACTACACGACGGTTCGTCAAGAGGAGGGTTTCGTTAGTTTGGTAGGGAAACGGTCCCTACTTTTACTGACGGAAACTACAGAGTGGCCTAGACACGATCCTGTAAAGGTTTTTTCTTCTACTCAGACGTTTTTAGGAAGGAACCATCTCTCTACTATGTCGTCTAACCCGGGTTCACAACAGGATTTTACGGGTCCTTAGTGAACGTTAAACAAGTTTACTTCTGAGATCAGTTCATCCCCACCCCGGACTCAAAGTTATTAAAGTCTTGGAGGACTCACCACGACTAGGGAGACCACGTACCCGGCGTGAAAGTTATCGTTTCCAGATTCCAGGTCTAAAATCTGTTTGTCTGGACACTGAGTCACCGAGTGTCGAAGTCGAAAGAACAGACGAACAACCTAGCCATATTCTAAATACACTCCGACACGTACATCTTGTGATTAGTGTTGGGGGTCGTGTGTCCTGTACACCTACTATATCTCAATAACATATTACAATACGTCTCTACATCTCAACGAGTTACAAATTACATATCAGAGTGAGAGGTCTTTATCCAGAACTAAGAATAGTCATAAAGGTACCCGGGTAACGGTCCGTCGAAAGCTACAAAAAACTCCGGGTACACGAACAGGACCGTTGGAATCTTCGTCAGGATTTCGGCTCCATTTTATGTTCAACACCTTAAATCCAGTAAGATTCCCTCAAAATGAATCCTATTCTTTCGAATTTTTGTCCCCAGGATCTCTCCAACACCACTCAGTCCCAGGGGACTAAACTTTGGATACGATAACTTGGAAAGGGTACTAAAGGTGAGTGCAGGTTTTGGATACTTCAAAAATCAGGATACGTAAACGGGTATCGAATATTCCAATTCAACTTTCTTCTGACGTAGACGGGGTTCGTTTTTATGAGTCTACAAAGGGTTTGGGCGAAAGGGTCCGTTTAGTTTATTAATGTGTCTTCCTTATTAGTCCAAAATACCCTGAAAAGGTAATCTATACAAGTAATTTGGGAATGCTGAGTTGTACACCTGGTCCCTGGTTTTCGTGACTGCAGTAGACTCTCAAATAATATTTACGTCTTAGAGTCCAAGGGAGGTAATCTGGATGAGTTAGTTGAAGAAACCCTACCCTGGGTCCCTAGACATAAAATTGTTGGAGAGGTCCACTAAGACTCCGTACAATTTCAAACTCTTCGAATTGAAATGTCGGAGTTTGGTTGTCATAGTTATACCAGGGAAGAGAAAAATCCTTACATCCTCAGGTCTGGGATGGGTCGTCAGATGGTTTGATCTTAGACATAAAATTGTTCTAGGAGTACCGTAATCATACGAGTGATATCAAAATTTTTATTACGAGTTCCCATCTTGTATGAAACCCGAGTTAGATGGGAGGTCCTATGACTGATCTACCTAATACCTTGGTCCTTTTGGTATGCATTTAATCACCTTATTCTCCTCTTAAGTCTACCTCGACGGGAATGTAACAATAACAAATCAGCGATTCAGTGCAGGCCGAGAAAACGTTAGGGTACCTGTCGTCGGGTGGTACGAGGAGACAGGTACCCTAAAGGGTCTATTCTTATGACTTCACCCAATCGGTGAAGGAAGAGACACCCTAGAAGACTGGGTCCCTAACTTGGACACAGGGAACGTAACGTTCGCCTAAGAAATGGTGACGCGGTGGTCCCTTCGGGTAACGTGACTTCATTTATTCTTCCTTACTCTCGAAGTCCGTAATGATAAGTGTGAATGTTCAGACGAATTGGATGCAAATCCTACGAGATCCGAATTCGCCTCACTCAATGTCTACCACAAGAATGACCTACTGGTAATCTTCGTCAAAAGTTAACTGTCTCCCTACCATAGAAATAAGACAGGGATAAGTTAAACTTAGCCTCCGGTCGTCCTTCTCCCTCCTTCGAAACAAGAACCGTAAGGAAAGGTTTAAAATTGAGTCCCGGGACCTAAATTTTGACTGACGAAGACGGTCAAGATTGAAGAAACTCCGAGATCCATATCTTTCTCTGAAGACACTAACCTTTCCTTTTTCGGAAGACCTGTTCCGTCTGAAGTCACTAACCTTTCTTTTTTCGGAAGACCTGTTCCGCGAAGTCACCTGTGTAGGTGGTGACGGAATAGCACGGGTGATGTACAGGACGTACCCAGACTGAACAGGAAGGTCCAGTTGTAGACACGAACCGAGTAGAACCTAAAAAATACTAGTCCCTTATTTTTACCCCTTTGACCTGGAAACGACTATAGACTGGTTCTACACCATGACCTTGGTGGTAGTCTCATACATTATTAAAATTTCAAATAAAAGTTTCAATATATGTATGGACATGTATATCGTCGACGACTGAATTCGTATATTTTGAGTAGATGGAAGAACAGGTCCATGAGGTTCGTAGTCTACACTTTTACACTAATTGGTCCGTTCCCCCAATAATTTCCTTTACGGAACTCTCTTTTACCCCTCTCTCGGTTCCTTCTGGCCCTCTTGAGACTCTGGTATTACTGTAGATTGAGGATATTTCCTCTCTCATGTCCTTCTTTCCAAGATCCCCGTGTCTCTAGTGACACGTCGGACCCTTTCAAAGTCGTTCCAACAGTCCCTCGAGGACTCGGTCCCATCGGACGGTCTCCTCTTGACACTGGGGGTCTTTACCTGGTCACAATCATAAGGATTTACGAGTTGATTCAGTCGTCACTACCACAGATATCGTTACTCATAGGGGACAGTTGTAGAGAAGGACATCAACCTCTTCACGTTCTGTGTAAGAGTTTTAGTTTTGGAAGGAGGAGTAGTTTTCGTTAGTCACAACCGATTATAAATTTCTCTGTACATAGTCAGACAAACCGTAGAGGACCTCCCTTCTAAAGTATTCATACTTTACGTAGGTTAGACATGTGAGTGGAATCTGGAAGGTGACGATAGACTCATTTACCAGTCCGAGATATGTAAAAGAAACCTCTTTGTCGTTATTCTTCAAACCACAACAGTACAGTTTGAACCTGATTTCATAACTACCAATTGATTCCGTAACTGGTAACAACTAGTGGAAACTTTTCGATCCTTTGGTTACACCACATCACTCACACTTCACTATACATATGACGGGACTTTGTAGCTGTCTTCTAACCGTCGTTCCTAAAAGAGGGAACACTTTAACTCTAGTACCGTGAACTAACTTTAAGTGCACTATCTAACCAAAAGGCACTACTTACTGTAGTGTGACTTTTTAAACTTTACAACATGTTTTCTTTTCACTGACACACTTAACCTGAGTACAGGTCAATTCGTCTTAGCCCAAATAAAATTTCTGTATTTACCTTAATCTTGACCTTTGTCTTTCAGGGTTTCTTTGTCTTATCTTGGTCCTCAACAGATAATAAAGAGAAGACCCAAATGGAGAGTTAAAGAAGTCTACGTGTCTAATAAAAAAAGGGGTATCAAACCTCAAGTTAGGAACCAGGTAGCACATCGATTCTTCTTTCCGGGACTTAGACTCCAGTGGGAAGTATCTTCGGGGACGACGGTTTTCCTTGGGTTCCGATAAAGGAACCCTTCGTCAAACCTGGTCCTATAAAGTCATTCTTTCTTCCTTGACCCGGACGGACCGTGGATCTGTATAGGTTGTCCATGTCTAATATTTAACCGTTCCACTGTAGTAGGTATCTTTGGTCTGATAACTCATTTTTAAATCTTGATACTGAATAAGAAGAAGGTCAGGCGTACTGGACCTTGTTTAGTACATTGAGGAGATTCGAAGTTAAAAGAACGACCCTTATTTTTACCCAATACCCCTTTAAGTTTAGTATATTAAACGTACTTTTACACAACATTTGAGACTCTACGTTTATTACTGGTAGTCCCGATTTCTTTCTTACCTTCGTTTGTTCGACTCAATGATTGAACGGTCCCTTCACTTATGTGTGGTCACTTCTTTAAGTGAGTTACCACTCATCTTTTGTATGAAACAAAAAATAATATTGTACGTGTTAAAAACTGTCTAATGGTTGTCTGTGTTACCAACTAATTCATTCGTCACGGTACCACTACCGTTCCCGATAGGCAAGTAGAAAAGTATTTTCTATCTACAGTTTCAACCCTAAAGAAAATTGTTTCTTAACTCTCCCAGAAATCTTTAGTTTCTTAGTCTAACATCTCAGCCTTCGTGGCCAGAGACGTTTACATTAGAGAAAAAATTTCCGACACAAAAGTTTCCGAACGACCAACCGTCTGATCGTTTTGAGTCGTATAAGCACTTTCTTGTTTGACTCCTGAACGTTTCTGGAACCTCTGTCCTCTGGACACAAGACACGACGAGGACTGATCAACAAACAAGGTCCCAATAAATAAAAGGAAGAGATCCGGAGGTAAAGGAGTCACTATTTTGCAGATATTAACTACTGATTACGATTACAGGAATGGTAGAGACTACCTGAAACTAAGGTTTCTTGAAGTAGACTAGTACTGGATTTTTTGATAAAAAAAAAGTAGTCTCTACAATTTACTGTAATTTTTCAGTTTATACTAATACAACCATATCGGTGTTATAACATTGTTTAATGGAGGGGTTTAAAGTAACGAATTTCGTTGGCGGAAAATAAAAAGTGTTCACGTTTACTTGCCCCAGGGAACTAACGGTACTGAACCCGCACCAACTAGAACTGACCCGAGTGAGTGTACAACATCAGTCGCCCACTCAAGAACACCCATCGATCAGACACAACTGGATTCGACCCACTGTGTCCCGGAGACGGAGATCATCTACTCAGACAGTAGAAGGTCCTCTGATCAGGTTCGAATAACTACACGGTCACCTTCAAAGGTACTTTCTCTTACCTTCCTACGTTCTGGACCGTGAATCAGTAAAGGTAACGTAAAATGACTGGTTTCGTTTAGTATTCCAGTCGAACCCAAATAGTCATTACTTCATCTACAGTGGAGAACTATCTTCCTCGATATTTCAGTATAACGTCTTCACGTACCTTCCTCCGTCGTTACTGTTTGACCCCTGTAAAACCCGTGATTAGTTGGTTTACCATCGATCTGACCAGATATACTAAGAAAGACTTTGTGAAGAGTTATAAAAGGATTCAGTCTGTCCAATTTAGAGGTGAGGATGTGTCGTTCCTCTTGGTGTTCCTCATCGTGAGACACGTAGAGAAAGACCTTTTGGGAGTTTTGTTTTTGTTCTTGTTCCTGTACCGTAAACGGATTCCTTGTCATCCAATTACCGACTAAATACAGAAAAGTTTTCTTACCAATCACAGGGTCTACTGGAGTTTCCGAGAATCGGGAAAAAGGGTCAGGTATTCATGACAGGTCTCTAAAAAAAAAACATGTCAGAAGCACTTTTGACGTTGTCTATTTTTAATGGTCTTGTCTTCGACTCTTTGACAGGGGTATGATCGATAGGTTTGTTTTCAGGGTTTCAAGGAGAAAGGACAACTTCAGTTCACCATTCACATGGGATCTTTACCTCTGGAGTGACAGGAGGGTAACGGAAGGAGGTCGAGGGGTCCTCGTCACTCCGGTAAAGTTTACGAAATCCGTGTATACCGATAACCTGTCAAGTCTATCTCTTGTGGAAACGGTGACCTCTTTAAAGACTACCTTCTCCACTAAACCCCTTACTGATTTCGATAGACCTCTTCCGACCGGGTACACCCCGGAACCGGTTGGGACTCTATAGGCACTTCCTTGGTCTGTGTATCTTCTTTTCCACCACCGATAGGTCTAACCTGTAGTACTGAGTATATTACATCAGGATCCAGAAAATTGGTGTTTGAGTGAGTCATTGGAACCCTTTACGTAATTTAAAGAAGTTAGTAATCAAATAAGAAGTCCTTTTGTCTCCAATCCCAGTTAGTCCCGAAGAGTTTGAACGTACATAGACATGTGTACTTAATAGACCTCTAGAACATATTTTACGTTTAAGTCTCCGCTAACTCCCTGACTGTACGAAGTAAACTTTAATCGAAAGTTCACCACGGTCACTATGACTACAAGAACCACGTACCTGATGAGAAACTCATCGTTTCCTAATTTAATGTCTCGGTAACTTGTAACGGAGCCTTTCCTAGGGGATAAGGTTAGGACAGAGATACCAGGATAGGTCGGGATCTCAGGAACTTCAGGCTCTTGGACTTCCACGGGACCACGGGCACCGAGACATTCTTAAATTACTAGTAAACTTAACAAGTTATTTTACTGTTTTTACTGGAGTCTTACTGTGGTATCAAAGGAACATTGATACATTCATTCCTCTCTGAACTAAAAACAGATTACCGAATATACTTGATTACCCGAGAATATCGAGTACGGAAGGTGAATCACCTCTGACTTATTAGAAATGTAAACGAAATTTAGTAATGTAAACGAGATCCTAGATTACAGACTACTAGACTCCACCTCGACTATATTGTTACCTCTGTTTCACGCGCTATCTACATTACACGAACTTGGTAAGACTTTAGTAGGGGGAGGTGACAGGTACCTTTTTCACAGAGGGTGCTTAGGTCAAAGACCACGTGTTTTCCAACCCCTGGTGTCTAAATTTACTAGATGGGTTCCGGTGAGAGGAGTGCACAATTAACATATGTCATTTTATGCCGATAAGGATTATCGTATCGATAAGAATGAATTTTAACCGTTCACTCTGTCGTCTCTTCGTCGTGTCTAAGTATGTCGTTCACTCTAACGAGGTCTCTATTACTAACCGTTTTAGATCTAAAGAGGTACACTTGTTCATACTACTGACCATCTTTTTATTGGATATATGACATATCCGATATAAGTATATGATATAATACGATATGATGATATGTCAGACGAAAGTGTCATACGAGAAGTCGAGGATGTAGTAATCAGAAGTTAGGTTTTGGACGACAAAAGAGAACTGGGGTCGTTACCGACGAAATCCCCTCGTCGTGGAGACCCACTACACGACACCGGCGGAATTGTACTCGGCAAGTCAAAAAGACTTTACCTACCCATGTAAAAGACGTAAACGTTCAACCTAAGGTTCCGATCCTTATCATTACGACTCCTTCGGTCTCATGTTTTCTTTTCCTATTTTCCCGTTTCCTGACTTTGGGTGTCCCTTTCCGTTAATGTTCCATATAAGTACATGCGATACGTCTCCCTCCCTAAATAATGTGAAGGTCCCAAAAGTTAAAACAAACCCCCTAAAAAAAAAAAGACGTATTTTCCATCCCGCTTTCTTGACTATAAACAGTCAGACTTAACCTATTCACAGCAACGTTTCTTATTTCCCTCGAAAGTCTTTCACCCGTCGACGTCGTTTCGGGCTTCGGTACCATGAACTATGACGGTACATGAGAGAATCACAAAGACCCGTCGAAAACTCTTATCGTCCGTTCCGTAAGTCCCGACTCTTGTTACCGTTTACAGTTCTTCCTTTCTTTCTTAGATCTCGACTTTTCTGGCAACTAACTGTTCATCCTGTCTAGTTTCCCTCTTTAAGTATAGTTCATAAATGTTAATACTACGATTATCTTTAGTTATTAGTATTTTTCTTTGATATCGTCTTTTAAAATTTTTCGATCGAAAGTTAGTATTTATTTTTACTTTCTTCTTTGACCGGGTTCTGAGTTTGTGAACGGTAAAACACGTAAGACTAAAACACACACACACACACACACATAGAACGATGAGTTGATTGGTTACTTTTCTTTCAAAGTATTAACACAAACTTAAAGAAACGGAATTTTTAATAGGTCACTTTTATACAAACCTCTTCGTGTTCTACCCCGAATACATATTAGGTGACGTTTAGTTCGGAGTTTTTGTTGTAGATTCGTACGTGAAAACACTAAGTGTTTTTTACAAAAGACTCGTTGTTGTAAGACGTTTACGTAACGGACCCGGGCGACCCGAACAAAAGTGAAGGAAGAGTGAAGGTGAGACACGGGGTGTTTCCACCCTACACATTTCAAAGGACCACCGTCTAACCCTACCGTCCGGACTTCCTTTTTGGGACAAAACCTTTGAACGAGTCCGAACAAACCCTCGTCCCACTAAATCTTTGGGTCCCTCTTTACAACTTTAGTCAATAACGTTTTAGCGAAAACGTTATTCATTACTTATTTTTGACTTCCTTTTAGAGAAAGGAGGAGTTTCATTTTTTGATGGTAGCCTGAACAGATTTGTCGAGAAGTCATTATCTTGAAATTTCCGTTGTATTTAATTTTCACGAAGGGTATCGGTTCCGGTCTTGGAGACCGATAGAAACTAACTAAATAAGTAGTCATTTATGGACGGGTCTGTACTATCCGAGACTCGCCTCGGGTCGTGTCACGACTGTTCCTTCTCATTACGGAGAGTACCGAGACTCTGTGGTTGAGTCTACAGTGGAGGAAGGACCGACTGTGACAGAGTCGACCGAAGTAGAGTCGACACGAAATAGATTTGCAACTGGAAAGGTAGTATCCAAAACCATATGGACTTAAGACAATAAAAGATGTGGTCTCGAGATAGAGATGGGTGACGTTCTAATAACATTCTAGGTAAAATTAACAAGTCACAACATCCGGGTCCTTAATGTTGTCACAGATATATACCATCCCAGAATCTTATACAAATAATTCCTTCGCTTACTTCTACCACGTTCGGTTGGTTGTTGGAAAGACAAGTCTACGTATTATGTGTCTCTCTTTTGGTATTTCGTCATTCACCTTCTAGGGCTTCTTTTTAGTCAAAGATATCCTCAATTTGAAAATTTTCAAGTGAAGACTTCTGGTAGTCTCTGCTGTGAGGGGTTGAAAATTACTTGAAAGTAGACAAATACCTAAGTTTAGGTACACTCATTTAAGTTTAGTGTCACTTTCGTTATTAATTAAGAAAAAAGTTTTACTGTAAGACTGTCATTGTACAAGACTAGTTATCTTTTACTATTTCAGATCCTTAATACGTTTTATGTGTACCATAAACTTTTGTATAGTTTCCTCTGTAAACTTTTGCCATTTTTTTTTCCACAGTCTAATAAATTATTTTTAAAGACCCTTGTGGTCAAACAGAAAGAATTTTGTTTCAACCTAAAGGAAAAGAGAAATAGGGAAATATTTAACGTGGAATGAACTAATAAATTACATTAATTTTTATTTCAAGACCTTCTCTTATAACCATTATACATTATATTAAATATCACTGTTTAAATATATTAATACTTCTAGTACCGTAGACCAGGGTAACGAAGTACCCTTTATCTACCCCTTTGTCTCCTTTGTCACAGTCTGAAATAAAAACCCCCCGAGGTTTTAGTGACGTCTACCACTGACGTCGGTACTTTAATTTTCTGTGAATGAGGAACCTTCTTTTCAGTACTAGTTGGATCTATCGTATAACTTTTCGTCTCTGTAATGAAACGGTTGTTTCCACGCAGATCAGTTCCGATACCAAAAAGGTCACCAGTACATACGTACACTCTCAACCTAACACTTCTTTCGACTCATGACTTCTTAACTACGAAAACTTGACACCACAACCTCTTCTGAGAACTCTCGGGGAACCTGACGTTCCTCTAGGTTGGTCAGGTAAGACTTCCTCTAGTCGGGACCCTAAAGAAACCTTCCTGACTACGATTTCGACTTCGAGGTCATGAAACCGGTGGAGTACGCTTCTCAACTGAGTAACCTTTTCTGACACTACGACCCTCCCTAATCCCCGTTCTCCTCTTCCCCTGCTGTCTCCTACTCTACCGACCTATCGTAGTGGCTGAGCTACCTGCACTCAAACTCACTTGAGGCCCTTAACCACTACCTGTCCCTCCGGACCGCACGACGTCAAGTAACCCAGTGTTTCTCAGCCTGTGCTGACTCGCTGACTTGACTTGACTTAGTTCTAAAGTGATAAACTTCTCGTTTCCGTTTTATCTCTAGTATTCGTCCCCTTTATAAACATTACGTATAACATCCTTGATCACCGGAGTTATACGTTCCTTCAAAATAATTAGTTATTCTTTTTATAGTTTATTTATCTTTTCCACTTCACTTCTGTATTCGTCCTTTCTTTTTCCCAAACGTTATATACTTTACTATAAGTTAAAATATACATTAATTTTTTACGTTTTATTTAATTGTTGTCCTATACTAAAGGATAGAATTTTTACCCTTTTACTACGAACTTCAAAATTAATATGTGACAATCACTCCGATACCCTTTTTATGTGAAAGTTTTTTATTCACATTTTTACTTAACAATACTAAAGAAACTTTTAATTGAATCGTTGTAGGCACTTTTAATTTTGTCCACAGGAATCAAGGTGGTTTAACGAGATTTACAACAGAATCCATATGAAGACATAGATGTCCTCGTGTTACTACCACTCTCTCTCTCTCTCTCTTACTTCTTCTTCCTCCACTTTGATGACTCCACTTTGGCATTCTGTCTCCTCTTCTCCCCCTCCCCACACCCCTTCCCCACCCTCCTGGTCCGCCTCCGGTTCTCTTCTCCCCTCCTCCTCCTTCCTCTCCTTTTCTCCGTTTCCCCTTTTTTTCTCTTCGACACCTTACCAGTATATGACTCTGATAGACGTATCACCTTACTCCACGATGTCAGGTTCTTTCCGTTATGTAAACCTAAACAACAATATCTGTCTAGAGGTTTTGTTGTCTTTTTCCACTTTATTCCTGTCAACATTTTTTTTTTTTGTTTTTTTGGTTTTTTTGGTGGTATAATTTGTCAATTTTTTTTTCTCTCTCTCTTTTATGGGAGGACCTTCTAACGTCTTATCGGGATTTTTGTCCTACAGTAAGAAGTTGAAGGGGGTATAAATTATAGTCGTGTCCTATGGTCGATCAGTCACTATTCATCCGACCTGACCATCTTTTTTGGAGGTTAAATTCTTTTACTTAATTAAACTCTGACGGTCATTCTGTAAAAGATCGGTAATCTTCTGTTTCTTATCCATTATACCGTCACAAAAAGATTACAAAGACTGTATGTTCCTTTCTGCACATAAAACGTGATACTTGATGATTGTGTGAGGGTTTGACTTTCTTTTCAAATTAGTTTGTTATGCAACTGGATCAATGTGTATTGAGCTATATAAGATAGGAAAAGAATAAGGTAAGGTAAGACTCAGTAATCTTTCTGTCACGATTAGAACTGGTCAATTGAAGTAAAGCAGATTATCAATGTACTTTGATGTACACTTGCCTGTGACCACACTTTCTTAGGCATTACGGAAAGATTAGTCTAACTAGACCCATGATTTAGGTCCGACTGTTGAACAATAACAACAAATCCACGAGAAGACAGACTGAGAAAACACTGGTGTACCTGACACCGGGTGGTCCGAGAAGACATGCACCCTAAAGGATCCGTTCTAATGACCTCACCGAACGGTGAAAGAAGAGATCCCCTAGAAATTTTGGGCCCCTAACTTGGGTCCAGACGATGCAATCGTCCACTAAGAAACGGCGACTTGGTGGTCCCTTCGGGGACATTAACAAGACGACGACGACGATTCGACGAAGTCAGCACAGGTTGAGACACGCCGGGGTATCTGCCGTCGGGTGGTCCGAGGGGGCAGGGACCCTAAGAAGTCCGTTCTTGAGACCTCACCCAACGGTAAAGGAAGAGGTTACGTCCTTTCACTTTTCACTTTAACTTCAGTGAGTCAGTACAGACTGAGTCGCTAGGGTACCTGACGTCGGACGGTCCGAGGAGACAGGTATCCTAAAAAGTCCGTTCTCACGACCTCACCCAACGGTGACGGAAGAGACCATTGACAATATCATCAATAAATTAAAGAGATTTGAACCGGAGTGGACGTTCTTCTCCGAAAATTGAGGATTTTATATCTACCGACCTCTAACTTTAACACATCTCACACTACCGGGAACAGTCGTGGTCGCAAGGTGAAAAAGTAAGTGACTTGTTTCTCAAGAACTTCTTTTACCTGAACTGAGGACAAGAGTCCGTCGAACGGAAGAGTGACACGTCAGTCATTGGACGTTCGACGACTGTAGTCGAGTATCACTCCATTTAAGTGGTACTTTGACACTTTCACAATCAGTAAGTCAGTACAGACTGCGAAGCGCTGGGGTTCCTGACATCGAGTGGTCCGAGAAGAACAGGTACCCTAAGAGATTCGTTCTTACGACCTCACCCATTGGTAAGAGAAGAGGTCCCCTAGAAGGACTGGGTCACTAGCTTGGACCCAGAGGACTTAACGTCCGTCTAAGAAATGATAGACTCGGTGGTCCCTTCGGGTTTTAAGTGACATCTAAAAATATTAAAAAAATTTCTTTAACTTCTAAGTCAGACCTAAGTCATCTCTCCTTCGACACATCGTTTTGAGTAAACAGTACTTAGGACTAAGAGTCCACCGGGTACCAAGAGTTCGTCCCCCTTAAAACAGGAAGTCCCCCATAAATACCAACAGTGTTGACCCTCTGGTGATGACCGTGGATTCATATCTCCGGATCCTTCGACGATTTGTAGGAGGTTATGAGTCCTCTCCCGGGGGTTTTAGTTCTTAATAGACCGGGGTTCATGGTCATTATGGGTCGAACTTTCTTCAACACAGTACTCTTGACTTGGTGACACTAATAATACTCACCTCACGGAAATCTCAGAACCACACCCTCAGTAAGAACGGTCGAACCCGTTTAGAGGTTTCGAGAGTCAAAGTTAAAGGAGTAGACACTTTACCCATATTATTATAGACAGGTGGAGGTATTATCCAACTCTACACGTTTAGTTAAGTTTCTACTTTTCGAAATTCTGACCCACCGGTTAAAGTGTACCCATGGAAAAATAATGGTAATAACCGGAAAAGTATTTTATTTTGTAACGGTCGTTTGAAGTTTCTTAAACAATTAATTTTCTCTCCATAGTTTTCGTGTTGTGATCCAATTAATAATGTGGTTGTGGGTTAAAAGTAGCAATCCTTATACCGATCAAACTCTCCCCAGACGTGATATTGTAGTATCCAAGTTTTCTCTTAGTTTTAATTTAATCGAAAATAATCACGGTTGTAAGGTTTGTAGACTACATTTTGATTGTCTCTTATATAATACCAATGAGTAATAAGTAAGACAAATGTCTATGAAGGGAAGAGTTATGGTAGGGTCTGGGTTCCTCGGTTGTTGTGTTGTACACGGTTCTTAATGTTTAACACAGAACGAGTCATGAACTGATAGAAAGGTTTAAATAGTTCCAAGTGATTTTTTGGTTGAACGGTCATCGACAATACCTTGTACTCTCCTACTCAGTCATCAAAGGAAAAGGGAACGTATGAGTGTGGAGGCATAGCCAGAGAATCTCCTGATAAATAGAACATCGAGTTACATACAACGACCAGACAAGGAGAGGAAACATTGTGACAGACTAACACTCAGGTCCCTACCCTCCTAGAACGGAATAGGTAAAGAAAAGAAAAAACTTTTTATACAAAAATAAGTAAATCAAACCCGACGTGGTCTAGGAGTACCACCGTGTGTCCGAGAAATGACGTCGCACTCCGAGTCATCAACGTGGTGTGTCCTAGAGATCAACACCGGGAGGTCGGGTCGACGGAGTGTCGTGCACCCAAGGGTTAAGGGGTTGGTCCCTAGTTTGGATACAGGGTACACGATCTTCCACCTGACAATCGATGACCTGACGACTTCTTCAGGGTGGAATAAGAATAATGTCAAACATTTCTTATCCACACGTTACATTAGTTCCCTTACCTCAAGACGTTTATAAAGAGTCTTCTCCAGAAGAATGATAAAAGCCAAAAAGAAACGAGAGGACGTAGACACGTCTCTAAGAACCACTTTTGAATGTCCTCCTTTGTTTATACCAGGGACAAAAGTACATCGAAGATAAGAATGAAACGTCCATTCTTTAATGTTTGACGACGTCCTAACACGAGAACTCAGTGTCTGTATCAGTCAGAGTGGTCTTGTGACGTGTAAAACGAATTACTCTAGGACAATCAACAGAGTCACCTTATAGTGTCTTAGTCGTGTTTGGTGTTTCACGTCCCACTAAACGACCCTTTCAACTGCACTAAAGGATTTAGGTACAGGACCTATGTACAATACCTTTATGTCCTTGTCTCTATGTACAATCCCCACAGACCTCGAAGTCGTCAGTACATCTGACCCAACCGTCATCACCCTTTTGTTCTCATCACCCTTCCATTCTCGACTTTCTAACCACTGAAAATTCAATTCTAACCACTGACGACCCCAGGTCGCGGTCACCTAGGTCCCATTAATCTTCCCCTCTACCTCATCCTCTCCTTTTTGAATAAATAAATCTTTATATTTTCTTTAATTCTCCTTTTCATATCATCCTTTTAAATCACCTCTTTTCTCCGACTTATTGAACCAAATGCACCTCTTGATTATTTTAGAGTCCTGTTCTCTAAACGTGGTAGATGTAATCCGGTGGCCGCGGGTAAACTTATCGCCTCCCACGGGGCCGAACCCGAGGAAGAGAGTGCCTAGAATCTTCAGCCCCGTTCATTCATATGTACCGTTCGGAGGTACGGGGTCTACCCTTAAGTCGGTCTTTTATCTCATTTCTTCTGTACCCCCTTTGGTCAGGTCACTGACCGGGTAGGAGATAACAGGTCTTTCCGGAATATATGAAGACTAAAATGTATCTCTAGTTACCTATTATGTTTTAATACGTCACAGTTGGCGGGACTGAGAATAGCTCTGGTCCGAAAGAGAGACGTATGGATCAACATATGTATTCAGAATCCACTAAATGTAGTAGAAGACCGGTCTTCCGGTTAATTGTAAAATGTCAGGAAAAGACAATTCCCAAACAGTTGGTCTTCTGAATAAACGGAATTGTCATAACAAGAAGGGTTTCAGACCACGGTGAGAGTCTTTCGTGATTTATTTCAATGTAAGAATGTATCGTTCCTATGTTGTTAAATATTGTGCCTTTTTCCTCATGTCACTAAATATTGTTTCTCTTTTAATTAATTGAGTTTTCAGATCATAACGATAGTAGTTTTGATGATATAAGGATAAAGACGTAGGGTAAATGTAACTAATTATAGGAGGGTCCACGGATTTTCTATTTCCTATACCTTCGGACCGTCGTTTGTAATTCAGTTGTCACCTTGGGAAGTGGTTTGATTAAGAATCGAGGTTTTCGGAGATATAGAAATTCTATAAAATTCGAAGTACGGAGAGTGCCAACCCCCGATATTTGTCGTCTGTCCAGTCTATTCAATCTTTCGGTAGTTTCCCCAAATTCGCCTCTGTAAGGAAAATATACGTCCTCTGACAATTGACCTCGGGATTCAATTAAGGAAAATCTCCGTCTTCTCACCTTTCGTGTCATGTTATTCCGTCTATCTGAGACCAAAAACCCCCATCTACAAGTCCTTTTGGGTCCCCCTTGGGGACTTCGGACTGAGCGGAACGGGTAGTCCGGAGAGGCGTACTGGAACAGTACCCACCCTAGAGGGTACGACCGAGGGTCGTCCACTGCAAACTCTTTGGACATACGTCCAGTTCTTCGTTGCAAATCGTGGTCTGTAGCTTATTACCTAACCAAGGTTTAACCCTTTCCTGATGTAGTTCCGACGTATAAAAATGGAACGATTAAATTGAATATACGTCTCATGTAGTACTCTTTACGGTCCGACCAACTTCGTGTTCGACCTTAGTTCTAACGTCTCTCTTTATAGTTATTGGAGTCTATGTGTCTACTGTGGTTGGAATACCGTCTTTCGCTTCTTCTTGATTTCTCGGAGAGCTACTTTCACTTTCTCCTCTCACTTTTTGGACCGAATTTTGAGTTGTAAGTTCTTTACTTCTAGAACCGTAGGTCAGGGTAGTGAAGTACCGTTTATCTACCCCTTTATCACCTTTGTCACTGTCTGAAATAAAACCCCCCGAGGTTTTAGTGACGTCTACCACTGACGTCGGTACTTTAATTTTCTACGACCGAGAAACCTTATTTTCGATACCGGTTGGATCTGTCGTATAATTTTTCGTCTCTGTAACGAAACGACTGATTACAGGTAGATCAGTTTCGAGACAAAAAAGGTCACTAGTATACCTACACTCTCAACCTGATATATCTTTTGACTCGTGACTTCTTAACTACGAAAACTTGACACCACAACTTCTTTTGAGAACTTCTCAGGGAACCTGACGTTCTTCAAGGTTGGTCAGTTAGGATTTCCTTTAGTCAGGACTTATAAGTAACCTCCCTGACTACGACTTTGGATTTGAGATTATGAAACCGGCGAATTACACTTCTTGACTGAGGAAAATTCTCTGGGACTAGGGACTACGACCCTTTCTAACTTCCGTCCTCCTCTTTCGCTGCTGTCTCCTACTCTGCCAACCTACCGTAGTGGCTGAGTTACCTGTACTCAAACTCGTTCGAGGTGTTCAACCACTTCCTACCCCTTCGGACCGTACGACGTCAGGTATCCTAGCGTCACAACCTGTGTTGACTCACTGACTCGACTTCAATGAATTCAGTTTCCTGTTACATAAACTATGTTAATTCAGTAAGGAAAACTGGGAAAGTTTTTTAGACTAATTTTATATTTACTCCTGACAGATGTAGTTGTCTTGGTTCGAAAGGAAGTCACGAATAATTCATGATTTAGAATCACCTAAGACCATCATGTCTCTACTTCCTTTGCACCTATCAAGACCCCACAGAAGGTCGACAGAGGGGTCACTAGGTCCTCCTATTGTAGAATGTCCGACGTATTGTTGTTCGACATTTGTTTATCAGACTTTGGGACGTAGTGACGAACCTTTTCACTAAAGACCCTCACGACGATCTAGTCGTCACTCGAGACATACTCATTCTCCTGGTGATAGTACAATTCGAAGACTCTCTTCCCCCAAACAAACAATGACCTGAAATTGTTTGGAGAGACTGATTATGTGTTAGTACAGTAATTTTTATATGAACGTTTGACCTTTCTTTCTTATATTACGGTCTTATACATGTCAAGACTCTTAAGTCATCCAAATTATATTATTTCTGTAGGGATATCGAGTATAAAAGGAGTAAACTAATACCTAAGGTCTTTGATTTAATTCTTGCTGTAATAAGTAATTTTAATTTTATCGAATATCTATAAAAACGACTGTCCTTCCGGGACTTCCCGAACTCCACACACTACTAAAATGATATAATTTAAATATAAATTTTATATGACGGGTAACTTCCAATCGTCGTCTATGTTTACTCTTTTGTACTACAGTTTCTACTCTAAAGAGTCTTTTTGGTGTCTACTCTACTTGTAACTCCCATCTTTCTCTTTTGCACCGAATGACGACCTTTCCTAGTGGAGATTTAGACAGTCAGGACCGTAGCACTCCTATTAAAATTCTTTATAATAAAAGTTTTCCACGACCTAAAAATTTTTAACGATCAACCCCACGATGGATGGATGATGAACAAGGGTGGCCAGTGGAAGGACCTAGTGACGTAAGTAGTCCGGGAGAGAATAGAATTCGAGGTTGGGAGAGTTTCTTACTGGGTTAAACGACATATAATACCTAGTGAGATTTGGTTTTCGAATTATACTTTCGTGAGATTATTTTTATATGAATCTCAGTTACAAAATAGTCACCAAATATTTAAAACCAAAAGTATACGTCCGTTAGATCAAATTTTTATAAAAGTTTTATATGTGTACTTATATATCTTAAAATTGACGTCTCCGAAAAATTTTTTATTTAATTTTACTTATAAGAGGTTCATCTTACTTCCGAATAATAAAATTGCAGAATCCTTTCATCGCGAAAGACAATAGTTTCTCGTTTCTCGAATAACCTATAGCTGAGACCCCAAAATTTGAGATCTAAAATTTCATGTGACCCCAAATTCACATTTTCTCACACTCATGGTCTCCCGTAATCCCTAGGTATAAACTCGTCTGTATTGGTCTAACGGAAGGAATGACTGTCATAAAATGGAAAGGTCTACTCAGGTTCTCTCTTCGTCTCACTGAAGATTACTTCTGTAAAAGGAACCTGTCGGTTTTAAGGTATGTCCTACCCCTTTACCTACCCTTTAGAACTGACGGAATAGACAAGATCGAAGTAATAAAGTAAAATTCGTCCTTGTTGGTCTTTAAACGGTGTAACTACTCCTTTAGACATTAGTTAGAGTGACACCTTTATCGTTTGACAATCTCGTCAGAGTGACCAACCTTTCCGCTAAAATTACGTGAGAATAGTGGATTAAAGAGAAGGTAGGAAAATACATATGAAACGAGGACGATTTGACAAGAGAACCGGATTTTCCAGAAGAGATAGACATGAGCAAACAAACACACACCTGCACGCATACGTGTGTGTGTGTGTGTGTATGTACGTTGTGTATGTCACATACCGCAAGGGGGAGTAAAGGAAACAATAAAGTACGAGTGACCGAGGAGAAGGTTGACAACCATGAACGAAGAGAAACGGACTCCCGAGAGACACCAGTACTTCGGACAGGGCTGGAACGTGTCCGTCCGTCTTTCACAGTCTCTTAATTATGGAGGAGAAAGTCCTCGTCGGAGTTGGATACCCACAGTCCTTACCACATGTTTTTGGTGTCGAAGGAGTAGGAAACCTCTCTCAATCAGGTTGTACCAAAGGGTCCCGAAGGGTACCCTACAGTCGACGGGTGACCCGGTTGGTAGAATAATAGATGAGAAACAACTACCGAGGGAAGGACGGACTGAAGAGATGGAAGAATGACCACAGAGGGGGTGGAAGGTTTATTCGATGAACGTAAACTGAGTGGGCATAGTCCGTGATGAAAACCCCTTGGAGTTTGATTGTGTGTGTGTCTTGTGTGTGTGTGTCTGATTAATGTTAGAGATACTCCTTCAAAGGAGACTACTAATTACGTCTTTTTTTAGAGAAGTGATAGAATAAAGGGTATCAGATCCCAAACATAAAAAGATAGACTGTACAGTACGTAAAAACGGGTATGGTTGAGAGACGTTGTGCCGTCTAGGGATTTCCCGTAATATATATGATAAGGGTTATTACATACGGGGTATTAGTTGGAGTTATAACTGTTTCTTTTTAATCCACTATTGAACTAAAACTTTATATTTGAGATGGGTACGACGGTAACTTTGAGTCAGTTGTTTCTTACTCAGTAAAGTTTAAATAACAAATATCTCCTCAGCACCAATTTCACAGACGGGCGTTACGTCCTCTGGACCCAAGCTAGGGACCCAGCCCTTCTAAGGGGACCTCTTCCTTTACCGTTGGGTGAGGTCATAAGAACGGACCTCTTAGGGTACCTGCCTCGTTGGACTACCCGATGTCAGGTGCCCCAGTGTTTCTCAGCCTGTGCTGACTCACTGAAGTGAAGTGAAGTGAAATATTCTGTCACGTAGAACTGAAGAAATTTCTGTAAACTGTTCTAATGTGTTATACACACATACCCTCTAAATCGATTTAGACTCTGTCTACTCGAAAGTCAACATACTTATATCTCAATCAACTCCTCATGTGACTACATACCGAGTCACGATTGGACTTACTTTACGAACTCCTGTAAAGACCAGAGACTGTAAATAGTAACGGATAGTCTTATAAAACATCCTTTTTATAAATAAAAGATAAACTAACCTCAAACGACTATAACCGTTTGATACTTGATACCCACCTCCAAGTATTGTGACATGTCCTCCACCACTAGTCCTAGAAGGGGTTCTTTTTCTTTACTTTTTTCAGTTTTACCAACAGACTCCTCCGGAATGTTTATTGACTGTTTTCTCTTCGATTTCCGTTTCCTCTTTTCCTTTCTATATAGGTAGACTTGCGTCTCAAGTTTTTTTATTCTTCCTTTCTATTCTTTCGGAAGGATTCACTTGTAACGGTTTTTATCTCCTTTCGTTAACTTACCCTTTTTGATCTCTATAGAAGTTCTTTTAAGCTCTATGGTTCCTTTGTAAAGTACATTTCTACCCGTGTTATTTCCTGTCTTTACAATACCTGGATTGTCTTCGTCTTCTATAATTTTTCTCCACCGTTATTATGTATCTTCTTGATATGTTTTTATAAAATTACTGGGTTTATTGGTACTTCCACACTAGTGAGTGGATCTCGGTATGTAGGACCTCTCACTTCAGTTCACCCGGAATCCTTCGTAGTGATACTTGTTACGATCACCTCCACTAACTTAAGGTCGACTCGATAAAGTTTGGTATTTATGACTACGACACTTTGACGACGGGAGCTATACAGTCGTTTAAACCTTTTGAGTCGTCACCGGTGTCTTGACCTTTCGAGTCAAAAGTAAGGTTAGGGTTTCTTTCCGACCCTAACTGATGTACACCGAGTTTCGACTCTGTAGAATGTGAAATGTAGTTATTTATTATATCTAAATTCTATGAAGGGACCACCAGGTCACCAATTTTTAGGCGAAAGGTTACGTCCCCTGTACTCAAACTAGGAGACACCCCTAGAACGACACCCCATTGATTCGGGTTCACGGTGTTGACTCTGGACTACGTCGGTATTTATTTATTTATTTTAAGTCTAAATCGTTCATGTAAATACTCTAAACATTTAATATTTCTGAACCTCCCTCTCAATTCGACAGTCATCTTAATACTCAGTTTTACAGAAAGTATCTAATCTTATTGACTACCTTTGGTCGATCTATACAAATTCTCTTCAGTCGTATTTCCAGATACAGACCATAACCACATCTCTTCAGTACGTACTGACTGACAATAATAATGTTATTAATCGTAATCCGTAGGGACCTAATACAACGTATATGTGTCTTCTGAGGACAGCTGGATTTTTTTATAGGTGTAGATTCCTTGGACATTCTACCGTAGACATGGTTGGTGGGTCCTCAGAACGACCGTCTACAAATCCGGGGGATCCTATAAAACGTCATAAGTTTCGGTTACGGTGTCTTAGTCACCCGTTTGGATAAATTTGGTGACCTTGAATTTCATCTACTGTCGTAAATTAAACTTCCTGTATCGGAGTCATGGTACAATTAAATCATACAAAGGGTCTCGTTAGAAATAAATGATACACTCCTTTCGTTTCACCTTTTTCTTGAGATCGATACCTCAATCGCTACCTCAATACCTCGTACGTATAACCTTCATCACATCTATTACGGGAATTCTTTAAACGTCAGAACGTCTCTTCAACCATACCCGTTTTTACGTACTTTTTAAGTGATACAACTGTAATTAAATAGGGTCTGCAAATCGCTGGTTTGATTGACTTTTCGACGTTATCATTTAAACATTTCGTTATAATTCATATTTTCATAAAAACTTATTTCTTAAAAATTTTGAATCTCATTAAAATAATTTGAACGTAAAGAATCTCTTTTAGCGAGTATAATAACAATACCTCTACTGGTAGTGAGATACGAGAGAGAACCAGACATGTCTGAGAGGGTATAATAAACCTCAGTAAATTCTTCGGTAAAAAGCCTCAGTCTGTGCTGACTCACTGAAGTGAAAGTGAAAAGTGAAAGGACGTGACCTCTTCTTTTACCGTCGGGTGAGGTGACAAGAACGGACCTCTTAGAGTCCCTACCTCCTCGGACCATCCTCCGGTAGATACCCCAACGTGTCTCAGCCTGTGCTGATTTCACTGAATCGTCATCGTCGTCGTTCTTCGGTACTGTTCCCTCACTCCCAGTAATTCTGTCGCCATATCATTGTACGTAGGTTCGGCTCCCTGGACCCAAAAGAGTTTGTCAGGTTAATCTACCTGATAAAAATATATTCATTCACTTGAACCCACCTGAGAAGTATCAACGTCCACCGTCTAAAGACCTATCTTCACATCTTTAGTATGTTTTTTAAGGATTATTAAATTAAACAGACTTTCGTGTTCTGATGTTACTTTCAAGAAATCCGAAGTTTCCCCGGAAGGTCAAGTAAGTGAAAAAACGTCTAGTCCCGTGTTTAAGTCCGACCTTCCCTTGAGGTCAAGGAGAATTCTTACCATTCTCCGCGTCGATTCTTATGTCTAGGACTGAGTCTCGGATGATAAAAAGAGGAGTGTCAGATTCGGTTGAGGAAACGGGTCATTAGTAGGTAGACCGTTCCTACACTTTAGTCGAGATGGTCCCGAAGAATTCAGGACATCACTTCCTGTAAAAGAGGGTATGGAGAGTAGTTAAAACTTTAGTAAAAACCAGATTAATAAAAATAAAATTTATATAAACAAGGTCATGAAAACAAGATATAGATGAAGTACTCATGACACACCTACGTAAACCTACAATTCGTTATAGTTTAAAGAATTCTCAACAAAAGTTAAAGGAATGAATAGGGTACGTGGGTCACCGTGAATGTACACACGTAAAAATTCAATGACTTACAGATATTCAACCTATAGTAAGACTATGTTCGTGTCACACCAAAGACACCACCAAAAACGGAAATTTAAAGATATCCATATAGACTAATTAACAAAACCCCTATCAGACTTCTTAAAGAGAAACTTTTACAAAAATTAGGGTATATACCATCCGTCGTGGATTTTATCAAGGGCTACCGGGAGTGGAGGACCGTAAGTTCGGGACATGTCTAGAGGAGATGATTTTACACCCGGTCTGTATAAAATACCCTATAGAAAATGTCCTGATCTAATATGTTTCCGAAACTAGAACCGACACTCAGGGGAGGCAGAAAGGGAAACAGAGAGAGTGAAAGAGTTAGAAAGAGACAGACAGACAGACAGAGAGGAAAAGGAGAGAAGGAGTCTAGAAACGAGAGTCCTGTCGTGTGACGACACAACGGTCATCAGGATCTATGTCTGGATGTCTTTTTCGTCGACTACTTAGGTCGGTTGTCGGTCGTTCCTGTAAAATGGACGTGTATACACTCACTCGGACCTTCGTCTGGGTGTCGGTGGTTCGAGACTCTACTGTCGTAGGGGACGGATGTGGAACTGTCATCGAAGTACTCTCTGAGACTCAGTTTTCGTGGGTCTAATTCAGTACGAACCTAAAGACTGAGTCGCTTTGATATTATGTACAAACAACAAAATACGATGACAAAAGTCCATTAAACAACATGTCACTACCCATTCATTACGACACGAATTAGAGAGTCAGTACAGGTTGAGAAACGCTGGGACACCTGACATCGGGTAGTCCGAGGAGACAGGTCCCTCCTAAGAGCACCCTTCCTAGGGAGCCCAACCTCACCCAACAGTATGGGAGGAGGTCCCCTAGAAGGGTTGGGTCTCTATCTTGGGTCAAGAGGGTGTTACGTGCACCTAAGAAACGGTAGACTCGGTGACCTCTTCGGGTCCCATGGATTCTCAATATTCGTGTCGGTCCAATTCGACATCAGTCGTAGTTGTTAATCGTACTTAGTTACATGAAAGAGAAATCGAGGTGTCAACTTTACATTACCTTGTTTACACTACCAGGTAGTTGTTCCTTACCCGTCTCACCGATGAGGGATCCTCGTTACATGGGTGGGGGATCCGTGACCCTTGTTATCTACGACTACTAAGTATCGAAAGGAGGAAGTAACCTTAAAGGAGGTCGACATCCCTTAACGGAGACGTCTCATACTGACTAAGTATGTCCCTGTGTCCCAGACCGGAGGAACGGAAAAAACCCTGTTGAATCTTCTGGTAGGATCGTGTTCTCAATGGGTGACCCAGTCGACTCTGGGGACCATATTGACATGGTAACCAGTTTAAAAGAAAGGGTTAGGAGGAAAGAGTTAAGGAGTGCCTAGGTAGAGGGTAGTACCAACTTAAGTAACAGGTCCCTTAACACACTATTTTAGAAGGATTCATTCATCTATATAAAGAGAGATTTTCGAGGTTCCCAAATAATAGAAAGATCCTATTTGGTCAAGTTGGAAGGAATAGTGACAGCCGTACTGGGAGTGGGAGTAGGTACACGATCAGTGAGTTCGAATAGTGACCATGACCAATTGGAGTGAGTCTCAACCACTTTATTCCCCTACTCACCTGAACCGTCGAAAGACAAAATATTCTTGGGGACTTGGTGACCGACGAGAAAGTAAGAGGTCCCGACAAGAATATCGAGATCAGGATAGACCTGTTCCTCTGGTTCACCATTGACTCCGGTGCAAACTTAACCGACTCGGTTTATTAAGAGGTGGTTTAACTTATAGTGTCCGTCTTGATGCAACCCGATTCTTTCTCTTTTCAACACCTGTTCGACAAGAAACGAGGGACTCTGAGGATCATAAAGTCGGTCAACCAGAGACGGAGGTCGAATTCGTTTCTCGAAATAAAACGGTTTATCTGAAGTATTCTCTGTTACACTCTTAGTAGAGAGTAAAAAAGATGACTCTTATTCTTATTTTACCTCCAACCTTCCTTATTTATAGAAAGTTTTTGATTAGGTAAATTACGAATGTTATCGGGTTCCTGAGGACTTTTAATAGAGGTAAGTTGTTTCCTTCTTTACTTTCAATTCTTTTACTCGTAAAACCGATACTTGATCTGTGATACCAGATTCTTTTTAATGGGTTTGGAACCTGTATTTTGATTTCTAGTGACGTATCAGAAAGTTTTAGGATACCGTTGTAACAGATTATACGTTGGGTCCTAATAAATTAAGAGATTTCCGTCTAACCGTTTAAGACGGATGGTCGATTTGGACTGGGTAGCGTACAAACACATATATTTCAAAATAACCTTGTGTTGGGATAAGTAAGTGAATTGGATAACAAATACTGACAAAAGAACGATGTTACCGTCTAAACTTATCAACGGTGTCTATAGGTAAACCGGTTGTTCAGAGTTTATAAATGATAGACCGTGTAATGTCTTTTTCGGACAACTGGAGACAAAAGTAATGACAAGTGATGACCTGACACTTCTTCCGTCTCGTGACTTCTTAACTACGAAAACTTGACGCCACAACCTCTTCTGAGAACTCTCAGGGAACCTGACGTTCCTCTAGGTTGGTCAGGTAAGACTTCCTCTAGTCGGGACCCACAAGAAACCTCCCTTACTACGATTTCGACTTTGAGGTCATGAAACCGGTGGAGTATACTTCTCAACTGAGTAACCTTTTCTGACACTACGACCCTCCCTAACCGCCGTCCTCCTCTTCCCCTACTATCTCCTACTCTACCGACCTACCGTAGTGACTGAGCTACCTGCACTCAGACTCACTTGAGGTCCTCAACCACTACCTGTCCCTCCGGACCGCACGACGCTAAGTATCCCAGTGTTTCTCAGCCTGTGCTGACTCACTGACTTGACCTGACTTGACTAATCCCTGGTCTGAATTCGATGAACAATTAAGTCTCCCGAAACAGACTATCTCTACGTTTACGAAACACAAAACTTTTTGTTTTTTGTTTTTTGGAAGTTTCTAAAATCAGAAAATGGACACCCGGTCCTCGGTCAAAACGTAGATTCGATTGTTAAGATAAAGTCACAAGGAAGTCATAGATATATAGGAGTCGGAGAGTTTTAAAGAGACTTGGTAGAAACGGTGGAACGACCAAAGGGGTAATTATTCAATCTCTTTTAAAACTGTGGACGAGTGATATATAAAATAGTTTAGTTACAAGAATTCAAACACTTTTAATACGAGACTGTGTCCGTCCGGATACTAAATCTTTTTCTTTTTCTACAGACTAAAATTTTAGGCAAAAGTAAGACGACGGAGGAGTAGGTACCTTTAATTTTGAGTCGACACGACTATTGCCGATAATGACACTTTGATTCTACCATCTCGTCTTCCAGTAGTTCTGACAAAGAGGAAGTGAGGTCAGACTAAGAAACCCGTTCTCGAGAACACATTCGGACTATTCGTGTAAACTTGTTTGTCGAAGTAAGTTACCGTCCAAAGGAAAGTTCGGAGTCGTTTGTTTTTGGTTACACCTTCTGTTTCACTTACAGAGTCGAAAAACGACAATAAATTAAGTGGTAATGGGCCTAGATGTTAGGAAGGTCAGAGGTCCCAAGTGGACCTACTCTAATGTATTTTGAAAACCTTTTTCGAAAAACGGTCTTCCACCGAGAACAGTAACTTGTTACCCTTCTCAAACTGCTTGGTGTCAAACCCCACTTGTAAGAGTGTCGGTTTCCGAGAAGAAAGTAGATGGAAACTGACCGAAGTCGTAATCATAGTCAAGTCAGCGAGTCAACACAGACTGAGAAACTCTGGGTACCTGATGTCGTGCGGTCCGGAGGGACAGGTAGTGGTCGAGGGTCTCAAATGAATTTGGGTACAGGTAACTCAGCCACTACGGTAGGTTGGTAGAGTAAGAGACGGTAGGAGAAGAGGAGGCGGAAGTTATAAAGGATCGTAGTTTACTCCATATTAACAGGCTAATACATTTTAGTCTCGATATAGGGAATGTAACGTTTGAACACTGTTTAACTTGTTGTACAAGTTTAACGAGTAGCAAATCATCTACGATTCATTCACTTTGACGGTATCTGAAAAGGGAGGGTAAATTAACCCGGGATTGTACATATTCAAACGTACTAGAACCAAATCAGATCAGTTGACCTTTTCGTCTCTCTTCAAATCACCTTCCAGATTTTATGTGATTTTGTCTCCTGAATCCACGTCAGTCATCAAAGAGGATGACATTAATATTACAAATTTATAAACAAAAATAAATAAACCGACGAAACCCAGAATCAACGTCGTGTACCTTAGAAGTTAGAAACAACGTCGTACGTCCTAGAAATCCCTAGATAAAGGGAATGGTCCCTAACTTGGGTCCAGGTGACGTAACCCTCGTACCTCAGAATCGATGACTTGGTGGTCCCTTCAGGGTCGTCAAAGAAGATAGGATGGTCCTTCAAGAGAATCCGACATCGTAAGAGTAAGACAACTAAGGTTCAATAATACGAACTGAATCACAAAACTACGAATTTCACTAGTAAAGATATAGACACAAGGACCGCCTCACTTCCCAATGTTACTGAGCACTTCTGAGAGGGAAAGAACGGAAGGAAGGTACATAACTTAAGAATACAAGAGGTAATTGTTTACATGTGAATACTCTAAACAACAAGGGTTCCCTGGACTTCTTATTTTTATGAAAGTCTAGTGGGTGTTTAGAATCGTGCCCGAGTGAACATAAGAAAAGACTGTACCCTTTCAGAGAATCTTTGGAGAAGAAGGACACGGCAAAAGGACATATAAAACAACTAAAAAAGTCAAAGACTTTCCTGAAGAATACAGGTGAAAGACACAGTGTCTTCATACTACCGACTGAAGTATCCGTCGATAATCAAAGGACCCAGGTAAAGTTGAAAAGACAGTTTACGTAGTAGATCAAACATTGGGTGAGACCCCGCACCAGAGACGTAGTGAGTCATCCTTTGGTCGTTAGAGTCTCAAAGGAAGGACCTGACACGGAGTTTCGGGGACACTCTCCACTTCGATGGGTCTTGTGGACCTTATGTATAGGAATGACTCATCGACCAAAGTAGGAGGTTTCCGAGAGTTGAGAACATAGGGATTCCAAACATTTTAGGTAAGGTCCTTCTTATAAACATTTAAGGAAGAACTCTAATGAAGAGTTAGTCTTTCCTCCATATATATTTATACACATATATATATACATATATATGTATATTTATACATATATACATATACGACCAACAAATCGTATATAATAGAGTAAAATAGGGATATGTAGAGGTGGAACATCCACTTCTTTGTCTTTGAGTCATCTCAATCCCTTCAATGAGACATAAGCCCTAGTATCTTCCACTCGACCACAATTTTAACTCCGGTTGTTTCCGGTATCGGGTACAAAAATGATGTAACATCCCGTGACGACTCGTTTAGAATCATATTGTCAGTGGACCTCCCTGAAGGGACCACCAAACGTCGGAAGGTCCGAGTTACGTCCTCTACACCCAAGCTAGGGACGTAGTCCTTCTAGGGGACCTCCTCCTGTATCATCGGGGGAGGTCATAACAACGGACCTCTTAGGGTACCTGTCTCCGTGGACCTCCCGACGTCGGGTATCCCAGTGTTTCTCAGCCCGTGCTGACGTCACTGACTCGTACGCACGTGTGTCTCGCATTTGCAGACCATTCTCCGTACATGCGGTAGGTCAGTGAACTGTATTACTACTATTGATAAAATCTCGATTTCCTTCGAACTTCTAACAGGATAAACTGGAGAAGTAGAATACTTCTCGTTCGTACTGAACGAGTTGAAATAATCTCTTTATATTAAAGACGAAGTCATTTCACACTTTTCTTCTCTCCACTTTCCGTTTCCTTTTTTCCTTTCTATATGGGCAAACTTACGTCTCAAGGTTTCTTATCGTTCCTCTCTATTCTTTCGAAAGGAGTCGTTAGTTACGTTTCTTTATCTCCTTTTGTTGTCTTACCCTTTCAGATCTCTAGAGAAGTTCTTTTAATCTCTATGGTTCCCTTGTAAAGTACGTTTCTACCCGTGTTATTTCCTGTCTTTACCATACCTGGGTTGTCTTCGTCTTCTATAATTCTTCACCGTTCTTATGTGTCTTCTGGATATGTTTTTTCTAGAAGTGTTGGGTCTATTAGTCCTTCTACATTAGTGAGTGCGAGTGGATCTCGGTCTGTAGGACCTTACACTTCAGTCCACCCGGAATCCTTATTTCGATACTCATTTCAATCACCTCCACTATCTTAAGGTCAACTCGATAAAGTTTAGGATTTTCTACTACGACACTTTCACGACGTGAGTTATACGGTCGTTTATACCTTTTGAGTCGCCACCGGTGTCCTGACTTTTTACAGGCAAATGTAAGGTTAGGGTTTCTTTCCGTTACGGTTTCTTACAAGTTTGATGGTTCGTTAGTGAGTAGAGTGTGTGATCATTTCGTTACGAGTTTTAAGAGGTTCGGTCCGAAGTCGTTATACACCTGTTCCTCTAAGGTCTACAAGTTCGACCTAAAAGTTTTCCGTCTCCTTGGTCTCTAGTTTAACGGTTGTAGGTGACCTAGTAGCTTTTTCGTTCTCTCGAGGTCTTTTTGTATATAAAGACGAAATGACTCATACAGTTTCGGAAACTGACACACCTAGTGTCATTCGACACCTTTTTAAGAAGTTCTCTACCCTTATGGTCTGGTGGATTGGACGGAGAACTCTTTGGATATACGTCCAGTCCTTCGTTGTCAATCTTGACCTGTACCTTGTTGTCTGACCAAGGTTTATCCTTTTCTTCATGTAGTTCCGACATATAACGGTGGGACGAATAAATTGAATATGCATTTCATGTAGTACTCTTTGCGACCCGACCTCCCTCGTGTTCGAACTTAGTTCTAACTCCTTCTTTATAGTTATTGGAGTCTATACGTCTACTGTGGTGGGAATACCGTCTGTCACTTCTACTTGATTTCTCGGAGAACTATTTTCACTTTCTCCACTCACTTTCTCAACCGAATTTCGAGTTGTAAGTCTTTTGATTCTAGTATCGTAGCACAGGGTAGTGAAGTACAGTTTATCTGTCCCTTTGTCACCTTTGTCACTGACTGAAATAAAAAGACACAAGGTTTTAGTGACGTCTACCACTAACGTCGGTACTTTAATTTTCTACGAATGAGGAACCTTCCTTTCAATACTGATTGGATCTGTCGTATAATTTTTCGTCTCTGTAATGAAACAGTTGTTTCCAGGTAGATCAGTTCCGATACCAAAAAAGGTCACCAGTACATACCTACACCCTCAAAAGGTATTTCTTTCGACTCGTGACTTCTTAAATATGAAAACTTGACACCACAACCCCTCCTGAGAACTCTCAGGGAACCTGACGTTCCTCGAGTTTGGTCAATTAGGATTTCCTTTCGTCGGGACTTATAAGTAACCTTCCTGATTACGACTTCGACTTCGAGGTTATGAAACCGGTGGACTACCCTCCTTGACTGAGTAATCTGTTATAGGACTACGACCCTTTCTAACTTCCGTCCTCTTCTTCTCTTGATGTCTCTTATTCTACTAACCTACCGTACTCAAACTCGTTCGAGGTCCTCGACCACTTCCTGTCTCTTCTGACCGCACGACGTCAGGTACCCCAGTGTTTCTCAGCCTGTGTTGACTCACTGACTTGTTGTTGTTGGTGTAACTGTTATGACACACTAATCCTTGACTTATGTCAATGGACGTTTCTCAGAACAACCAGTGTTTACCCTGCATTAGACGGGTCAGTACTATGAAGATCGGGATTTTAGGAAGTATTAAAGAATTTTAAAAAAAGTACCCTTGTTTATGGTCCTTACGGTCGATGATACCAACTTGAGGTTTGTACGTACTCCGGGGTCAAAATCTTTTATATTGTGTAAGAGTATGTTTTACCACCAACCCTATTATAGGACTTTGTATACTATGAAGACATCCAGTCTCTTCTCCCTTGACCTTAGATTATCTCTCTCAATATTACTGACACGGTTGTTGTACCTTCGTCGTCTCAAATTTGTTCAAGAACTTTAGGGTACACCACAGTCTTGTACACCCACCTTCCTCCACTCGGGAACTCCCGTAGTTCGGGGAGAGTTCTACACGTCGACATGTTACTACCGTACCTAAGAAGAAACCGATGGGAAGTCAACTATCTAAATAACCTCAATTTAAACTTTAAACAATGTTCCTGAACTTACATCCACTTCTTTAAACGTTCCTTGATACGTATATCGAACCCAGTCCCCTCATGATACTGGTACCATTATAAAAAAGTGACTAATATAAAAGAGACATACGTCTTCTCGAATCTCCTTTTCGTACGTCGTAGACCCTCCCCTTAAGGAGAGAAGTATCCTCACTGACTCCGAAATAAAACCCCCTGTAGATCTCTTCTTCCTTCCCTTCTCCACTCCAAGGTCCTAGGATTTAAGACTGAATTATCGTCGTCGTTATCAAGTTGAACGACTCACCTGACCTGAAGGTGAACTGTACGGTAAACTTCTTTCGTCACACAGGGACTTCTTCCAAAATTTTAGGAGTAGACTCACGTTTGGGTGTCCCAGACTGGACCCGACCTTTAGGCTACTACCTGTTTCTCTATCTACCTTCTATACCTCCTTTGTACTTGTGAACCCTCCTTAAACACTGACTGACCTGCGTAGATATCCCCACCCTTGATATTTTATACCGAGGTTTCTAAACACGGTATCAGGAAACCCCTGATAGAAAAGACCTGTCTTGAAGACACTGACATCTTGTAGGTCGTATTTACTGAAGGTCCTAAGACTCTGGGACTTTACTTTGGACCTTCTTCGAGCACCCACTTTCTAAATTCAACCTTTAGAATTTATCCCTTCCAACATTTCTGTGCCCTTTATCAAAAGTCTAAACTAAAAGTCTCTGACACTTAATCTTCTATTATTAATGTCGTCAACGTTATGAATCTCTTATATATACGAGACGCAATCTTTACCGAATAAGATAAACTAGTAGTCGTGAAATCCTAAACGTATAATAATAGAACTAAAATATCGAGTCTTTAACACTGTGTCTTTTCATGTTTTATTACATGTCTTAATACCCGAGTGACTCAGGAACAGGGTCCTAAGTCTGGGTGATCAGACGGAGGTCTCGTACATAAGAGAGTCTTCCACCCCCGTACTAAAATTCTACTGTGTACTATTTAACCGTTTTATATTTTATTTTTTTTTTAGTTCTTGAACCCGTCACTTCGTCTTCCGGTACTTCCGTAAACCTTTATAAGTATCGTTCCGACAACTGATACTATTCTTTAACTTGTCTTGGATTTACGAATAGTTAATTCCCGACCACCTTATTTTATACAAAGTATGGTAGTTACCTCATGATACGTCATCATTAATTTTCTACACCACAGACATAATAACTTGATACTCACATTGTCGTTCACTGTTTTGTCGATGAAAACATACTAGACACACATTTAATATATTCTCTGTACCAGACAAATTGGATTTTTACATGTAGTTTTCTAGAAGTTTTATAACTTTTACTAATTGAGTAATAATCTCACTACCTATCTCCTTAGACCTACGAAAAATGAAAGAAAAAGAAAAAAGGACATAACGTTCTTAAAAGATTTTAGTGATGTTTAATCGACTTATTATTTTCTATTTGTTATCCAATAAAAGTGAAATTTCGCCTTCATTCTTACCAGTGTACGTATCGACAACGTCTCCTGTGAATCCTTGCATTTCTCACTCTCCCTTTTAATTCAAACCAAAGTGACGTTTATGACAAACCCTGGTCTGTCGGTCAGTAAAAGAGATCAAGATGAAGAAAAAGATACTTTTTATCGTTATTTTAACTTTTGTGTTAGGAAACGTATCCTTTTCGTCTTATGTTTAATAGGACCAAGAACCTTTTCCTGTGAACACTATTTTAAGTACTCAGTCTCTGATATTGGAGGGGTGAGTCTGTTAATTCACAAGGGTAAGGCTATTAAGTCAAAACGCACGACTTTGGAGACACAAAAGGGAGAAAGAAAGAGAGAGAGACACACATACACTTAAACAAGACAAAACCAGTGTCTAGTATATTTGTGTCCTAACAGATAGTGGAACAATAGTAGTTTATACAGGAAGACGGAGTTTTAGGTGAAACGGTCGAGACAAATACTTTTGTTTGGGTACATGTGTCTCTGAAATGTGTAAAGTAAAGACTTAGTTTACGATAAAACACGAATCTAAGGATAAATTCAATCTCGAATCTAGAGATATCTTGAGTCCCTAGCTGTGATAGTCTCTTTTTAGAGTAAGTCGAGACTACACTCAGTCTACTAAATATCTTTTATTTCACCTTTTGGTTTATAGTCTACTACAGCGAATATACACCTTAGATTTTTTTTTTCTATGTCCACTTTAATGAATGTTTCGTCTTTATCTCAGTGTCTACATCTTTTGTTTGAATGCCAATGATCTCTCTTTCCCCTCTTCCCTATTTAACCCTCTAACAGTATATACGTATGGTGTTACATGTTTTGTCTATTGATTATTCCTGGATGAAATATCACGTCCCTGGAGATGAGTTATGAGGTATTTCTGGATATACCCTTGTCTTAGATTTTTTCTCGTCTATGTACATATACATGTTGACTTAGGGAAACGACATGTGTACTTTAATTGTGTAAAATTTAGTTGATATAAGGTTATTTCAAAAAAATTTTTTAAAGGTTATAGTTAGTTCAACTTTTTTTATCACACCCGAGGAAAACGATATCTACGGAAGTTGGGGATATGATCGTGAAGTTTTTAAAAAATGTCGGTAACCTCTAGTAATCTACTTTTGGGAATTGTAGAGTTCTTTCACAGTACTAACGCTCGACTCCGGTTTACTGAATAATTGTCGTGTCTATTCAGTAAAAATCTAACTACTTAGGAGAGTTAAAATGAAAAGAACAATAACACAAAAATAGAATTTTCGATACAATAGTCGGGTTGACTTAATTTAAGGAAGTACTCACCGAAAACGTCTTTGTATAAGTTTCCTTCGACTGAATCATTGGTCGAAAGGTCTAAGTCTTCCCCTCCATTCAACAGGAGTGGTAGTAACTCTCTGCATTAAACAGAGTCCTCCCTTTTATAAAAACTCAGACTATAAAAAAATCCGGTTTTTTCATCTTCCTAAACGTCATCTCGAGTCTCAGTAGTGAACAAAACCCGATGTCCTTTCTTCAAGTAGAGTGTCCAGGTAACTGGATGAACTATTGGAAGCTGATATAAATTAGGTATAAAATGTAGTATATTGAAACGGTGACAAGTATTTACCTGACACAACATCGATGCACCTCTCGTGCGACAGAACGAGAAAATGCATTGGAGTGGGGGTCACGAGAAAGAGAAGGCAATCATAACTACTCGAAAATCCTGGATAATTGTCTCGAACATCCTTACCGTCCGTCCCACGGTTCGAACTGATTCAGTAAGGTGTTAAAACGATTGTAGTGACGTTTGCACTTCTTTCACTACAGTGAGTCAGCACAGGCTGAGAAACTCTGGTGTACCTGACATCGGATGCTCCGAGGAGGCAGGTACCCTAAAAGGTACGTTCTTATGACCTCACCCCACGGTAAAGGGAGAGGTCCTCTAGAAAGGGTGGGTCCCAAACTTCGGTCCAGAGAGTGTAACATCCGTCTGCGCAATGGTACACTCGGTGGTCCCTTCAGACGTAGTGACTGTGGCACTTCTTTCCAGAGGTAAATATGAGTGTGGAAAAAGAAAGTATAAAAACTACGAGTAGATAAAATTTCAACCAATAAGAACTCGTATAAACCTTACGGTGTCTTTTTCTCGTACCACATAGATACAGACTGAGAACAAATTCGGCCCGCACTTTCCTTTCTCTCTGATTAGGTCGGAAACTTGTACGATAGGAAAACTTTCCTGAAAGTACCTTAAATCGGAACCCTAACTTGAGTGTCTTGGTTCACCGACATGACTTGTATTAGAGAGGTACTCCAGTGGGACGATTGGACACTAGACACGAACGACCTATACTACAAAGTCCATTCTCTGAAGTACCAGGTCCCGAGGAAGTAGATTGTGCCACTGGAACGGAAGGAACCGAAGCCATTAGTTTCAGAAAGAGCTCGTTCGACTACCACCAGTCTCTGATGGGAGGAAGAGCCGGTCCCCGACGTGACGACGCAGGAGGAATAAGACGACTGACGGCCAGTGAACGAAAGGACCGTACGTCGGAGTCCGTTCTTTGTGAAAGGGGTAAAGACAATACAGTAGATGGGAAAAACAAGAAAAGATGGACCTGTTTATGTATGAACGTATGTATGTGAACATCCGTGTACAGGGTGGTTGTAAACTACTTTAAAAATAGTGTAATACTACAAATAATCGATTAAAATCCCAGATGTTGTAAAATTCAGTACAGATTGTGAAAGACTCAACAACAGGCCGTTAGTGTAATTCCTCTTGTAATAGTAAAAAACTGTCTACGATACTTGGTGAGGACCTATATTTACGAAGTACATGTGAGAGAATAAATTAAGGACACAACCGGGACTCGTAATCTACAGTGACTGAGAAAAAAAAAAAAAATAAAAATGAAATAAAATGAAATGTTATGACATATCCAAAACGGCATGTGACTGTACTTAGGTGGTGCCCACATGTACGCAAGGGTTTGTACTTGGGGGGAGGGTGTAGGGAGGGGTATTGTAGAGAGACCCAGTAGTGGTACATGGTCGGGGTTCGTACGACATAGGACGTAGCCCGTATCTGACCGCTAAGCTAAGAATATACTATCATATGTACAATGTTACGGTAAGAGGGTTTAGTAGGGTGGGAGAGGGAGAGGGAGTCTCAGGTTTTCAGGCAATATGTGTAGACACAGAAAAAACGACAGAACGTATGTTCCAGTAGTAACGGCAGAAGGATTTAAGGTATATATACACAATCATATGACATAACCACAAAAAGAAAGACCGAATGAAGTGAGACATATTAGCCGAGGTCAAAGTAGGTAGAGTAGTCTTGACTAAGTTTACATAAGAAAAATTGCCGACTCATTATGAGGTAACACATATACATGGTGTCGAAAGAATAGGTAAGTAGACGACTACCTGTAGATCCAACTGAGATAAAACATGTCCATCAAGTCTTTCGGAAAACAGGGCCTCAGTGTCCATTCTGACCATCTGATTCTGACGAAACCTTCGGAACTAGCAAACGTAAACTATCATTATATCGGATAGAGGTGTAACAAAAAATTTGAAACTTCTTTCTTAAGAAATTCCCTCGTCTCCAACAGTTCTTCCTTACATACTGATCATTGGAGACGGTGCGACAGGGAGACTAGGTAGTGAGGGATCTGGAAGGAGGTAGTCGGAGATGAAAGGGCAGAGAGTCAGAAAGAGGAAAGAGAGGAGGGAGGGGGGTTTGTAGGAAGGGCAGGAAGTAGGTTGATGGAAGGAAGGTAGTGAGGGAAAAAAGGAAGGAAGGAGAGGTAGAAGAGAGGAAGGAGGGGAGGAGGTGACGAGGAAGGGAGGAGGTCACGAGGTAGAGAGGTAAAGAAGTAGGGTATATGTAAATTAAATGTCTCCTTAATTTTACTAGGTCCTTCACACGAGAAAGACAGTGTACCTATTTGAATTAATAGTGTTGTCGAAAACGACATTATACACAAACCTTTAACTGGAAATTTCTCCAATCCATTGTTCGGGTTTCGGTAAATCACGTATTTACAACTTCGGTCTTAAACTCAGAGTCGTTGGACAGAGAACTAGGAGTTAGACTTGTGATACGATATGAAATGTTTTCCAAAGTAAAGTGATCCATACCTACTAATTTAATAAATATTTATTTAATTAATTTTGATAGTCCATAATAAATTTCATGTCATAAACTATGACCGTTAATACGTTACTAAGTCTTTAGGAATTTAATACCTCTTACGTCGAAACGTGTAAAAACGTTTTAAAACGTCGAACGTATAAAAACCTTTTTAAAATTTAATAAAGTTCTTGTGTAATTTTGAGGTATACCGAACCGGGTCAGAAAGAAAATCCTTAAATAAGACTGTTTGGTCATTTTTTTTTTTTATCATCGGTATTTCTAGACAGACAACTTTGTGATAAAACTCGTCCTTTTTGTTCCTTTCCATTACTTTTACAAATTGCTCCATTTAGTAATTTGTTTTATAACATTTAGGTTTAGAACTTTACAGAATACGAGTAATTTTATTGTATCAAAATTTGAAACCCGACTTATAAGAAACCTTCCTAATTACGACTTCGAGGTTACGAAACCGGTGGACTACTCTTCTCTGTTGAGGAACCTTTTCTAGAACTACGATCCTTCCTAACTTGCATTTTCCTCTTCCTCCGTCGTCTCCTACTCCACAAATCTATCGTAGTAACTGAGTTACCTGTACTTAGACTCGTTTCAGGTCATCTATCACCTCCTGTCTCCTCGGACCACATATACTTCATCGTTTCTTGACCTGTACTGAATCGCTACCTTGTTTTTGTTTTGAAGACCGACACTATATATCGTATGAATGACTTTTCAGGTGCTTTAGCAGGTTAAATTATTTAATGATAATTCTTTTGTAGATACATATGAAATATACGTCTAATACTTTACCAGTCATTACACTTCCAGGGGTGAAAGGACTAGTGACGAGGAAGGCTCGAAGGGGAACGACAGATTCCTACGTTGGGTTTCGTTCCGTCTAATTCACACGAACAATGACTCGGGATTATTTACCTAAGGTCAGACATCCATAAGATGCCGCAGACCGAAAAAAAGTGAGTGACACAAATAGGTAAAATGACTACTACGTTATACCTAATTAAGGTTCAAAGTTCAACAATTTTTGTTTTGTTACCGTGGGACTTATAAGTATATAAGTATTTGAAGATAGGACCACGTGTACTCCTGTGTTAAAAGATAGATATAACGATGAATATAAATACCGTAATGAGCCAGTATCCCGGATATATAGAATTTGAGGTGAAAGATGACTGTTAGATAAAAGGTTTTACTCCCGTTGTCAAATAAGAGAATTGTCGTCGTAAACTCTCGCAGATAACGAAGTAAGAGAGTGGTTAGACGTATAACAATAACGTCTAGATAAATTTAGAAACCGAAGAACCTAACGGAAAGAAAAGGAATAATCAAATATGTACAAGAAATATATAAGAGAACTGTTCAACAAAACCGAGACATACAGCTTTGTAAAAGAGGGTGTACACTAAACGGAAAAGTGAGAGAATTATCTCTAAAGCTTAATTGGTGTCAACAAGTACAATTGTATCTTGTTAAATAGTTAAAAAAAAGAATAGAATTTTTGAAAAGGGAAGGAGTAACAGTTATTATATTAAAGAACAAAAGATTTTAGATAAAAAAATAAAAACAAAACGACACAGTAAATCCTGATACGAGGTTTAATTCAACCAAAAATTCTTATTACACTCCATCCCCAAGGTTTATTAAAAAGGATACAACAGGGTACTGCAGGTAATGTTTCTATGAAGAAATGATGGGATATCACACAAAATATTTAGTTCACACAAAAGTTAAAACGTAGTAACAAGATAATTAGACATGATTGGAATTTGGTTTATGATGGGAATTGAGATGATGTCTGGGTTCGGATTCGATTTATAATTTGGAACAGGATTGAAACTGAGATTATGTTTAGAGTTGTGATTAGGAATGGTAATTGGATTATAATTAAGATCAAGATTGAGGTTGTGATTTTGATCACGATTGAGATTCTGATAACTTTATTATTGGGATTTGTATTTTAGACTGTGATTAGGTTTAATCTGGATTAGGTTTATCATTAGGATATAGACTTCCAATTGGGACTTGAATTTCTATTCGTATCTCGATAAGGAGCAAAGACCGGATTTGGATTGTGAATGGAATCCGGATTGAGATTGGTGTTTAACTGGAGTGGTAACATTTAATGACTTTAAAACGAACACCATATCTTATTCCAGTTAAAAATATGTACGAGGTACATATAATTTTCCTTATACCTGAACCGTCCAATACACACGACACGACTTCAAGTAATTTGTTTAACAAGTTCAGACGGGAGAATTAACACAACTATAAACAGACGAAATAGATAGACTCTTTCTACACAATTTTAACGGAGAGTACTGAAAATTAATACGTCATAAGTAGACAGGATAAAAACCATTTTTACACGTATGAGTTGAGATATTAAAAGTCGGTTACAAACACACAAAGACATATACGTACAGACATACACTCATATACACATAAACACAGATACAAACCTGTATTTCTTCACATCATCACCTTCCTTCTTAAAAAGTAAAATAATTTTGATAATGGATGGTACACTTCTTCGTACTGAATCGATTTACTTGCTACGTTAGTGCATCTTGTTTCGAGTCCAATAGGTAGAATTTCCAAGTGGTTATCTGTTTACCTATATATTATGTAACCTATATATATGTTTACACCACATATATATATAATATATATGTTATATATAATATATGTAATATATACGTACGTATATGTATGTATATATGATATATATGTATGTGTGTGTGTGTTACCTTATAATGAGTCTGTATTTTTTCTTACTGTTTTACGGTAAACGTCGGTGTGCCCATCTGGATCTCTAATAGTATGATCCACTTCATTCAGTCTTTCTCGTTCTGTAAAATAGTCAATATACATCTTAGATTTTACACTGTGTTTACTTATATAGTTACTTTGTCTTTGTTTGAGTATCTGTATCTCTTGTCTGAGTACCAGCGGTTCCCCCTCCCTCCACCTCCTCCCTTCCTGACTCTTAAACTCTAATTGTTTACGTTTAATGATACATGTTCTACCTGTTTGTTGTCCCAGGATGATATATCGTGTCCCTTAATATAAGACACTATTTGTTATTTACCTTTTCTTATACGTTGTCAGTGAAACGACATCTCGTCTTCAATTGTGTTATAACATTTAGTTTATACGAAGTTATTTTTTGACAAAATTTCGACCACTAGATATTGGTGGGTAGGTGTTTCGTTTACGGTTTGTCATTCTCTTGAGTTGTTTATGCTCGGTTTAACAGAAGGACCGGGTACCGACTCGCGTGTACGTGCTCCTTCGTTATCGCTGTAGTCGCGTTTCACCGTTGGTCGGGTCCATACTCGTTCCTTACGTCACCAAAAGTCAGAGTCTTAAACCCCTACCAAACACTACGTCGTAAACGATTGAGTATGTTACAAGTATGGGATTGTTATGCAAGAAGAGCAAATTTTATCTTAAGTGTATAAAGTACCTACGGATCAACAACAACAACAACAACAACGACAACGAGACAGCAATTCAGTACAGTGAGAAACACTGGTGCACCTGACGTCCTACGGTCCGAAGGGACAGGAAGTGTTAAAGTTTCTGTTAACACAAAACTTGTGTTAAAGTTTAGAGTCGAAAGTGACCACAGGTTAAGACTACCACATGTACACAAAAGACCTCTACGTAAAGAGGGAAAATCTGAGTCGTTTAAGAGGGTGTTCAGTCCTCGGTACACGGAATAAAACATCATCATTATAAAATTTCATACATAAGTATTTTTATGATTCTTTTTTCTTTGAGTCGACTTATAAATTACAGTGAAGATTGTTAACAAAGGTAAAGAACCTTTTTGAGGATCGTATTATTTACTTCGTTTGTAAAGGTAGCATTCACGCAAATAATAAAGGTGTACCACACACATATTCATCATACACGTTAATCCAAACGAAAGTTTAATTTTTACAAAATTTAGAGCGTGTTTCTCAGTAAAGACAAGGTAGTCCCCCAGGACGGTCGGTCCTAAAAGAGTGCCATTGACCCTCTGAGTTTCAGTGAGATGGTGGTACGAGGAACCTCTTATTTCCAGTATAAAAACCAGAAAGTGTCGAAGAAAATAAAAAAATTTCGGTCCTTCCCTGCACAAACACAGTCTAAGTCACCCAAAGAAACGAGTAGGTAGAAGGAAAGATAAAAGATTCCACGGAACCACGAACGTCCCGTGAAGAGGACAGGGACCTCACAAATGGGTGGATCTTGACTGAACACGTTCCACGCAACCACCCGGTAGTGTACTATTTACTGTAACAGAGTACAGAGACGTGGGACCACTCGTCCGTGTGGATTCCTAGACATCGATGTGAGAGTTCAAGTCCTTATGATCGAAGTTTAATGTGTTCGTCAGTAAGTTCGTGAACGAAACACTGGTACCTCAATGAGTTGAATTAAAACATTTTTGGACAGTTTCTTCTATTATTACGTAAGTGAAGTTCTGATAAGACTTTTAAAACTTTTCTATAAAAATTTGGATTATTTTTCAGTAACAAAAATAATCGTTACCACAATAATACAACTGACAAATACTGGGGTACCTGACATCGGGTGGTCCGAGGAGACAGGTACCTTAAGAGGTCCGTTCTTATGACCTCATCGATAAGGTGAGAGGTTCCCTAGAAGGACTGGGTCCCTAGCTTGGGTCCAGAAGACGTAACGTCCGTCTAAGAAATGGTAGACTCTTTGTACCCTTTGGGTCACAATTATATTCCTCTAATAAAAAAATTGTCATTTTATACTTTTTCTACTTTTCTATATTCAACGGATTCGGTGGGAAACTTTAGAGAATGAAACGTTCAACCGATTGAGACGTCGATTTCTTTCTTTCACGTAACATCTGCATTGTTATGTGGGTTCAAAGACCTTATTTAAATGGTACCTCTTTGACAGAAAATTGTAGAAACGGTTTAAGAGCGATCTCTGTGGGCAAGAGGAGGAAAGAAAAGTAAAAGATAAATAAGACACCTACACACGAAGGTAACGAGGTGAATTTGACGTTCATACAGTGGGTTTAACGGTTGGGATTTGTCTACACGAGATAAAGACTTGAGAGATATAACCTGTCAACTGGTGATGATGAAAAAGTGTAAAAATTGGTGACCTGGTTGTCCCTTTATGGTTAAAATTGCTAAGAATTCACAAGTCAAATCACTATAATGTAACGTAACAACACGTTTGTAGTGGTGATAAATAGAGACCCTAAAAAGTAGAACATTTCGACTTTGAGACATGAATCATTTATTATTGGAGAGAAAACGGAGAGGTATTTCACCGACCGTTAATGGTAAGATGAAATACAGAGATACTTAAACTGATAAGAACCATGGAGTGTATTGACCTTTACGCGTCATAGACACTAATCTATTAAAATGAATCGCATTACAGAAGCTCCAAGTCGGTAGAACGTTGTATACAGTCTTAGAATAAGGGAAAATTCTGATTTATGGAAAGGTAACATACGTATATAGTGTAAAGAAAATAGGTAAATAGACAACTTCTGTACTCAAGAAAGATGTAAAACCGATCATACTTATTCCGATGATATTTGTACTCCCAAACGATAAGTCAGCTAGTCAACACAGGTCGACAAACACTGGGGTACCTGACGTCGTACGGTACGAAGGGACAGTAAGTGGTAGAGTAGTCAAGTAAAGTCGAGTCAGACAATCAGTACGGGTTGAGAAACTCTGGGATACCTGACTTCGTGCCGTCCGAAAGGACAGGTAGTGGTTAAGGGTCTGGAACGAGTTTGAGTACAGGTAGTTCAACCACTACGGTAGGTTGGTAGAATCGCAGATAGTAGGGAAAGAGGAGGACGGAAGTCAGAAAGGGTTGTAGTCCCAAAAAACTTACTCAACCGAGAAACGGTTTCACCGGTTTCATAACCTCGAAGTGGAAGTCGTAGTCAGGAAGATTACTTATAGTCCTGACTAAAGGAAATCCTAACTGACCAAACTTGAGGAACGACAGGTTCCCTGAGAGTTCTCAGAGGAAATTGTGGTGTCAAGTTTTTGTAGTCAAGAAGCCATGAGTCGGAAGAAATACTAGGTTGAGAGTGTAGGTGTATACTGATAACCTTTTTGGTGTCGAAACTGATATACCTGGAAACAACCGTCTCACTACAGAGACAAAAAATTATACGACAGATCCAAACAGTATCGAAAAGAAGGTTCCTCGTTTGTAGAACATTAAAGTACCGACGTTAGTGGTGGGTCTCACTAAAAACCCCGGACTTTTTCATTATAGACATGTACAAAGGTAACAAAAGGGTAGATAAACGGTCCTCCACTACCCTGACCTACGGTACTAGAACCAAAAAATTTATAACTCAAAATTCGGTCGAAAAAGTGAGAGTAGAAAGTGAAAGTAGTTCTCCGAGAAATCTAGGAGAAACGAAAGACGGTATTCCTACCACCGTAGACACATAGACTCCAATAACTATAAAGAGGACCGTTAGAACTAAGGTCGAACACGAAGGAGGTCGGTCCATAAAGTTTACTATATGAGACGTATCTTCAATTTATTTGTCCCACTGTCGTATATCGGAGTTACATGAGTAAAGAGTTAAACCTTGGTCAGACAACAAGGTACAGGTCAAGATTGACAACGAAGAACTGGACACATGTCTAAAGAGTCCTCCGTCCATTCCACTAGACCATAAAGGTGGAGAAATTCTTAAAAGGTGTTACCAAAACACTAGGTGTGTCAGTTTCCGAAATTGTATCATTTAGTTTGTCCTCATCTACGAAAAGACCTTAAGAGAACGAAAAAGAGACTAGATCGGCTACAACCGTTAAACTAGACACTAAGGAGACAGAAGACATTTGGATCGAACTTGTAGACCTTCAAGAACTGAGTGTATGACAACTTCGGACCTCTTGAAACTCGCAATGAACCCATCGCACGCTCCATTCACGTTAACGCGACATCAAACTTGTAAGAAACCGTAACGGAGAAGACCCCTAAATTTACTTTTGACGAGAAAAGGTCAAGACACCGGTGACGACGCGAAAGGTTTAAACGAGTGTATGACTCCCGTTGTGAAATTGTTGTAGTCTCAGAAAATTAACGTACGGACGTAAGTGGTTAACGTCACTAAAACCTTTGGTTCTTTTATGTCAGACAGTGACAAAGGTAACAAAGGCGTAGATAAACGGTACTTCATTACACTGACCTACGGTATTAGAAACAAAAAGCTTACGACTCAGAATAAGGTCGAAAAAATGAGAGGAGAAAGTGGGAGTAATTCTCCGACACAAAGTGTAGGACGAATATTAAGGAGGTTCATGTAAGAATCATCACCTTAACGTCCTAGTACACTATTAAGATAAAAGTTAAAAAAATCCTTGACGTAATGTCAAAAATTATCGTCGATGTAGGAACATGTGAGGGTAGTCTTTATAAGTTCATAAATTTAAATAGATGTAGGAACGGTTGAGAACAATAAAAAAAAATTGTTATCAGTAGGATTACCCACACTTCATAATAGAGTAACACCAAAAAGAAAAGTAAAGGGATCACTAATCACTATAATCCGGATAAAAGTACGTTGACAAACTGTAAACACACAAAAGAAACCTCCTTACAGATAAGAAGGGAAAAATTTGACTCAATAAATAAAACAACAACAACAACGATAACTCACCATCCTCAAAAAATACATAAAACTTATAATTTGGGAGTATTCTATATACTAAACATTTATAAAGAAAGTAAGACAACCCAACGGAAAAATGAGACAACTATTAAAGAAAGCTACGTGTTTTGAAATTCAAACCATGTCAGATTAAATAGAGACACACACACACACACACACACACTATATGGTTCTCACACTCACACAATCAGTGAGTCAGCACAGGGTGAAAAACTCTGGGGTACGGATGGTCTGAGGAGACAGGAACCTTAAAAGGTCCGTTCTTATGACCTCATCCGTCGGTAAGGGAAGAGCTCCCCTAAAAGGGTCAGGTGTCTAGTTTGGGGTCGGAGGACGTGACGTCCGTCTAAGAAATGGTACAATCGGTGGTCCCTTTAGTAACAGTTTAGGTCACAGTAGTTCGAGAGGGAGATACAAAGAAAGTTTCACAGAATGTGAAATCAATAATATAAATCTAGAAACTAGGAAAAACTCAAAAAAAAAAAAAAATCACCTAGGTCTTACAACACAACTTTTCTGACAAAAGTAACTTACTAGGACTATAAAAACCGCTTTTAGTAGATGACGAAGTAATTGATACGATTTCGGAAACTGACACCCCAAGTGTTGTTTGAACCTTTGAAGAATTTCTCTACCTTTATGGTTTGGTGGACTGGACGTAGGACTCTTTAGACATACGTCCAGTTCTTCGTTGTCAATCTTGGTCTGTACCCTGTCGTCTGACCAAGGTTTATCTCTTTCCTTATGCAGCTCAGTGGGACGAATAAATTGAATACACGTCTCATACAGTAAGCTGGTACATACACTCCCTAAGAAAGACCTTAAAAGTAAGATATTATACAGTAATTAAGATAGACAAATTCGGTTATGGTGTGGGAAAACTTAATGATGTCGAAACTTTAGTTTTCAAAACTCTAAAGATCCAAACAACGAATAAAAGTTTTCAACACCGATCAGAACCAAAGTACTCTAAGGTATACTTAAAATCCTATCTGAAAAGATAAAGACGTTTTTTAGTAACTCTAAATCTATCTCTAAGATGACTTAGATATCTAACAAAGATATGATAACAGATATTATAACAGTAGATTTTTATAACAAAAGGTACGGTACATGTATACTATAGAAAGGTGAATAACTGTAGAAATTTTCTTAAAAATCGATTACAAAACATTAAAAATTACATATTCAGAGACGGAGGAAACAATTCAAATAAGGATTCTTGAAATTAAACAAATACGGTAACGTTTACCTGAACAGAGGATTTAAAGGAAAAGTCTAACGAGTAACAATCACTTTTTACTCGTAAAAAATTTGTCAGTGTATGACTACACGTAGACACGAGTCAGAACAAGTCGAGAAACGTTGGGGTACCTGACATCGGACCGTTCAAAGAGACAGGTTCCTTAAAAGGTCCGATCTTATGACCTCACCCAACGGTAAAGGAAGAGGTCCCCTAGAAGGGTTGGGACCCTAGCTTGGGTGTAGAGGACGTAACCGTCCGTACAAAAAAACAAAAACAAAAACAAAACAAAACAAAAATTATTGTCTCGGTGGACCCTTCGGGTATTTGTGAGTTTATTCCTTTGAAAATACACTCCAAGTTGTACTTCAGTATGTTCATTTTACACATATTTATGTTTGTGTGTAATTCAGTATTACATCTATCGTATTCTGTTTTATTTTTTGTTTCTTTTTAATTAACCACCGACATATGTCAACCTATGTCAAAACAGAATATGTCATCCCGCATAAAATGTTTTGTTAGTAGTATTGTTGTCTTTGGGTCAGAAGTTAAAAGATGTTCTATCTAATGAAATTGTTAGAGGAGGATAAAAGAGGTGGTAGAAGGAAATCACCCCGACCATTGACATCTTTGTATTAACTAGCAACACACAACTAATACATAGAACGTTCAAACAACTTAAGTGAATAATTAAGATTGACAACAAAAAAAACATCTTAGAAATCCTAAAAGATGTATATTCTGGTACAGTGGACATTCCTTTTTATTGAAATTAAAAAAGAAAAGTAAAACATACGGAGAATAAATAAAAAAAGAACGCATTAAGGAGACCGATCCTAAAAGTCATTAGACGACATAGCCTCCCTACTTTCGTCGGTAAGAACAGAACAAGAATTAGAATTTCCTTTTCTTCGAAAATCGGAAAGTGTTAAGTGATACCACAAACGACACCTGAAAAGTATATACCTGAAATTCTATCAACTCTATCAAAGGAAGACGAAGGTCAACTCAAACAAAAGAAAAGTACTTTCACATCTTAAAAAAGTTTACGAATAAAACATAACTCTACTAAAACACCATGAATAAGGGGAAATGAAACATGCACGCCATATAATATAACTAACTTCAGGTAGGAAAATAAGGTTCTTATTTAGAGTAAACCAGTACTAAGACCAACGACTATAAAACGATTAAAAACGTAGTCAATGGAATTCTATATAACCAGACGTTAACAAAGAAGTACATCCTGGGAACAGACAGACACCACAACACCATTACAACCGGAGTATCTTACTCAATATTTATTTTACAAGGGAGCAATTAAAAAATCTTCTTAAACTCTTTCTATAAAACGAGAAATCATCGATTCAACACAGACTGAGAAAAAACTGAGGTGTCTGACCTCGGGTGGATCGAGGAGACAGGTTTCTTAGAGAGTCCGTTCTTATGAAATCACCCAACGGTAAAAGTAGACGTCTCCTAGCAGGACTGGGTCCTGCGTAGAGGACATGACCGTCCACCTAATAAATGGTGACTCGGTGGTCTCTTCGGGGAACTCCTCCTAATCGACCAGAAAAGTTCTTAACAATATTAATCGGTTCACTTACTTTAACAAGAAACTGAAAAATGACAACCAACCAAAAAGTAAAACTAAGTAAGAGGAATGATCAATATTCCGACAATTCTAAAAGGCAAAAAAAAAAAGAAAGTACTAAAATAAAACCATCCGATATATAAAGATCCTTAAACAGGTAAATTCTATTTAATAGGTAAAACGGCGTATGTAAACAAGTGACATGACAAAATATTGGAAATAGAAATAAAGATATTTTATCTGTTATACATGGGTAAAGTAAAGAGAGAAAAAAAATTAAACCAGATCGATGTCAAAATAATTGAAACAACTAGAAAAACTTATTGGTCGTGAACCAACATAACTAAAGGAGATAACAAAAACACAAGACGTAAAACAAATAGAGACGAAATTAGAAATAATAAAGGATGGAAGATCCAAATCAGACAAGAAAAAAGACTAAAAAATTGCACATTAAAATCCAACTACTAAATTGGAAACTAGAATCCAACAACTATTTTAGAAACGAAAATTACATTCATAAACTTTACTATTTAAACGAAGAATTGTGACGAAAACGATGTAAGTTATTACATATAATAAAAAGTAAACAGAATTCTATCAAATTTTATAAGGACACTAGAATAAAAAAATTGATATAACCAACAAATTCTCATACAATAAATGAAAAGGTGTTACCTATAAAGTCACAAAGAAGACGATAACTAAAGATCAAAATAAGGTAACACTTACCTCTTCTACAAGACACATTAAACTTAGAAAATTTTAAAATAAGTTTTAAAAACCTCGAATTGTATATTACTTTGAACTACTTTCAATACATGTGAACTCTTTTTATACATAAGAAGATAACAACCCTTCTTACAAGACATCTACAGACAAACCAGGTCAATCAAGTATCAGAGTATGTTCAAGAGGTAAATGAATAAATATGAAACAGAACAATAAAAGTAAAGATTTCCACCCTATAACCTCAGAAGACAATAATGAAACATCGACAGATAAAAAGGGAAGTTAAGATAGTGACAATCGAAGTACATTAAACCTTGTTACTACAAAGGACGTATATACAAAAGTTAGAAGAATTTAAACAATTCCAAAAAACACACAGGATTGAATACGACATAGGACCTCTTATGAGGTACACATAAACTCTTCTTACACATAAGACGATGACGACTCACCTTACAAGACATATACAGACAATCTAGTTAAACCAAATTTCATATGAAGTTAAAATTACAAAGAAATGACTAAAAGATAGACATACTGGATGGGTAACAGCTTTGACTCTATCATTTAAGGGGGATGATAATAGCATAATAACAGATAAAAAAGGAAGTCTATACAATCGTAAACGAATTATAAAAATTCACGATGTTAACAATGTAAGAGAACTATTTAATTGAGGAAATAGTAATATATTATTGAATCAGAGAACAATGTCAAAAAATGAATTTGAGATAAAACAGACCGTATTAATATCGGATGACGAGGGAAACCGTACGTATTTTATAGTATAAGTTAGGGAAGCGAAAATTGGTTACACATATCAGGTAAGACTTCCTCCAGTTGGGATCCTAAAGAAACCTTCCTTACTACGATTCCGACTTTGAGGTCATGAAACCGGTGGAGTACGCTTCTCAACTGAGTAACCTTTTCTGAGAATACGACCCTCCCTAACCCCCGTCCTCCTCTTCCCCTGCTGTCTCCTACTCTACCGACCTACCGTAGTGACTGAGCTACCTGTACTCAGACTCCCTTGAGGCCCTCAACCACTACCTGTCCCTCCGGACCACACGACGCTAAGTACCCCAGCGTTTCTCAGTCTGTACTGACTCGTTGACTTGACTTGACTTGACTAACAATTTTGTCTCATTTAGAGAACATCCGTTGTTTATCAACCTAGAACAACAAAATGGGTAAATGGGTAAGATACGGAGATCAAAACTCTTAAATTAGTAAGTGTAAATTTCATTATACCCTCTATTTCTGAACCATTACGGTAGAGCATAAAGGATCGATAAAACATCAAACAAAGGAAAAAAAGAAGAAAAGAATGACAGAAGGAAATACTTAACTACTAAAAGAGACTATCATACGAAACTAAGAGAAGAGAAATAGAAAGTCTATATATAACGTCCCAAGACAAAACACCAATAGTACACCTAATGTATTTTGTATAAAATATTATTTAATAAAAATCGACTATCGTTGATTTGAAGTTAGTTTATGGTTTTGACACAAGAATATGATGGGGAGGGGTACAAAGTCATAGTCAAGTCAAGTCAACGAGTCGGTGTAATCTGAGAAACACTGGGGTACCTGACGTCGTGAGGTCCGAAAAGACAGATAGTGGTTGACGGCGCTAAACGAGTTTGAGTACAGGTAACTCAGTCACTACGGTGGGTTGCTAGAGTAGAAGATTCCGGGAGAAGAGGACTACGGAAGTCAGAAAGGGTCTTTGTCCCAGAAAAGGTCACTCAGTGTAGTCTACCTGTTTCATAACCTCGAAATCGAAGTCGTAGTCAGGAAGGTTACTTATAAGTCTGACTAAAGGAAATCCAAACTGACCCAACTAGAACGTCAGGTTCCCTGAGAGTTCTCAGAAGAGGTTGTGGTGTCAGGTTTTCGTAGGTAATAAGCCTCGAGTCGAAAGAAATACCAGGTTGAGAGTGTAGGTATGTACTGATGACCTTTTGAGTATAGAAACTGATATACCTGGAAATAACGGTTTCACTACAGAGACAAAAAATTATAAGACAAATCAAAACAGTATCGAAAAGAAGGTTCCTCTCACGTCTGCAGAAAATTGAAGTATCGACGTCAGTGGTAGACGTTACTAAAACATTGGGTTCTTTTATTTCATACAGTGACAAAGGTAACAAAAGGGTTGATAAACGTTACTTTAATACCCTGACCTACGATCCTAGAAAGAAAAAATTTACAACTCAAAATTCGGTCGAAAAAGTGAGAGGAGAAAGTAAAAGTAGCTCTCCGAGAATCCGAGGAGAAACGAAAGACGGTACTCCCACCACAGTAGACGTAAAGACTCCAATGACTATACAGAGGACCGTTAGAACTAAGGTCGAACACGAAGTAGGTTGTATCGTAAAACGTACTACATGAGACGTATATTAAATTTATTCGTTCCACTCTTATATGTCGGAACTCTGTGAGGAAAGGGTTAAACCTTCCTTAGGCAACAAGGTACAGACCAAGATTGACAACGAAGGACTTGACACATGTCTAAAGAGTCCTCCGTCCACTCCACCGGACCAAAGGGGTAGAGAATTGTTTAAAGGGTGTAACACAACACTAGGTGTTCAGTTTCCGAAACCGTATCACTTATTCGGTCTTCATGGACAAAAAGACCTTGAGAGAACGAAAAAAAAGACTAGGTTGTCTACAACTGTCGAACTAGAGACCAAGGATACGGACAAGATTCAGGTCGAACATGTAGACCTTCAAGAGTCAAATACATGATAACTTCGGACCGACCTCTTAAAACTCGTAATGAGATGATCGGACACGTTACTGACGTCGACACGTCATCTGACTTGTAAGAAGCCGTAACGGAAAGAAACCCTAATTTACTTTTGACTGTAAACGGTCAGGACACCAGTGACGACTCAAAAGGTATAAACGACCGTATTACTCACGTCATCAAATTGTCGTAATCGAAAATCCCAAACTTTATCAAGTGGACCTTAAGGTAGTAAAGGTGATCGAAACAGGTATCACTACAAAGGATTCCGGGTGAACTGAAACGTGAAAGCCTACAGACCGAGATCCACTCACTAGTGTGGTAGCACCGACAGACCCAGTACTTCTAGAAAAAACATATCAAGAAGACAAGTAAGAAGGGTGGAAAAGAATTATAGAAGACGAAGACAATCCAGGTATGACAAAAACCGGAATAATACGGGTATAAACGCACTTTACAAGGGAGACATAGAAATTAAAAGAACTTCTCTAGAGATCAGAAAGGGTAAGATAACAAAAGGAGAAAAAAAAAAAAAACGTAACTAGTGAATCCTTCCGAAAGAATAGAGAGGAACGATAAGAAACTTTGAGACGTAAGTCTACCCATATAGAAGGGAAAAGAGTAGACGGAAAACGAAGGAAAGAAAAGAGTCGAGAAACATTCCGGAGGAGTCTGTTGGTAAAACGGGAAAACGTAAAGAAAAAGAACCCCTACCTGAACTAGGGACGGAGGACATGTTACAGTACTTGGAGGTAGGTATCTAGAAGTCCGTAAGACAGATAGTTTAGATCAGGAAACATAGATAAACAATCAAGGTGAGATATTAACATTCTCTAAACTAAATCCAGTATGGAGTTACTGTATCACCAAAAGAGGTGAAAGAAGTTAAATTCAGACTTATTCAAGGAAAACGTTATTCCTTAAGTACTAGACTCGGTGTCAGTCGAGGACTAGAACAAAAAAGACTATCATGCCTTGGCGAGGCAGAACTCGACGTTTCTCATATTGGTCAAACTAAAGCCATAACTGGTAGACCACTACAGGTAGAACGAGTACGTGTGCTCGTTTTTCTCGACAGCGGACACAACAACCTTCGACCAAACGGTACTGGTTACGTAAGAGAACTGTTTTGCCAAACGGGACGAAGTAAAACATGAGGTTCCGGTTTAAACGGACAATGAGATCCACAAAGAACTGAAGGATGAAAACGTAAGGTCAGGGGTTACTACTTTTCCTGTAGTAAAAGACCACAATCAAGATCTTCCAGAACATCCAGAAGTATCTTAGTAACTTGAAGTCGAAGAAGTCGTAATCACCAACCCCGTATCTGAAACTTACCAAACGGAACCTTTGTTTGTCTCTTGTAAGACATTACATACTGTTCAGTTATAGTATCATTAAGTTAAATACGGGGAACACTCAGGGGAAAATACACTCCCCAAAGAAAGGAGAAGGATAAAATTTAAAAAAAGAAATAAAAAGTAAAATCTGTCAAAGTAATATTATATACGACCTTTACTAGGAAACTCAATTTAGAAAACCCTCTGAATACTTGAAAGATTTAAACCTAAAGGTTTAGAAAGGGGTCTAAGCTCCTCAATAGTCAGTAGTAACGAACTTTATTCGGAAGACGGGGATAGAGGAAGAGAAGACAAAGGCTCTGAGGTTCTTAGTATCTAACAAAGAGAAATATAGAGTATTACGTGGATCCGAAAGAAGTGAGACAAAGTAAGAAAGAGACATGATCTTTGACTGTCCGGTTTAATTTTCTCGAAAAATACTGTTTATAGGTATATCAGTTACTAGTCGAAGTAGTATAACTGTCTATGATGAGTCCATACGTCAAGAAGTCGGTGAGAACTCGGGAGAGAGAGAGAGTATGACTTGTACGTCAGTTAGTACCTGGAGGATGACAAAAATAAAGTTTTTGTAAAAGTTTTGCTTCAGTGATAAAGGGTGACGGCAAAGATTGTGAGACTAGGTTCGGTGTTAGTAGAGAGTAGATCCAATAAGTCTTTTAAGAATTATTAACTATACAAGAGTAAGAACGGATAAGAGTCGTGTCACCGGTCTCACCCAAAAAATCTTTTGTAATAAGTCTATTACAGTGAGAGACAAGTTTTGGGAGGTCACCGAAGTACGAAGTATCCCTCGTTTTCAACTTTCCGTGAACAAGACGGGTCGGAAAAGGAAATTATTAATAGGGGAGACTTGTGTACAGAATGACATGAGTGAGAGTGGGAAAGATGGGAACAGTACAACCCGAGGAAAGAAAACGAACCTTATTTACTTGTACAGGGGACGGAATCCCGGAACCATGACTGACTAGTAAGTCTATTTTTACTAAAGGGGATCTATAGAAATGTTGATTGAGGGAGGGAAAGAAGAACAAAAGCGGGGTTTAATCGACGAGTTACTCTGGATGATAAATTTGAGACGTTTGACATGGAAGGGTCTGTAGAAAGGGTAATGTGGGAATCAGTACCAAAAAGGAAATAAGTGTCGTGACGTAACATTGTAGGACACGGTCTTGATGATGTGTTACACACCAGGAGTCTGGTCGTTACAGTCGTAGTGGACCCTTGAACAATCTTTATGTTTAAGAGTCCCAGGTGGGATCTGGACGACTTAGTCTTAATGGTCCCACCTCGTGTTCCTAGACACAAAAGTATTCGGAAGATCTGAGAATACATACCATTTCAGACTCTTCGTAACAAATACAAGGATCGAATGACTAGTGTAACTAATAAGTGACTGAAAGAACTATCTTACATCCGGGGTATTTCCGTCAAGGGACACATAAAGTAAGTGATAAAAGGACATACAAATCTTGTCTAGACCGTACATCATCCGTGAGTTATGTATCGATAATTTACTTGTTGAATAGAATATGAATTGAACTTTCGTTTATTAAACGACTATTATAAAAATTTCAGTCTGAAACTCATATTAAATGTATCTCATTTTAGATTAGAAAGATCCTTTGTCAAGATACTCAAAACTGTTTACGAATATAACCAAATTGGTGACGGTGTCAATTCTGTAACTCGTCAGGTAACAGGGGTCTATAAGGTATCAAAGTGAAATATTTGTGTTTGGTGAGGGAATGTGTATGTGTCGAGGACCTTTAGTGACTAAAAAAAAAAGTCAAAGACATTAAAAGGGAAAGGTTTTACAGTATATGGTTCTTCGTATATCATGTATCAAAAACCTAGACCGAAAGAGTGAATAGTGGGTCGTAGACACTAAGAGGTGGAACGACACACATAATTATTACAGAAGGAAAAGTAAAAACACATCAGAAGGTAACGTTCCTATATTATGTTAAACTAATTTATAAGTGTTCGACCTATTGTAAACCCAACAAGGTCAAAAACCACTAATACTTATTTCGTGATATCTGTAAGTATATGTCCACAAACACACTTGTCTTTGAATAAAGAGAACCCATTTACGGATCCTCAGTCTAACGAACAACATACTTTTTTGATACTTTGACGAAAAGTAAAACGTAAAGGTGGTCGTTACACACTCGTAGGGTTAACGATATCTAAGAATGGTCGTAGACTGTGACAGTTAAACTACTACTACCACTACTATTGTCATTGATAAGATTGCATAAATCATCATAGAAAAACACCGAAATTAAACGTAAAGAGATGACCGATTACAACGACTCGTTAAAAATTCACCGAATTCTCTGTAGCAAAATAATTTGACATACGAGTCTATAAAACCGGTAATTTTTTATAACCCACAAAATTAGATTTAAAGAGTGAAAACTCTAGAACGACAACAGTAACAAAAATCGACATTGACAAAATAGTCTATACAAGACACGTTTATAAAGGAGGATCAGACACCGTCTAAAAAGGTAAAGGAATTCTCACAAAAAACTTCTTGTCTTCAAAAATTAAACTTAATTTAGGTTAGATAATAAATGAGAAAAGACCTAACATGAAAACATGTCATCGATTTTTTAAAACGGATTGGGTTTCACTGTCTTTTAAAAAAGATACGAAAGAAGATCTTAAATTAGTAAAATCTAAGATTTAAATCTAGTTCGAGATAAAATAAGACTTATGCTAACTATAATACTCAACTCCAAAAAATAAAACAACAAACAAAAGTTATATCTCCCTAAAGACCAATAAGATCGTATTAAAGGACTTTTACGACAATTATAAAACTTTGTCTACGAAACATATTAAAGATTCCCAAATTTATCTGAAGAAATTGTCAGAATATTTCATGTTAACAAAGAAACTAGTCGTACGGTTATTTTATATGAGTACTAAGATACAGGGTCAAAATTTACCTCCTGGACTAATTTGAAGGTCTATACTCAACTTCTGAAAATTCTTTTTCCGTTTAAGACCCCTTGTCAAGTACTTCTTAATTTCTTAATTTTAAAAGCCTTCAATTTGGACTCTTAAAATCTTTCTTTCGTAATATCATTACTTCCGTAAACCACTGTTCATTTTCTTACACCGAGAAAAATTGAGTTCACCCTTCTTATATATGGTATTACATCAGAGTCTTTTCAGTCCTTGAAACCCTTCGTCTGAATGATTCCTTAGTTCCTTTCTCAGATCGGTTCCGGTTCGAGGTCCTTTCCGACGGACACGGTAGCGGAGACCTACCGTGGAACCCGATGATAGGGAGGCGGGGTCAGAGACGACGGGAGGAGTGAACGGAGGTACGACGACTCAAGGGGTCCGAGTCTGTGAAGAACGGTGTAGTGATCTGGGTGGTGTAGTGTAGGTAAGACGAGACGACGGAACTACCGAACGATTCGGATATGAAGGGGGGCTGTAAGAGTTCTAGACGTCAGGGTTGATCCTCAGTCAAAGGTTAACTGGTACAGTCATGTCAGAGGTCGTCTATATCCACTACCTTTCCTGATAGGTATATGGTGATCATAAGTATCAGTACCATAAGGAGGACTTGTATTCTTTACACACCCACTACGTTTTGGTTTCGGTCTTTACGGATAGTACTATTAAAACCATTTACGGAATTAAAATCTTCATTCCTTTAACACAAATTTTTAGGAAACGCTACGATGTTTTTTCTCTTTAGAAGGAACTTTATTGGAATTTACTGATTTCATATCGGTCACCCAGGTTAAGGGTAGTTCGTATTGAGACCCCTCTCTGATGAGACCACGAAATCGGTTTCATAAAGGTTGGCTGACTTGACCGTAGGTCTGTCTAGACAAAACACCGTTGGTCACTCCATGATTCCTGATCTCCGTTCGAAAACCTCTTCTCCATATACCTCTGGAAGGAACTCTACGTTACGAGTAAGATACAGGTATTTTTGAACGCCCAAACCAGACGATCTTCGTACGTGCGTAGAGAAGACGACTCGTGTTGTTGGGATGTAGGTCCTATTAGTCCCAGAAATCGGTTTCAGACTCCTTTTTGTAAAAGGTTATACTCGTAAAAGAACGGTCAGTGTACATGGATTCTTTCCCCTTATTTTTTGACACAGACCCTAATATCGTCGATAACATACTAAATCAAAAGGATATCCTAACATTGGGACCCAGCACACAGAGTAATTAAGATAAAAAAAAGGGCGTAGAACCCTACACGATCAACCATAACTTCCGAAGAGACGAAGAAGTCCGTTCTAATCGTAACTTCACAGAATCCACCACCAAGACAATACGATTTCTGACTTACTTGTAAAAACGGACCTCTACTAACAAAAGGACCCTCTCTAGAATTTGGTATCTTCGTAAGTTGAAGTTTATAGTTCCTTCTTTACATAAGGTTCTTTCGGTCTTAAGAGGGAAGTCCTTTCATCTAAAATAAGGGTAAAACGTATACTCCATTGACTCTAGGTCTCTTCAATTTATAGAACCGGTCATAGAGGTTCTTTTATTCAATACATTGTACCAAGAAATTGGGTCATGTTATGTACATGTGGTATGTTGTACCGAATATAGTTAATCTTATACGATCCAGTATGTCGTCATTGTCGGAGTTTAGAGTCACCGAATATAGTTACTTGTGAACATACAGAAAGGGTGTGACAGAGTGAGTTTGTCATCTGACTTCGAAATGAGACACAGAGATAAGGGTCTGGGTCTAACTCCACACTAACTCCGTGTAGGCAGACATAGTAACGATCAAAATAACTTCTTCCTTTTCTTTAACTTCTTTCTATTTATGACGGGAAGTACGGAGATGATCCTTTTTTGTGTGTAGTGAAGACGGGTAAAGTACCGGTTCCACTGTATGTACTGGTTTGGACTGTAGTTACTCCACCCTTTACATATTAGGTAGGGTTTCTACTCGTTGTGCAAAACCTTTGGGTCGAACAAAAAAAAAAAAAAAAAANATGTTTAAGTTACGTTAGGGACAGTTCGATGGTCGGTGTAAAAAGTGTCTTGATTTTGTTTATTAAAGTTCTAAACATACCTTTATGTTTTTTTGAGTTTATCGGTCGAACCAAAAACTTCACACCAGATATCCGTCAGTCAGTTGTAGTGGGTCCTGAAATACGCTTTCCGTAAAACAGTCTGAACCGGGGTTTGGACGGATAGTTTTGGAAGGAAAATTGTTCTAGGGGTTCACTAAGTATACATAGTCTCTTTGTGACTAGATTTGGTGGTAAGTCGACGATGACAACGTTCGACTTTTGGAGTCGTGAAGAGGAAAACGATTAAAGAACGGGACGAAGGAAGAGACTATAAACAGTACTTAACTATCCTTCTGACCCTACGTCTTTTCCTAGGGGTCTACGTAAATCTTCGAGTGAAATTCGTGAAATAAATTTCAAATCCTGTACAACCCGTACGAGAAAAAAGAAACCTATTGGTTTTCTATTTACTATGTTCCGTAGACCCACCCGATCTGTCTTTAGATAATGGGGTTCGAGACTTTTTAGAGACCCCATACGGGTCCCACCAAAACGATTTGTTTACAAGGATCCAAAGATAAATAAAGTCGTTTTTACACGGTTGAGGTTTCACTGAGGACGAGATTGTGGTTACTGGGTGTTTCCTTTTTCGTCCTCCTGTAAGTCCTGTCGGTTGTACGCTCAAGATAAGGAAACGATATCGATTCAGTAACAATTCTCGTTTCCGGTCTGAATGTTGAAACTCCTTAAGAGACTTTTATATGTGTTCCGATGACCGTTCCTGATAACTTACTTTTCTGACATAGAACAACCGGTTTTCAAGAACATCTCACAGTCTTTATAATATTTGTGGACAAAGATTATAAAGTAGAGAGTGATTCCTTGGGTGTCTTTTAGTCGTCAGTTGACCCACGAAACCTCCGGGTAGTGGAGAAGTCAAAAAAGTCAACTCCCACCTTTCAAAGGTTCTTCTCATACCAAAACCATAGATCTTTTCTCCTTAAGACCAGAACTACGGTGTACTGGACTTGTTTTTAAGTGAAAAGACCCGGGTCCTTTTCGAAGACAATCAACGTGTTTGGATGATGTAATGTTCTTAAGAAATAAAATACAGTCAAAAATAGTCAAAGTGAATACAAACTCTAGAGGAAACTTGTTCTATTAGATGTCGAGATGTTTATGTCCAAGAGGTATTCTGGAAGAGTAAAATTGATAGATTTTTAGGTACTAAAGGGTAGTCGTACTTTCTGTAATACTACTACCAATTCTACTCTTACAAAAGTAGGTGAGAGGAATTACCTTCTTTTACATCAGTCGAATTGTTTATCGTCCCAACTAATTAACGTTTTCACACTTCTGAATGAAAAACGTCTATAAATCGAAAATGTCCACTCTGGTCATATTTATTGTAGTCACTATAAATTTTATACCCGAAATCCAACTCAGGTCGAAAACAACAAGTCAGTCAGTCATCACAGACTGGGAAACGTTGCGGTACCTGACTTCGTGTAGTCCGAAGGTACAGGAAGTCGTGGAGGACCTCGGACGAGTTTGAGTACAGGTAACTGATTCACTTCGGTAGGTTGGTAGCACAGAAAACAGTAGGAGAAGAAGAGGACGGAAGATAGAAACGGTCGTATTACCAGAAAAGGTTACTTAGTCGAGAAGGGTAGTCCACCTGTTTCATGACCTCGAAGTCGAAGTCGTAGTCAGGAAGGTTACTTATAAGTTCCAACTAAAGGAAATCCTAACTGACCAACCTAGAGGAACGTCAGGTTCCCTGAGAGTTCTCAGAAGAGATTGTGGTGTCAAGTTTTCGTGGTTAAGAAGTCACGGGTCGAAAGAAATATCAGGTTGAGAGTGTAGGAATGTACTGGTGACCTTTTTGGTATCGAAACTGATCTACCTGGAAACAACCGTTTCATTGAGGAGACGAAAAATTATACGACAGATCCAATCAGTTACTGTTGGGTGACGACATGAGAACGGACCTTTTAGGGTGTCCGTCTCCTCGGACCATCCGACATCAGGTACCCCAGCACTTCTCAGTCTGTACTGACTCGCTGAAGTGAAAGTGAAAAGTGAAAGTACGTAACCTCTTCCTTTACCGTTGGGTGAGCACAAGAAATCAGTATTGAAAAGAAGGTTCCTCGCTCTCAGAAAATTAAAGTACCGACTTCAGTGGTAGACGTCACTAAAACCTTGGGGGGTTTTATTGCAGACAGTGACAAAGGTGACAAAGGGATAGATAAACGGTACTTCCTTACCTTGGTCTACGGTACTAGAAGTAAAAGACTTACAACTCAAAATTGGGTTGAAAAAGTGAGAGGAGAAAGTGAAAGTAGTTCTCCGAGAAATCAAGAAGAAGTGGAAGACGATGTTCCCACCACAGTAGACGTATAGACTCCAATAACTATAAAGAGGACGTCAGAACTAAGTTCGAACACGAAGTAGGTCCGGTCGTAAAGAGTACTACATGAGATGTATATTCAATTTATTTGTTCCACTGTTATATGTCGGAACTGCATGAGGAAATGGTTAAACCTTGGTCAAACAACAGGTTACAGGTCAAGATTGTCAACGAAGAACTGAACGTATGTCGACTTCGGATCGAACCTCCTAAAACTCGTACTGGACCGATCGTACACTTTACTCACGTTAACACACTATCAAACTTGTAAGAAACCTCTTGCTTTACCGTTGGGTGAGGTCATGAGAACGGACCTTTTAGGGTACCTGCCTCTTCGGACGTCCGATGTCAGGTACCCCAGTGTTTCTCAACCTGTGCTGACTCACTGAAGTGAAAGTGAAAGTGAACTTGTAAGAAACCGTAACGGAAAGAAACCTTAACCTAACTTTAGACTAGAAAAGGTCAGGCTCCCGGTGACGACTCAAAAAGTTTAAACGACCGTATATGTCACGTCGTGAAATTGTCGTAGTAGAAAATCCTAAACTTTATCGAGTACACTTTAAGGTAGTGAAAGTGATCGAAACAATTATCACTACGAAGGATTCAGGGTAAACTGAAGTGAGAGGTTCTACAGACCGAGATCCACTCACTAGTGTGGTAGTACCAATAGGCTCAGTAATTCTAGTAAAAACATATCAAGAAGACACATAAAAACGGTGGAGAAGAATTATAGAAGACGGAGACAAACCAGGTATGGTAAAGACAGAAAACAACATAGGTAGAAACGTACTTTACAAGGGAACCATAGAGATTAAAAGAACTTCTCTAGAGATCAGAAAGGTTAAGATAACAAAGGAGATAAAGTAACGTAACAAGCGAATCCTTCTGCAAGGATAGAGAGGAAGGATAAGGAACTTTGACGTAAGTCTATCCATATAGAAAGGAAAAGAGGAAACGGAAACGAAGAGAAGAAAAGAGTCGATAAACATTTCGGAGGAGTCTGTTGGTAAAACGAAAAACGTAAATAAAAGAACCCCTACCAAAACTAGTGACGGAGGACATGTTACAATAGAGGTAAGTATCAAGAAGTCCATAAGAGAGTCCAGATTAGAGAACTTAGACAAACAGTAAAGGTGACATATTTACATTCCTAAACTAAATCCAGTATGAACTTACACGATCACCAAAAGGGATAAGCGAACTTAAATTCAGACTTAAAGGTTATTCCTCAAGTTCAAGACCCACGAGGGCAAGAATAAAAACGACTGGTATATCTCGAAGAGGTAGAAACCGATGTTTATTATATTAGTTAGATTAAAGCCAAAACTCGTAGACTACAACAAGTACACATCTCAACAGAGTACAAAGACCTTGTCTCACAATACTGAGCACAACAGAGGACCATTTTAAGACAATCGGAAACGGGACGAAGTAAAATACGAGGTTCCGGTCTGGACGGACAGTAAGGTCAGAATCGAAACTATAAGTGATTTGTCACTGGGACTGATTAGAGTAGTACAAAAATAAGGGTTAAAGTATAGTACATACTACATCTCTATTATCACGTATTGAATATTCCTCATGATTGAAATGACAAACATAATTGATAGTCGAAAGACCTATTCCTGGAACTATAAAGGTCAGTCTTCTAGAGTCATAATATGAACTGACGAGTATAAGTGACCGACACTCTTGAACCGGCTTACACAATTAAGATCATAACTATTCGAGTTAACAATATGTGTGTGTGTGTATATAAAAAGATACAGAATGGATATATACATATTTTGTGTGTGTGTACATAAATATACTTTCTACTATTACGGTAAACAGTTACTTTCATTATTTTCTTAAAACTTTTTGCATAATAGTCACAGATCAAACGTAATCAGTGAGTCCCTGTTGAACATGTCTTCCTTCTTCACCAATGTTAATCAAAGTCTTTGTTATGTTAGTTCGAAACTTTAAGTGTGGTGACCATCTAACAATGTCATCATTGGGGTTACAGGGAGATATAGGTACGGGACCACACCCGGGAAGGATAAAACTGAGACCCTAACCGACACAGAACAAAACCGGGTACGTCGACGTCACTCGTACTACGCCACCATCCGAATGAGGAATCCGAACGTCAGACTCCTACGACGACGACACATTTCTTCGGGTCTAACGGCTGGTCAGATCGGTCGACGGACGTAGTAGGTGGGTGGTCTGGTACTCACCCCGGAAGAATCTGGTGTCGGGTCCACTGGACGGGGAGTTGACGTCGACGTTCTGACTAAGGTCCACTCTGGTCGTCTTGACAGGACTTCTCGGGTCAGAACTAAAGGTTGGATGTTTTAGACTTAATTCACCCCAAAAAAATTCAGTGATTCAAAACTATACTATAACGACAATACGTCGTCAACTATTATTATACGTCCGTCTTTTTTTTTTTCTGTTTCGTAAGTGGATGTATCAGAAGTTGAAAGACTCGTACCAATTCGAACTCTGACTCAACGGGTCCCCAAAAGTGGACAAAAGTTACCCATACGTAGATTCAGTTCAATTTCGTAGAGATACAGATGTTTCGACCGTAGTATTGTTTCAAGTCACGAAGAGTGAAGAGAAAGGAATAAGAATTTTACCCGAAGTACAAACATTTAATAAATGTACGTAACAAGATAAGCTATGGTTGTTATAGCGACTTTTTAGTAGAGAAGGTGAAAGAAGAAAATGTTACTTTTGTTTTAATTCAGTATCCCTTGAGAATACCGAAGGGTTCTATCGTTCCAACAATTTCAACTCTCTTTAAGTTTAAAATTTTCAATAAAAGGAGTTATGTGATAAAAAACGTACGGACAGGTTAATTGGATAAACCACTCAGAAATGACTTCAACTTTTTCTTCTCTTGTCTTTATTTAACTAGATGTGTCCATACTTCCGGTTGGAGTTTGGTAGTGTTCCTCTGGAATTCAGTACAATGTATGAAGTAAGTTGAAAATTAGTATACGTAAGTATAAAAGGTCACTTACAGATGTTTTGCTAAGGAAATAAAAGAGGCGTAAAATTTCGGTTTAGTACATTTAATAAATAACTCTTACCCTACATCTTAAATATAATGATACAGGAGATAATAAACTTCTAGAGTCGTAACTTTAGGTGAAAATATCTACTCTCTTGTCAACCTTTTATTCCATTCCAGGAGTGAAAGTCTCTCCAACTTTCATGAGAACACTCCCGAGATTTTATACTACCCGAAGTTTAAGACTCGTTTGTTTGACCAAATGTTTATAGAAAATTTTATTCATATACTTTACGAAAGTTGTAAAAGACACATTTTATAATTTCATCAACAGTATTCTACATTTCATTGGAACTAACACTGGGAATGAGTAGTGGGAGAGACTCAGAACCAAAGAGGTACATATTTGACATATACTGATGGTACCCAGTACCTTATTCCATACACATTACATAGGTCATCTCCTGAACAGAGTATCTTTCTAGGGTTATCTGTCTTTGATGAACATAATAATGATGGGTGGAACATTACATCTACGTCGTCTTTAAATTATAGAATTTAAAGAGTAGACAGATCTTTCCCGTTATGACAATTCGTCTTCCTTCACTAACTAAGTAAAATCGTGTCCTTTGATTACAGGATCAATTCTGACCTCACGATCAGGGGGTAAAAGATGGAGGTTGGTATGAGAACGGTTTAGTGAACCATCGTCAATACAGTATCATTTTCTGTCTTTATTCTGAGTCAATTATATTATAAATGTATAAATTATAAATACCTCGTGAATCAGACACGTTTCGTAACACGAACCTCTACACCTCAGATATGTTTATTAAATCAAAACGTTCGTGTACCGGAAATCCCTGTTATTCTAAACCGAAGATTAGAAAGGAGAGTGTCAATGGACATAAACTTTTTCACTCAATTGAAGAGTTCGGAACTATAGGAGTACAAGTTTTACCCTTATTAACATATATCTTATACAGTTTGAGACATTTTAGTATCGTTCAGAGTATTTCGTGTGAACAATTAAAATACGAACGATAAACAAGACTAGAGTTTCTCGATATCAGGCAATCCCATATATTCTGTAATTGTAATTTATATATTTCTTTTTACTTTACTTACGAATACCTGTCTTGTTTACTTCAGGACAAAACTTACCCTCCTGAAGTGACACCCAGACCTCCCTTTTACATTAAATTCGACCCGGGATATTATGTCTACCTAAACTACCTAAATTCTGTATATCTCTGAAATTGTCTGTAAAAACCGTGTCTTAATACAAAGTATAGTCTGTACCCAATCCAAAAGTTCTCAAGAAATGTCATTATAGACGTCCATTTCGTTTACTCCCGTCTTCCCCGGTTGTCTCCTACTCTATCAACCTACCGTGGTGGTTGTATTACTTGTACTCAAACTCGTTTGAGGTCCTCTGTCATTTTCTGTCCTTTCGGACCGTTCGACGTCAAATACCCCAACATTTCTCAACCTGGACTGAATCGTTGACTTGTTGATGAACGTTCATTTATTTAGGAGACATTAACCCAATTACCTCTATAATCCTTCGGTTATTTAACAAGTACAAAAAGAAATTTTTTTTTTTTTCGTATTTTTAATCCTTTGTTTAGAGTCAACAGGAGAGTATAAGACAAAAGACTGGGTTGAAAAAGTGACTCACAACTGAGGTTTCGTCATAGACAACCGTGTTTCTCATTAATCTAAGATGAAAACGGATAATTTCATAACATCCTAGAATTTTCCAGTATTTTAGAAGTACTTATGTGTACGAGTCTTAATCCGAGGCGGTAGATAGTGACACCTTAGTTTGTACGAGATTCATGTGCCACTCTAAAAGGATTGAAATCGGTTATATTAATGAAAACAAGGTCCTTGGTTGTCCCACTCCGAACCTAACGACAAGTGAGAGGTCTTGTCGGGGACGATTGTTCACTTTGATTTAACGAAAAGAGGGGAGATACGTAGACCCAGGTAGACACGTCCGGTTTATCTAATCGAAGATTATAGAGTTTTGTCTACAAACGAGAACCTTAACCACACACACTCGTTGTACAAGGTACTCAACCACCCTTATAAGACCCGAGGTCCCACACGTCTCTGTAGTAAGACCCACCCCACGAGGCTTATTAGTCACACCCACTCTCTCCCTACGACCGTTCCCAAACAAGAGGGAACTCGAAGGGAGTCATCCTCTTGAGGCACCTCCTTTCACACGGTCCACCGAGGTACTCAGTTCCAGACCAGTCCTTTTTGGTTTCGGTACGGTCGATAAAATTGTATTTCATGTATCCTTTAACTCACCCGTCCTTTTCCGTTTTATCCTTTTCGGTACACTGTCTCATTGACGTCCTTCTCGAACGTCAGGAGGGGGATTCCGACCCCCTCCCTTCCGTTCTTTACCTGGAATGATTCTATCTCTTCTGAACGTTTTTCTTTTTTACAGGCAGTTTGAGAACTTCTGGATTGGGTACAGGTCACACTTTATAGAGTCTGGGAATACTACTCTTACGAAGGAGGACTCCGACTGTGGAACCTTTGTGTTCTTCATTGGGTCATCTCGACTACGAGTCTTGTCGTTGACCGACCACGACCTTTGACCTTCCCCGACACCACTCGACAAAGACACTCTGTTCCTTTTACTTTTGACCTCAGTTGACCGACAGAACTTAAACGTACGGAACCGGGGTGTGGTCTGGGTGTCTGAGTTTTAGAATCTTCACCTGTAGGGTGCGTATGTATAAAAATTGTTAGAAAAGTTGGTGACTAACTACAACAGTTGTTTCTACTCTGATGACACGGGAGTAGACGAAAGGGTTTCGTAAATTTCTACAAGATTTCACTAAATGATACAGATACTTAACAGAAATCGACAGGACTGGAAAAGTCATTACCAATCACATCTATAAACTCGACAGTGGTCGGTATTGAAAAGAGTCACCTATAGCCAGTCAAAGATCAAGATAGACCTAGTGGAACGGTTGTGAACTAAAGATCATGAACGTAGTCGGACCACTTAATCGGTCCCCGATTAATAAGTAGGTGAGTCACGGACAATATACGGTTTTTTTATATGATCCTGGTCAGAAGGTTGAATCTATTTTTAGATGTATGAGAACCGGAGGAACTTTAAAAGTAAACAATCCTCAATCGGTAAATGTTAATTTGTGTCAGTAGTTATACGTTAACGTTTAGATCCATTTAGAATACTTCTTCTTACTTTTACGATATTTTCTCATAATCCACCTAACCGACGTTTTTACCGAGATCACTAAGATGAGGAAAATTCATGTGTTGAACGTCGTACTGAGACGTCGAGGACAGTTATTCTCTACTTCAGTCGAGTCAGGAAGTCTTCAGCTACGAGACACCCCAACCTTGGAACAATGACAACCGGACACACACCTATACTAGAGTTTACTGATATGGGTTGGTCGTTGGGTTTCGATAACCCGGATGGGGTGGGTTGCACCCGTGTTTCAAGGGTCGTATCGGTAGTCGGGACACCTGTCGTCTCAATGTCAGCAAAACCGATCAGGTGTCTGTGACATCCGGTACGTCGATGTCACCAAGAATACCTATCTGAGTCTCGTCTTGTTTGAGGGGTCTCTATACCGATCTGGCCACCGATGCCATCATTAGTTACAAGAACTAGCAGAATGTCCGTTATCGAGAGTATTGGACCTCTGCCGATCGTCCGTCGAGGATCGTCGTGGAACCCTTCAGTTCCATCGTCAAGAAGGTCGTCACCGATACCCGTCGCGGTCTCACCTTAACGATCTGGTCTCCTATTTACGTACAGACCGTAAATTTCCTTGACAGTTTTATAAGAGACCACATGGACGTGGTAAACTGTAAGGGTGTCGTCACTTACCCTCAAGGTTAAAAGGTATAGGTACAGTTGTGAACGTTAACAGAAAGAAAAAATAACATCGGTTGAGTCACTCGTTCATAGAACGACACTAAAATTAAACGAAGAATGATTACTGATGTCAGTCGGAAGACATCGACACCCAAGACGGACAAGGGTACCTAAGTGAGTTGAAACCTAACTTTTGAGTAAAAATAGAGTTACGTTTTGAACTTAAAGAGAGTACGGTCGTTGATAAACATATCATAAAAGTTACTACAAATGTCGATAAATACATCTTAAATGTAACATAATTTATGACATTCACTAGATCTCTACTAAATTTCATATGTCCTCCTACACATATCGAATATGTATTTATAATGTGGTAAAAGAGATTCCATGAACTTGTAGGAACCTAAAACCATAGACGTTCACAGGACTTTGGTTAGGGGAGACCTTAGGTTCCCTCTTGACATTACCATGACTTGTAGGAGACAACTCGAATAAACATACAGAAATATCTATTTCACAGATAAGTTTAAGAAACGAGTAAAATATATACCTCACAAACAGAAATAATGTCATTCAGGGGATGGGAGTTTATCCAAGATAAAGTAAGGGTCTCGTACAACATTCAGATCAAACAAGTATTCAGGTTTTTCAATCGGATCCATGGGTTGATTGTGTTAACGACTATATCATAATATGGCATTATCCAAATATTATACAAGTGTGGAGACTTTCAAATGTTGAATTTCCAAACATACTTCCCTTGAATGAGATAAATCAACACTACATACATACATAAGATCCATGTTCAGGGTTTATTAAATTAAATTTACTAAATTTTATACAAGAAAGTCTAAAGTCAAGTCAAGTCAAGTCAGCGAGTCAGTACAGACTGAGAAACACTGGGGTACTTGGTGTCGTGTGGTCCAGAGGAACAGGTAGTGGTTGAGGGTCCCAGGTGGGTTTGGGTACAGGTAACACAGTCACTACTGCAGGGGGATAGAGTAGAAGACAACAGGGGAAGACGAGAACGGGATTTAGAAAGGGTCGTAGTCCCAGAAAAGTTTACTCAATCAAGAGACGGAGTCTACCGGTTTCACAACCTCAAAATCGAAGTTGTAGTCAGGAAGGTTACTTGTGGGTCCTGACTATAGGAAATCCTACCTGACCAACCGAGAGGAACGTCAGGTTCCCTGAGAGTTTTAAGACGAGGTCGTGGTGTCTAGTTTTCGTAGGTAAGAAGTCTCGAGCCGAAAGAAATACGGGGTTGAGAGTGTAGGTATGTACTGGTGACCTTTTTGTTATCGGAACTGATCTACCTGGAAACAACTGTTTCATTATAGAGACGAGAAATTATACGACAGATCCAACCAGTATTGAAGGGAAGGTTCCTCATTCGCAGAAAATTAAAGTACCGACGTTAGTGGTAGGTGTCACTAAAACCTCGGGTCTTTTTCTTTCAGTCCAAAAGTCTGAGATCTAGTAGAAAAGTGAAACGACTGAGACATCAACCTTTCTGTTTTCAAAAATTAAAACTACTTTAGGTGACATAGAATAAAAACAGTCAACACAAAAGTCGTAATATATATTCTTTGGTAATGGATTGGACTTGAGTGGTTCAACATAATAAGATTGTTAAAATATCAAAATCAAGTCAATTGATATACTAGGTGGACTCCATAAAAACACATACTACACTCACTTCTCAAGTTTACGGAAGAAAATGTCCATCTACACGTCAACAGAGTTGTGGTAAGCAACTCTTCTGATAAGAAAAGAGTAGTTTGAAGAGTGAAACGGTTTTTTAACTGATATTTACGATTTCAAATAGAACCTTAAGAGTCAAGATGAAGTAATTAGATATCAACTGTCACCAGACAACACCCCAGTCCTCGGGACTTATATATTCAGGACCGTATTTAGGAAAACTTCCTTCAGTGGTAATGGGGATGGGATCAAACCGGTGTCCCGTTTCATGTCTCTGTCTTGTGTCGGGGTGGGTATTTGTCTTTAACCTAATTTCTAAGTGACTCGGGTGTGTAGTCTCGTTCTTGGTCTTAGGGGGTGTCGGTCAGGAAGGGTAGTCCTTCGAAAGTGTTCGGAGAATAGGAATAGGTAGTCCACCGTCTGTCTGATACTTTGTGTTGATGTCTTTTGATTGGTTTGACTAGTGAACCTGGTGTCGGAACAGATTGAGTTACTTTTATACTCGGTACCGTAAATCCCGTGGGTTCTGTCTACCCATTACCACCTCTCAAAACTGTTTTGTACCAGATGACCTCTTCCCTTACCGTTTGGAGAAGTCATAAGAACGGAACTCTTGGGGTACTTGTCATACTTTTCCGTTTGTCTATACTGTGACTTTCTACTTGAGGAGTCCAGTCATCTACGGGTTGTACGATTGACCTCTTCTCGCCTCTTCTCGAGGTCTTTCTTACTTCTCCGGTTCGGTTTCGTTTTTGTTGTGGGTCAACACTAACACTGACCACTATCTTCATTTCGGACTACGACATTTCTTTTACAACGTATCCTTGGACCTTACAATCCAGGTACTTAGTTCCATTTAACCTTCACCAGGTTGTCTACCGTTCTCACTTGTATCTGTAAAATTCTTAGTTACTTGAATTTACCTTGTTTTACCCGCTTAAATTAAGTCTACTGGTAACATGGATGATGACGCCCGTTTTCAGGGAACCTTCTTTACCTCATTGGGAGTATCAGCTGTTTTCTCAAGTTTTACGTCATGTACCCACGTTAGAGTTTTTACTGTCTTACTAGAGACAATGGTTCCGTTTGATAAGCCATAGTGTCATAGGTTCAGACACGGGGTTGGTTATTACAGTTTCTTCGACTTTAAGTTACTAAGACATTTCTGGATGTTCTGGAAGATGTCACTTGTGGTTTTTATAGGAAAAGTAGTATCCCCTGACCTTACGTTTTCATCCTTCAGTTGTCTATGGACCTCAAAGTTCGTACAAACCGGAACTTCATGTTTTACTTCGTCCCGTTTCCAATTGTCTAAAACGGTTCTATTGTGTGACCAGTGTCGTTTGTGGGAGAAGGTTGTTGTGTTCTCTGCTGAGATGTGTACCTGTAGTGGTCTACCAATTGTGACTTTAGTCTAACTAATATAAGATACGTCGACTTATACCTCTTTGAGATGTGTCAGTCGTTTTTTTTTTTTAGTCCACGACTGACACCGAGACTAGTACTTGAGGAATAACGATTTAAGTCCGAATTTAACTTCTTTCATCCCTTTTAACGATCTGGTAAGTCCATACTGGATTTAGTTTAGGGATACTAATATGTTACCTTGACTATTTATCTAAGTTCCCTGATCTATACTATCTCTCTCACGGACTACTTGATACTTACCTCCAAAGACTGTAACATGTCCTCCGTCACTAGTTCTGGTAGGTGTTCACTTTAACTTTCACTTCCGCGAGTCAGCACAGGTTGAGAAACGCTAGGGCACCTGATATCGGGTGGTCCGAAGAGACAGGTACCCTAAGAGGTCCGTTCTCATGACCTCACCCAATGGTAAAGGGAGAGGTCCCCTAGAAGGGCTGGGTCCCTAGCTTGGGTCCAGAGGGTGTAGCCTCCGTCTGCGAAATTGGAGACTCGGTGGTCCCTTTACGTTTTTCCCTTTTACCGACAGACTCCTCCGGAATGTTTATCGATTCTCCTCTTCGTTTCCGTTTCCCCTTTTCCTTTCTATATAGGTAGACCTACGTCTCAAAGTTTCTTATCGTTCCTCTCTATTCTTTCGGAAGGAGTCGCTAGTTATGTTTCTGTGTCTACTTTTGTTATCTTATTCTTTTTTATCTCTAGAGAAGTTCTTTTAATCTCTATGGTTCCCTTGTAAAGTACGTTTCTACCCTTGTTATTTCCTGTCTTTACCGTACCTGGATTGTCTTCGTCTTCTATAATTCTTCTCCACCGTTCTTGTGTGTCTTCTTAATATTCTTTTTCTAGAATTACTGTGTTTACTCGTACTACCACACTAGTGAATGGATCTCGGTCAATAGGACCTCACACGTGAGTTCACCCGGAATCCTTTGTAGTGATACTTGTTTCGATCACATCCACTACCTTAAGGTCAACTCGATAAAGTTTAGAATTTTCTACTACAACACTTTCACGACGTGAGTCATACTGTAATGGGAATACTATCTTTCACTTCACCTTTATTTCTCGGAACATTACTTTCACTTTCTCGTCTTACTTTTTTCGACCGAATTTTGAGTTGTAAGACTTTCGTTTCTAGTATCGTAGACCGAGGTAGTGAAGTGCCGTTTATCCACCTCTTTGTTACCTTTGTCACTGTCTGAAATAAAAGAACCCGAGGTTATAGTGACGCCCACCACTGACGTCCGTACTTTACTTTTCAGTGAACGAGGAACCTTTTTTTTCGTACTGTTTTCATTTGTTGTATAATTTTTCGTCTATGAAATGAAACGGTCGTTTCTAGGTATACCAGTTCCGATAAAAAAAAGATGATCAGTACATGGTCTATCTCTTATCAACCTGGTATTTCTTTCGACTCACGGCTTCTTAACTACGAAAACTTGACACCACAACCTCTTCTGAGAACTCTCAAGGAACCTGAGGTCCCTCTAGGTCGGACAGTTAGGATTTCCTTTAATCAGGAATTATAAGTAACCTTCCTAACTACGACTTCGACTTTGAGGTTATGAAACCGATGGACTATACTTTTTGGCTGAGTTACCTTTTCTGGGACTACGACGCTTTCTAACTTCCGTCCTCTTCTCCTTCTCTACCGACCTACCGTAGTGGTTGAGATACCTGTACTTAAACGTATTCGAGGTCCTCAACCACTACTTGTCCCTTCGGACCGTACGACGTCAGGTACCAAAGTCTTTCTCAGCCTGTCCTGACTCTCTGACTCGACATGCCTACAAGTCCTCATGGCATTAAACATCATTTTAAACTTCAACCTTTCAAACACAGAAGGGTGAAAAGAAAAAAGAAAAAAGAAAAAGTTCCAACAAAACTGATAAGTTCCAAAGAATGTAAAGGTATACTTAAAATCCTAACCAAACAGATAAAATCGTTTTTTGTTTTGTTTTGTTATTTTTTTTTTGGATGACTTTATAAATGTCACTAACATAATTTAGACAGCTGATTATACTCCTAACTTGGTTCAACACACTAGACGGACGAAAATAGTATTTTCACTCAATTTATTCAGAAAATAACACATGAGTAAAATATATAAATATGTTCAATATTAAAACACAGAAGAACTTTTAATAAAATTGTTGTCTATACTTTAATCCTGACGGTACTCCGAGTTGGGATCGGAGAGTCGTAATGAATGAGATACGAAAAAGGAACCGTTACGTTAAGTATGGATGTCGAAGTTAAACGGAGTCAAATATCTAGTCACGGAGGGTCTAAAAAAAAAGAGGTTAATTTTGGAGTAACATATTCGAGGTCTGTCTCGGAATTAAAATGGACGGATGAGCAGAAGAGGTGAATGTACAGAGTTTACGTAAAGATGGAGTTGTCCTAACTCGAACTTAAGTAAGGAAGTCGAGGGACCGGATCCAGGATAAGATGATAACTAGAGATACGGTAATTTTCTCTAGTAAAAGATAATCTAACGTGTTGGGTTTATGGATTCTTGGTGTCTAATGGAGGGGAAGAGAGAGGAAAGGAGAGGGTGGTTTAAGTGGGATCTTTAGTCGGATCGATGACTATGTTGAAACGACATATTCGATGGCAATACAGAAGGGGAGTCAAGTCAAGTTAGTCAGTCAAGTCGGCGAGTCAGCACAGACTGAGAAGCACTGGGGTACCTGACGTCGTACGGTCCGAAGGGACAGATAGTGGTTGAGGGTTTCGGATGAGTTCGAGTACAGGTAGCACAGTCACTACGGTAGGTTGGTAGAGTAGGAGACAGTAGGGGAAGAGGAGGGTGGAAGTTAGAAAGGATCGTAATGTCAGAAAAGATTACTCAGCCAAGAAGTGTAGTCCAGTTTCATAACCTCAAAGTCGAAGTCGTAGTCAAGAAGGTTACTTACAAGTCCTGACTAGAGGAAATCCTCCCTGACCAACCTAGAGGAACGTCAGGTTTCCTAAGAGTTCTCAGAAGAGGTTGTGGTATCAAGTTTTCGTAGTTAAGAAACCACGAGTCGAAAGAAATATCAGGTTAAGAGTGTAGGTACGTACTGATGACCTTTTTGGTCTTGAAACTGATCTACCTGTAAACAACCATTTCATTACAGAGACGAAAAATTTTTCGACAGATCCAACAAGTATCGAAAAGAAGTTTCCTCGTTCACAGAAAATTACGTACCGACGTCAGTGGTAGACGTCACAAGACAAAGTAGAAAATCCTACCTTAAGGTAGTGGAGGTGATCGAAACAAGTATCACTCCGAAGGATTCCGGGTGAACTGAAGTGTAAGGACCTACAGACCGAGATCCACTCACTAGTGTGGTAGCACGAGTAAACTCAGTAATTCTAGAAAAAACATATCAAGACACATAAGAACGGCGGAGAAGAACCATAGAAGACGAAGACAATCCAGGTATGGTGAAGACAGGAAAAAACACGAGTAGAAACGTACTTTATAAGGAAACCATAGAGATAAAAAGAACTTCTCTAGGGATCAGAAAGGGTAAGATAACGAAAGGAGACACAGAAACGTAACTAACGACTCCTTCCTATCTGGTGACGTTATCAGAAGACTGACTAAAAGAATGTAGATGACGCGGGTGGAAACAAGACAAGAGGGGCAATATCCATCTAAAGTTTTTAGTTCAGACTAGTACAGTCGTACGAATTTTTGGACATTACCGAAGAAGACAGAGAACGTAGAACATAGAGAACCTATCTTGAGGTCGAAGGAGGATATCGTATCCGGTACATGTCGAAACAAGTACGAATGGAAATATGGAGACCGTGGTGAGAAAGTAAGAAATTGGAAACAAATAAAAGAATCTATATGTTAGTAGGGAAAACGTAGAAAAAAGGGAAGACATACTTGGTATATAATGGGTACAAAGGTAGATTACTTCAGGAAACATGGAAAAGTTATGGACCATTCAAAAAGTCGTTTCCTAAAAGACTAAGGGGGATCGGTCCGTGTCAAAATAATACACGAAAATATCCTGTTACAGAGAAAGGAACCCCATGGATAATTAGAAATATTGTGAATAAAGTCACTCATAAACTAACAATGGGTAGAGGGGTGATCCTATTGTAGAAGTAATTGAGTCTCTGGACCAGACACAACCAATTGGACTCGTCACCGGTCTCTAGAAAGAGAACGTTTATTCTGTACTTTCGTTGAATGTAAAAAATTTTTCCCCTTCTTTGCTTTATTTATTTTGTAACCTGATTATATTGACTTTAAATCTAGTTTAGAGTCTAAGTCCATTCAGTCCCAAGTCCATGTATTTGCCACAAAAGAAGAGTAAAGAACTGAGGCAACAGAAGGTGTACCACGAAGCAAAAGTCCTTTAGAGAACGGCACAAAGTCTTTCTACGGATCGTCGTCAGGTCTGAATTCAAGATGGGTGGGCTCGATAGGGTTGTCTTTTACAAAGAGAAAGAAGTGTCAAGGTCCCTTTCAAGGGTCAGATTAAGAGTCGCCTCCCTAACCTAGTGTGGGTGAGGACTCGGTCAATGATACCGGTCCTTGTGAACCGAGGAAGGTCTCACGTCCAACCCAAGTCCAAATGAGTCTAGTACACTCGTTCTCTAATTGTTTCCTTCTTCTCTTCTTCTCTCCCCAATTTACGACCTATCTTCTCCGTCGTCATCGAGCGGACTTTGAACATACATTAGACGGTATATTGAAAACGGGTTATTTCGAGCGGTTTATACATTTATTTTATCCACGGTAACTTCAGTCCTTTTGTTCATTACTTTTCTTTCTGCTACGACCTCATCGAAACAACTTAGTTATTAGAACTTGAATTTAGAGTGAAAGTAGTAAATAATGGACCCATTGCTATCCGTTCAATGAATTTGTGGAACTAGAACTCAAAAAGGTAACAACTTAACCCTATTATTAGGAATTGTAGGTTTCTAAAGTATTCTGTTTACGTGGCTACTTGTGTTTCGCGGCCATAGACCCGACCGTGTCTTATTCGGCGTTTTGACGAAATAGGGAAAGAAGGGGAAGCTGAAAGTCTGAAATCATAACGGACACATAGTCAAGAAAGTAGAGGTAAGAAACTTCACCCCCGGTGTCAACAGACCTAGACCCCGCGATAAAAGGGTCAAAGTAGACGACTGTAGAGTCGTAGACGGTTAGTCCGTCCTCTCTCTTCTCTCTTTACCGGCTCAAATTCTTATTTACCCTCTTTACTGTCCATACTCAGTCTACTCCAACTGTCTGTATGGTGCACGGGACGAAAGATGTGGTGGGTCACCTTGGAACTCGGCTATTATAGGGAAAGATAAGTTAAACGTGGACCAAGAGTCCCTCGACATCGAGGCTCAATCGTGTTACTTGAACCGACATAACAAGACACGATAAAGGAGGACGGGAGCGGACTTTGGTGTAAAGTTAGTTAACGATTACAGTCGCACCCTCAGTATTAGGACCAAATCACTACGACGTTCAATGGTGTAGAGGTACCCGGTCCCTTTCCTCAAACTGACAGATTCCCTCATCTGGACTTTCGGTCTGTTTCGAAAGACAAAAGAGGGTCCGTCACTCGAGGGTCCGTCGCTCGAGGGTCCGTCGCTCTAGGTTGGGTTAGTTGGAGTATTTATGGAAAGAGAAACGGTCTCTTCCTGAATTGAGACGTCGATCTTGGGGTCCGGTCCAACACTTCCGGAAACTTTCAAAGACAAGGAGGTCTAGACACATGGAATAGAAATGTCTGGTGTTCCTAGATCGCATTGTCGGTTTCGGGTGTTATCTGAATACGGATTTAAAAAAAAAAATTAAAAAAAATTTAAAAAATAAAAAAAATTTAAAATTTTAGAAATTAAGAATGTACGCAAGGGTTTGTACTTGGGGGGAGGGTGGAGGGAGGGGTGTTGTAGAGAGACCCAGTAGGGGTACGTGGTCGGGGTTCGTTCGACGTGGGATGTAGTCTGTACCTGACCGCTAAGTTTAAAATTTACCGAAAAAAAAAAACAAACCACACACTTAAAACTCCGACACAATATTCCGTATAAAGATCGGGTACGATAGTTTACACAGTGGTACTTTTATCAACGGTCATAATATTTCTCGGGTCTTCTGTCTGTAGTTGTTACGAACATCTGTCCTGTTTACTTCTAGATTAAGGTTTAGTGTACCCTAATGATAAAGACACTCTACCCAGTCTTACACAAGACACTCTACGTATGTCAATTACCTCGTAGTACGCGAACAATCAATCAAAGTCGAAATTGAGATTCACTTAGTCGAAGTAGTTTTGCCGTGTTAGGTCCCCACTCGTCACCGTAATTAGTCTCACGGGAGATGGTCTCTCCGTCGACGATATTTGGGTAGGGAGTAGGGTAAAACTAGTGTCTAAAGATCAATCATATGACTAACACTCTTTGTAACCACTTTTACTCGTCGAAAACCACTTTACTCAGGAAACCACTTTTACTCAGGATTTTTCTCGTCTTAATTTCCGTTATACATAAAATCTCTACAAAGGTCAGTACGTATTTATCCCTCAAACTTATGTTGTTCATTTTTACGGAATGTCAGTACCTTCCAAGTCAAGGACTCACTAAGATATGGGTCGATAACCAAAACCTCCTATTGGTTATTTGTTGTTTTCTTGTCTCAGAGACCTTACAACACAACTGAAATTTACTTGATAGTTCGTTACTTACCGGTCCTGTGCATCTTTCTCTCGACATTGTAGTAGTGGAAAAATCTTTCCGATATACTTCACAAAGACGATTTAATTACAGGTATACACACCACCTGAAATTAAACTCTGAACTAAAGTGATATTGAACCGTCACTTCAGGACCCATTGATTGAGAGTGAATTTGAGAAAAATTACCGACGGTACTAGACGAACCCGAAGGGTCCACCGAGTCTACCATTTCTTAGACGGACGTCACGTCCTCTGGACCCAAATTAGGTATCGAACCCTTCTAGGGGACCTCCTCCCGTACCGTTGGGTGAGATCATGAGAACGGACCTCTTAGGGGTACCTGTCTCCTCGGACTGTCCAGGTACCCCAGCGTTTCTCAGTCTGTACTGACTCAATGATTCTTGTCGTGTCGTGCACTAGTTGGGTTTTCTTGGATTTCATCCCGTATAAAGTAAATCACACCAATTATTGGTCGTCGAAAATATCTTTAAGTGTGTAAAGAAGAAACAGTCAGAGGTAGTCTGACGTAGAAAGTAAAAACAGAATCTCGGAATTAAGTTGTCATATCTCCTTGTAAAGGGACCACCAGGTCACCAATTCTCAGACGGACGGTTACGTCCCCTGTACTCAAGTTAGGGTCCAGATCCTTCTAGAGTGTGTGGTACCTCGTTCGGGTACCCAGTATCGATGACTCTGGCGTCAGATCCCAGGCACTCAGTGTCGATGACTTGGTCGCTCGAGACCTCGGACCTGAGGTGTCTTCTCTTCGGTAGTACAACTCTTCAACGTGTGACGTTGATCTCTCACCGGGGACGAGCGGTGTCGATTTCTTTCGGGAGCCCGTGGTCACTTCTAGGTCGTGTCGGTACTAATTATTTATCTCACATTTTTTATCGTACCTCCAGGGTCTGTACTATTAATAATCCCACTATTAATATTAAACCATTCTTTAACTGTAAAAATGTTTCGATATATCTAACGTTTCGTGAATCAAGAGTATGTCCAATGGTGTGTGGTCTTTTTCTCGACTCTAGTTAATTACTACCGAAGCCAATAAGAGAGATGTCCGGTGTCGCAAGATCACAATTTTTCCCTCCCGTATCCATAGTCTATCGTCTCCCGTTCCTACCCGTTCCTATTCGTTCCTGCTCGTATGTCATGAAAGGTCTAGAGACGAACACAGTACAAACGATTGTAGAGTAACCGTTTTCGTTCAGTGTACCACCCCGGTTCTCAGTCTCACTGTCCTTGGACCCTTTAGGATGGACGACCGACCCCCGACGGTTCCATTGGATGTCGGAATCCTTCCATACCGGGGTTCAACCTTTGGTCCCCGTCCCCCTTTGGGTCCTCACGACGGGTTTAGTCTTACTCGTCTTTCATCGGGAGGACGACCCCTTAAATGACCCCTGTGTGAACAATGTCCGGACTCGAGTGCCACGGGGGAAACGGACCAATTTCGGTACTTGGATAAGAAAAGATGAATTTTATTTATTACATTGGAGAATGAGATGATTCAGAGACTCTAGAGTAAAAAATAATAACACCAACAAACACCATATAAACAAATATTAGTATCGTATCAGTCCGGTTACGATCGTAAACGTCTTTAGCATCGTAAAGAGAAAACTTAAAAAGAAGATCCACCGAAGTACCATACAAAAGACCAGAGATTAACACACACAAACAAGTCTCAATGTGTAAAAAAGTCATTTAGGTGTAGAACATCCTCTTTTTAGAATTCTAAGTATTGGACTTTACACACGAACATAGAATCCAGATGATGAAATATTCGATACACTACATTTAATAACTCTAAAAGATTCTCTAAAGAAGATCTTTCAACTCTTTGGTGGGGATGAAGCACACCAATGAGACTCCAGAACTTTTCGTATATACTGTTATCGACACTTAAAAGGAGAATCAAATATTCTATACATCTATGAGTAACAATGATCATAGGTAAACCTCGAACGTTTTAGTTTACTCTTTATTTGTTTGTCAAGCGACAATAATAAGACCTCCGTGTAAGTAATATAAAAGGGTTAAGTTCGAATGACCTGAACTTATTGTTAAAAGATCGGTCCTAACACCCAAGAAACCCAAACGTCTGTCTCCTCTTTAAGGACGTACTCCACGAGTATGGGACGTCCGTTTCAGGGGTCCAGGAAGTACTTCAAGTGTCCAAGAAAGTATTACTCCGATGAAGAGATGTAATGGGGTCAGTGGGGTAGTGGTTGAACAGACACAGGGACGGTATACCTTGGAGGTCCGCACCCAGAGGTGTGGCAAAGGGGTTCCTGACCTTAGAAGAGTGAAGAAACGGTCTGGTGGATGTGGAGGGGTGTGGTCCCTCCGGTCGAAAAGGAGTAGTGGGCAGACCGAAGGTTGGAACCTAAAAACCCTTTTGGAGACGACAGAGAGGAGGGTTGGAGGTCCGTCTCAATCAGTAAGAGAAGGACCCGACCTTTCCGGGAATATGTAAGAAGAATTTTCTGAAGTAAATAAAACAAATGTACAGACAGAGGGGTCATTCTACGACTCGAGAACCCTTGTACAGACACAATGAGTAGAGGTGGGAATCGTGGATCGTACCATGGACCTTACGATTGTTTCCGTGAATCCAGATGTCCCTTTTAAAAAAAAAAAACTCGAAAGAGAGGACATAAGTCTTTTAACCATCTACTCTAAATGACTTTTATGGAAGAACAAAGAGACTCCCAAAAACTACTTCTAAACTTTAATAATATGGGGAATATATTATCCATAGAATATTCTATGGAATATTATCCATAACCAAGGTTAATGGGTAACCTTGGTTACCCATGGATAATATGGATGGTTGACGTTCTATGGATAATATTCCATAGAATATATACATATACACACACATATATATATATATATATACATATACATGTATATATATATGTATATATACATATATATATATATATACGAACGATTCAACGAAGTAAGTACAAGTTGAGAGACACTGGGATACCAGGTGTCGGGTGGTCCGAGGAGAGGTACCGTGAGAGGTCCGTCCTTATGACCTCACCCGACGGAACGGGATGAGGTCCCCTAGAAGGACTGGGTCCTTAACTTCGACGAGGAAAATACAGAGGTCGTACCCGTCCGTCCAAGAAATAATCATCACGGTGGACCCTATACATAATATATATTCTATGGATATTATAAAAGGGGAGACCTAACCACCACTCAGACTCGTATTTCAGTCAAAAAGAAATGTTCGTAGATTTGGTGAACCCTCTTGAACTTTTTTTCATGTCTCGACTCTAGAGGTGGAATCTGGAATTCTTACTGAAAGAAATCCCCTCTTTGGTTCTATAGACTCCAAAGGTCTTTGTAGAGGGCCACTAAGATTCCGTAGTTAAAACTCTTCGTAGATTCCGTAGTTAAAACTCTTCGTAACGTAATCCGGTTAGACTGGATATTTAACGACCAAGGTTAACGAAGTTCACGACGAACGACTGTTTTCCTCGTCTTTGTTTTCACGGGTAAGTCTCCGTCCGTGGGAGAGGGGTCGACCGACGTCCACAGGACCGAGAGGGACCTCTCAATGGAATAACGAGCGTCGGAAACTAGTCCTAGAAGAAGTGACACCGACGTAGGGGTGAAGTTTCGACCCTTTAGACTAGTCGAGGAGAGAAAAGGGACGTGAGTCCCGGGTCAGCCCCGTCTCTCGGAGTCGTAAGTCGACACCCGGTCTCCGGCTCGAAAAACACAGCACGAGGACAGACTGAGAGGGGGACGTGTTGACCACTGTTTAACCACGGTTTCTCTTTGGTCTTCCCCTTTATGTTGGGACAAGATTCGAACGGCGGTACCCACACTTTATTGGCGTAAATCCCACGTCAAAATTCTGGTCAAAACGTCGTGATGTAGAGGATTAGAGACACCGTTCAGCTGGACTTAATTTGTCGTTTCCAAGAAATACCTTTTCTTAGTGAACCTTGAAGATATATTTGACGGAAAAGGGACTCGATGATTTTAATCGAGGTTCCATTTTGAAACGTATTCCCTTCTACTCTCTACCAGATCTACACCCTTGTGTCGTTGTCACAAGTCATAGGAATCATTTAATGGATTATAGTCTTCTCACCGTCCACGTTCAAATTGACGAAGTTTGGGTCTAAATTCAGTGGTAGGGGGTTTGACGGGAACGTTTGATCGGATCTCTACTTGGTTTGAAATTTACTTACGTTTATATGGTGTTCCAGTAATTTCCTTGGATATTAAGTGTGAAGAATTTTAAATGGGTAAATTTCCTATGTCCGGTCACTAAAAATAATATTAGTGTCTCGATGCGTAACTAGAGGTTTTAGATTCAAATCTTGTAAGAATAGTGAGTTTTCCTTTAGGATATGGGTAGTCGAGAATAAAGAGTAGAACGGGGACGTGATCACGACCTGTTGAGACTACACTAAAAACGGAGATATCTAAACGGATAAAACCTGTTCTGTTCACCTTTAACAAATATCTTCACCTTAATATGTTAGACACCAGAAGACACTTGTAAAGAGTGAGACCTACAAAAGTTCCAAGTAGACACAACACCATAGACAGTCATAAAGTAAAGAAACTCATTATGGACTCAAAGTACATACCTATACGGTGTAAACATATGGATAAGGAAGTTACTACCTGTAAATGTTACAAAGATATAAAACCGATGTCACTTATTACCATGATAAGTGTAAGTATATGTTTTAAAAGACAAATATACAAAATTAAAGTAAGGATCTTTACCTTAAAGACCAAGCATATCATTGAGATATTAATTACAAAATTCGTTGACCGGTTAACAAACCGACGTGGTAAAATATAAAAGTAGTCATTACACACTAAAGAGACGTAGGTGTACACTATTAACAACTGTTAACCCACATGTACCCCATATGTACCTATTGAACACCATCAAAAATAAAAATAAAGAGATTATTAATTATTGTAACTCGTAGAAAATTAAATTAAAATTAACAGTAAAAATATATAAGAAACTCTCTTCACAGATAAGTTTAGAAAACGGACAAAAATTTAAATAAAGAAACAGAAAAGTAATAGTCCAACATTCACCAAAATATGTAAAACATATGCAGAAATAGTTTATACAGTAAAAGTTTACAAAAGAGGTTCTGATTCCTAACAACAAAGTGAAGGGATTACTTACGTAAACTTCGTGTTTTTAAAAAGTAAAACTATTTCAGATCAAATAAAAAAGACAATATGAAACCATAATATAAATTCTTTTGTAACGGATTAGGTTACAGTGTTTCTAAATGAAGATATTCAAATATTTAAAATTAGAGGCTTTGAATTTAGACACTGGATAAAATTAAAAAATTGTATATTACATTCTATCCCCAGGTTTAAGTAATAAAACACACAACAGCGTTGACCTAAATAAACTTTTTAAGAAGAAAGAAATGACTTAAAGGAACTGTGGAAAAAGTTTTTATTTAACTAGTATGTAAAACCTCAAGTAAAAATATGAGAATTAACACAAATAGATGTACAGATATGAATACATTCGTATAAAATAGAAATAATGACGTCAACATATATAGTTCTAAACTTTAAATATGTACACTCAGAAGGTTGGAACAAGAAAATGAAAGTTTTGACAAAAACGATAAGGTCCATGAAACGTAAAAGTATACTTAAAATTCAGGTCGAACAGTTTAGAAAAAGAATTTTTTTTCGATCGACCCTAAGACTATCTTAAGCGTATCCTATATATTCAGTTAAACCACTCGTGACAGTAGAATTATAATTTAGAAGGTTAGGAATTGATACCTTATAGAAAGTAAAATAAATCTTTAATAAATTACAAAACATTAAAAGTCACAACCTAGTAAATTAAGAAATCTAATTAAGGATTCATTAAAATACAGTAAAATTTACCTCAACGAATAAAAATACTAAATTAAACCTTAAGAAGTAACTAATGTACCAATACTAATTAAAAAAACAGGATTAGAACATGTTGTGTTGGGACTCCTTGAGTAAATAGTTACTATTATTACAACACCACCTAATAAATTCTAAAAGGTGTATATCCTAGTACAACATAGTGTTACTCTAGTAAAATGACGGAAAGATTAGACCTACACAAAAGAAAGAAAAAAAACGGATTAACGGACCCAACCTATAAGTCATGTAGAGGAGGGAACTTAGTGGTGGGAGTCTAAAATAAAATAAATAATAATAATAAATTTAAAAATAAAAATGAAATAAAACGAAATGTCATGACATAACCAAAACGGTATGTAACTGTACTTAGGTGGTGTCCACATGTACTCAAGGGTTAGGACTCGGGGGGAGGGTGAAGGGTGGGGTATGATAGAGAGACCTAGAAGGGGCACGTGGTCAGGGTTCGTAGGACATAGGACATAGCTTGTATCTGACCACTAAGCAAAGAATGTACTATCATATGTACAAAGTTACGGTAAGAGGGTTTAGTAGGGTGGGAGAGGGAGAGGGTGTCTCAGGTTTTCAGGGAAGATATGTAGACACAGGGAAAACGACAGAGCGTATGTCCCAATAGTAATGGTAGAAAGATTTAAGGTATATATACACAATCATATGACATAACCATAAAAAGAAAGACCGAATGAAGTGAGACATATTATCCGAGGTAAATTTAAAGAGGGCAACAGACCCTTGAGACAACCAGATTGGACTGAGCATTATTACGTAGAAGAATCTAAAACAGTGAATGGTTTTGGTTGATGGTAATGTAGTACCGAGAGACAAGTGTCAGGAAGTGAGAGATTACTCCTGCATCGTCGACGGGGGATGTAGAAGTAGGCACGGGAAGTCCCCGCGGGGACAGACTAGGGTCCCGAAAAAGGGGACTGGTATTGAGAAGTAGTGTTATATCAGTGTGATCTAGACCTAATGACCCAAGTCAAGACTCACGGTGGAAAATGTTCTCTGTAAGTCACGTCATTTTCAATAACCCAACAGGATCTTGATCTTTAGTACATTGAACTCTTTGACCAAAACACTCTTTTGTACTCCAGAAAGTTCCTTAAGTCTGTCATCTGTGACATCCAAGACGTGTGGTCAGAGATAGTCTCTAGAAATAACGGAGGTAAACAGAAGGACGAGGACACGACCAACAATTACTGACCAGAAACGAGGGATGTGTCCCTGAACAGTAGACGACTCTCCTCGGTGGGTGGAGTTCTTTCGAAATAACGAGGACTTCTGTCGGAGTCGTTTACTGGTGGTCAAGGAAACGGACTTCCACTCTTTCAAGACCAACGATAAGTACCACGTCTGGAGGATCCTTCTAGTCCGACTTCCAGGTGGTGTCGTCTCCGGTGTAAGAGTTAGTCAAGTTAAAGATAAGACTAAGAAAAAAATTTAACTGAATAAAATTAACTCCCTATTAATAAAGTGTTATAACACTGCCGAAAACGGTAAGTAGTCGTACTTAGTCGATACTCATCTGTACACAGGACGGTAGGACCCGGGACTGGGTAGGGGGGTGGGTTGGGGTAGGGAGACCCAACAGGGTTTCGTGACCGAAACCCACGGGACGAAGTGTGTAGTTTGAACGTGACCAGTAGATAAAGTGTATACCATTATATGTACAAAGTTACAATAAGAGAGTTTAGTAGGGTGGAAGAGGAAGAGGGTCTCAGGTTTTCAGACAAGAAATGTAGATACAGAGAAAACGACGAAACGTACATTCTAGTAACAATGACAGAAAGATTTAAGGTATATATACACAATTATATATCATAAAAACAGAAAGAAAGACTAAATGAAGTGAGACATATTATCCGAGGTCAAAGTAAGTGGAGTAATCTAGACTGAGTTTACGTAAGGAAAAATATCGACTCATCATAAGGTAAAACTTATACGTGGTGTTGAAGGAATAAGTAAGTAGACGGTTACCTGTAGATCCAACGAAGGTACAGGATCGATAACATTTGTCACGATGTTACTTGTATACAGAGAACGTTAAGACAATAGAAACCACACATACGGGGTGTCACCCTAACGACCCAGTATACCGTCAAGATGAGAGTCAAAAGATTCCTTAGAGGTGTGACAAGAGGTATACCTGGCAAGGTATAATGTAAGGGTGATTGTATTTCAATTATGTGTCTTTAGGGAACGAAAGGATATGTGATCGTTACTTTTTTGTCATTCTCTTTAATTCCTTTATTAGGGTAAGTGGTAACGTTGTTTTTCTTATTTTATGAATCCTTATTTAAATGGATTTCTTTGTGTTCTGGATATATATCTTTTCATATTTTGGGACTACTTTCTTTAGTTTCTACTTGGTTTGTCTACCTCTTTATATGGTACATACACCTAGTCTTCTTAGTTATATCACTTTTACTTATATACTGGGTTTCGTTAGATATCTAAGTTACGTTAGAGATAGTTTGATGGTACCATAAAAAGTGTCTTGATCCTGTTTATTAAAGTGTTAAACATGCCTTTGTGTTTTTCGGAAATTATCGGTTTCGTTTTAACAACTTCTTCTTACCTTGTCCCCCCTCAGTTAGAACGACTGAAGTCTGATATGACGTTTCGATGTCAATAGTTCTGTCATACCATGACAGTGTTTCTGTCTTTATATCTAGTCACCTTGTTTTATCCTTTAGGTCTCTATTTAAGTACGTGGATACCCGTGGAATAGAAACTGTTTCCTCCGTTTTTGTATGTTACCTCTTTTCTTTCAGAGAAATTGTTCACCACGACCCTTTTGACCAGTTAGTGGACATTTTGTTACTTTGATCTTGTGAATTATTGTGGTATGTGTTTCTATTTGAGTTTTACCCAATTTCTAGATTTACATTCTGGTCTTTGATATTTCGTGAATATCTTTTTGTATCAGTCTTGTGAGAGACTGTATTTAGTGTCGTTCTAAGAGATACTGGGTGGAGGACCCATTTCCTTTATTTTTACTATATGTTTACCCTGGATTAATTTGAATTTTCGAAACGTGTTACTTCCTTTGATATTCGTTCCATTTTTCTGTCGGAAGTCCTCCCCTCTTTTATTATCGTTCGTTTTGTTCACTGTTTTTTAATTAGAGGTTTTATATGTTCATCGAGTACGTCGAGTTATGGTCTTTTTACTTGTTGGGTTAGTGTTTCACCCGTTTTCTTGATTTATCTGTAAAGAGGTTTCTTCCGTAGTCAAGTCTAGTCAAGTCAAGTCAATGAATCAGCACAGACTGAGAAACACTGGGGTACTTAACGTCGTGCGGTCCGGACGGACAGGTAGTGGTTGAGGGTCTCAAATGAGTTTGAGTACAGGTAGCTCAGTCACTACGGTAGGTCGGTAGAGTAGGAGACAGTAGGGGAAAAGGAGGACAGGGGTTAGGAAGGGTCGTAGTCTCAGAAAAGGTTACTCAGTTGAGAAGTGGACTCCACCGGTTTCATAACCTCAAAGTCGAAGTCGTAGTAAGGAAGGTTTCTTGTGGGTCCCGACTACGACTAGAGGAAATCTTACCTGACCAATCTAGAGGAATGTCAGGTTCTCTGAGAGTTCTCAGAAGAGGTTGTGGTGTCAAGTTTTCGTAGTTAAGAAGTCACGAGTCGAAAGAAGTGTCAGGTTGAGAGTGTAGGTATGGACTGATGACCTTTTTGGTATCGGAACTAATCTACCTGGAAACAACCATTTCATTACAGAGACGAAAAATTATACGATAGATCCAACCAGTATTGAAGGGAAGGTTCCTCATTCGCAGAAAATTAAAGTACCGATGTTAGTGGTAGACGTCACCAAACCCTTGGGGTTTTTTATTTCAGACTGTGACAAAGGTGACAAAGGGGTAGATAAACGGTACTTCACTACCCTGGTCTACGGTACTAGAATCAAAAGACTTACAACTCGAAGTTCGGTTGAAAAAATGAGAGGAGAAAGTGAAAGTAGTTCTCCGGAAAATCAAGGAGAAGTGAAAGACGGTATTCCCACCACAGTAGACTTATAGACTCCAATAACTATAAAGAGGGTCGTTAGAACTAAGGTCGAACACGAAGAAGATCGGGTCTTAAAGAGTACTACATTTCTTCTGTATGTATACCGATTATTTGTGTACTTGTCTACGAGTTGTAGTGAGTAATAATCTCTTTACGTGTAGGTTTGGTGTTATTCCATAGCAGAGTACGACAGTCTTGTCGGGAGTAGTTTTTTAGAGGTCTGTTATTTACGACCTCTCCCACACCTCTTTTCCCTTCAGAGAATGTGACAACCACCCTTACGTTTGACCGTGTCGATAAGACTAAGAAGTGAGAGAAAGACGACTCAGAAGGGAGTTTTAAAGTGAACGTGACATTAGAGACAGAGTCCTAGACGAAAATCTTGCGGGTTGTTTCTCGTTGGATTGTGAAGGATGAGTTTCTTTAGTCCACCTCAATAGACACTAGTAACAAAAGATCTTTCGTTACGATCAGAAACCCGGGGAAGTGTAGTTCTTAGGTGTGTATATTTTATAAACGATTAGTCGACGTTTTTAAAGGAGAAACTTCTAGTTGAAACAACTGAAAACTTTAAAAATAATATTTTCTTTCCTTTTAGATAGTGAGTTACAGGATTTATTTCTTTATTTGAAAACTGACCTACAGAGATACTCAGGTCTTTCATTGTCGTAATTTAGTCTTCAGTGGTCCTCGGATATTAAAGAAGTACTTTTTTCATTATTTTCCCTAGTCTTCTCGAGTAGGTGGGAAGTAAACCACGGGTCCAGGAGGATTACCGAATCCCTGTGGAGAGTACCTGTTCCTAAAACAGTCCCTCGGGGTGACGATACACTCGGAGTGGTTAAACTTAGGTTTAGACGAGTCTATTAACACTTTACGGTAAACGTCAGTCTTCCGTCCCAGTCACTCCCAGCATAGACTTGTAACGGATCGTAAGGTGAAAGATACCTATTGAGACGGAAAATATGGTACGTTAAAAGTAGAATAACTCTACTCTTTCTTAGTTTCACACCAGAACTGGTTCTTTTCCTTCGCAAGGATTAAGACACTCGGAATCTAACGACTCTAGGACCTCTCCTTTACTCGTTCCTGTCAGTCTCGTAATAGAAGTTTATAGACTTCCAATCGGTATAGTTTCTACATTTATTAAAGTCACCACAAAAGTCCTACTATCTTAAATTTTATTACCAATTTCTTCGTCTTAACACGGAATCAACGGGACACTCTTGATGTGTTTTAACCTCATAAATTTAGTGGTCCTGATAGTCTTCACCTTCTTTTTCAACGTGTCTGATACAACTTCCTACTCATCCTAAAGTAGTTTCCTTCTTCTCTACTACTGTAAAGTCTGTCTCTGGACGTACTTCCACGGTCCGTCCTGTTGTGTACAGTGTCTTTCCTTTGAAGATAGGTCACTCTTTAAGTCAGTGGCATACTGGGTCGTTAGGGTGATGACCTACGTATGGGATTCTTTTGGAGTTGAGTTTTTCTGTATACGTGGGGGTTGCAAGTAACGTCGTGACAAATGTTGTCCGTCCTGTACCTTCGTTGGATCTACAGGTAGCCGTCTGTTTACCTACTTCTTCGACACCCTGTATGTTACCTTATAATAGTAGGTAATTTTCCTTACCAAAACTGAGTCAACTTGACTCCACCTAATTGGATCTCGGACAATATGTCTCACTTCATTCAGTCTTTCTCTTTTAGTTTACAGATATAATTAGGCATATATACCTTAGATCTTTTTTTACCATGTCTACTTGTATAAACGTCCCGTTTGTATCTTTTGTCCGAACACTTGTGTCTCACCCTTCCTCTTCCACCCTGTTTAACTTTCTCATTACAATGTATATATGTGGTAATACTCATTTTGTCTCTCGATCACCCTTCAAAGACCTAATGTGGATCTCAAGTTCGATCACGAGAGACTACTAGATGTACCCACCCTACCCCACCTACCCTCCCTCCGAGTTCTCCCTACCCCATATACATGTGTATATCAACTATTTAGTTTCTTAACTACGAAAGTTTAACGTAAAGACCTCTTCCCATAATTCTCAGGGAACCTGTCGTTCCTATAGTTTGGTCAGTTAGGATTTCCTTTAGTTGAGACTTATAAGTAATCTTCATGACTACGACTTCGACTTGAAAGTTATGAAATCGGTGCACTACACTTCTCGGTTGGGAAACCTTTTCTGGGACTTCGACTCTTTCTGACTCCCCTTCCCCCGTTGTCTCCTAGTCCACCAACCTACCATAGTGGTTGAGTTACCTGTACTTAAACTCGTTTGAGGTCCTCTACCACTTCCTACCCCTTCGGACCACACGATGTTAGATACCCCAACGTTTCTCAACCTGCATTGAATCTTTGACTTGTCGTTATCCGTTAAGTGTGACAACATGTCGTCTTTGACATGTAGGTAGTTTATTACAATTATTTTCCCTTATTTTATTAAAATACAAATAAAAGTGAGTGGATTCATTTCTCCCATCTACCTACTTCTCTGTTCATCCACTCCTATAATCCATACTCTTTCGTCGGGTCACTCCTTTGATTATTTTTTTTTTTTTTAGGTCTACGTTCTGTTCCTCCTGGACTTACGTGTATAACCTCAACTCACACCCCGTTCTCTGGGTTCTACTTTACGGATTGTAGACTCGTGACTGGCTCCGTTAACTGCTTTCTCTTTTCCCTCGGACCCTACTATGTGTCAATAACTCGTTATTTAGCGAAGTCAAGTCAAGTCAGTGATTCAGCACAGGCTGAGAAACGCTGGGGTACTTAACGTCGTACGGTCCGGAGGGACAGGTAGTGGTTGAGGACCTCAAGTGAGTTTGAGTACAGGTAACTCAACCACTATGGTAGGTCGGTAGAGTAGGAGACAACAGGGGAAAAGGAGGACGAAGGTTAGGGAGGGTCGTGGTCTCAGAAAAGGTTACTCAGTTGAGAAGTGGACTCCACCGGTTTCATAACCTCAAAGTCGAAATCGTAGTAAGGAAGGTTTCTTGTGGGTCCCGACTAGAGGAAATCTTACCTGACCAACCTGGAAGAACGTCATTGTTCCCTGAAAGTTCTCAGAAGAGGTTGTGGTGTCAAGTTTCCGTAGTCAAGAAGTCACGAGTCGAAAGAAGTGTCAGGTTGAGAGTGTAGGTATGTACTGGTGACCTTTTGGCATCGGAACTGATCTACCTGGAAACAACCGTTTCATTACAGCGACGAAAAGTTATACGATAGATCCAACCAGTATTGAAAGGAAGGTTCCTCATGCACAGAAAATTAAAGTACCGACGTTAGTGGTAGACGTCACTAAAACTCATTATTTATTTGTTTACATTTACTTATAATATATATACAGACACACATACACACACACACACACACACACTCCTCTCTCTTTCTCTTGTTGTTTTATCTCTTCTACCTGTCTTTATTTTTTCCGTACCCTTCTTTTCCTTTTTTCCTTTTCCCGTTTTTTTCTCTATGTATAAACTCCAGACTAAGACGTCATAAATCTCTGAATTAATAACTATTAAGTCGACACGACTTTAATTCCCGATGTCCCGGTGTGGGATCTGGACGTAACAGGTTTTCTACATTATACTCTATATATGTATATCTACTTACAACTTCAAAAGTCATCGACGTAAAAATTTCATATTTTTCTTTGTCTTCTTTACTTACAATTATATAATATTTGAGTCATATAAGTTTTATAATGAAATTACTTATTAGTTCTATTTTATAATTACTGTATCAAGTAAGACAAAAATATGACGGAAAGTTTAGACTATGTAAAGAAAAAATGTCATTGTGACATAGAGTTAAACCTGTATTTCAAAATAGTCTTGACGAACTAGAAATAAATCTAAAGCATTTTACACAGTGACTTTTTCTATCTAAGTGTATAGGTTTAACAAAATATACAGTAAAAAGGGTATTGACTTAATAATCAAAAAATTTAATAAAAAATAACTTTCTATTAACGAAATATCTTAAAACAACAAAAGACAGTTTGGAGTTGTACTTAGTCGGTATCCATATGTAAAAATTTTCAAATTTACTTAATTTTAATTTGTCTTAATTTTTAAATTAAGGAGGTAGAGAAATCGGTACAAAGATCAGTGTACACCGACGGTAAGACCCGTCGTATTAAGATTTTAGGTCGATGAATTTACACTGGAATCGTGGTACGATAATCGTAGAGGACCATCGAACAATTATTTAAGTCTTAGAGTCTGAGTCGTGGTATGAATGACTTAGTCTTAGACGTAAAATCGTTCTGGGGGCCACTATGTACATGTGTAATTTCAAGTTCTTTGTGAGGGGTCTAGTATACCTAGTAAAGTAAAGAAATATAATGACCCATTATAAGGTAAACACATATACACACATACGTATTTATATATACACCTACCCGATTCATCGAAGTCAACATAGACTGAGAAACGTGGGAAACTTGACATCGGGTGGTCCGAGGAGACAGGTACCCTAAGGTGTCCGTTCTTGTGACCTCACCCAACGGTACGAAAGAAGGTCCCCTAGAAGGGTCGGGTCCCTATCATGGACACAGAGGATACAGAGGATATGACCCTCCACCCAAGAAATGGTGGACGTGGTCGACCCGTCGGGTTCTATATATCTATCTGTCTATCTATATTTTTTGTATGTATATATAATTATATATAGAGTGTAGAAATAGGTAAGTGGACCACTACTTGTAAACCTAACGAAGGAACAGAACCGATAATATTAATCACGACGATACTTTATCACGGTAAACGTCGTTGTACCTACCTGGATCCCTAATAGTTTTGATTTACTTCGTTCAGTCCTTCTCTTACTGTTCATTGTATACTATAGTGAATATGCACCTTAAATTTTACTATGTTTACTTGAATAAATATTTTGTCTTCATCTGAGTTCTTTCTCTTTTGTTTCAATTCCAATGGTTTCCCCTGTTAAAATACATGTATGATGATGTATATTTTATTTGTTGTTCCTGGATGACCTATCATGTCCTTTGATGAAGTTATAGAATATTATTATACTGTGTATATATAATGTATACGTATACACATATTGACTTAGTGACGACTTTTAGACTTTGTAACATTTAGTTGATATAAAGTTATTTAATTTACTAATGTTAAAACTTTTTATCAATACACACCTGTGACGCCACACTACGTTAGTCCACTGAATCGGTTATGGAGTGTCCCTCCCCTGACCTCCTTATATACATCTTAGATCTTTAAATCTCAAACAAAGAATAGACTGGTGAATGTACCATAACCAAGTGGATTGGGTTGAAAAAGAGAAAACCGGAAGGGTGAATATTTAGGCGGTAGTGTGTCCTCTTGGGTAATCAAATGCTTATATTTTATAAATATGTCCATAAGATCCCTTTTGTATCATTTCCTAGGGAGCCATATAATAAAGTCTTGAGGTAAATTACTTTTGGTGTCAACCAAGATACCTTGTTTTGGTCTTAAATACTTCCCCGGTACTTGTGTGACTTCTAAAGTAATGAGAATACTACTCGGACCAAATTGAATGGGATAAAAGATTTAGGAAGACGGAAGATTAACGACCAGTCCTGTTTCTCCGTAGAAAAGGTGGTATTCGTCTCTATTTTACCCGACCTGATATTACCTTCCACCGAAATATAGTTCAAACGAACATGGACACTTTACGCTACTCACTACTTACGTTAAAGTACGACTTTTGACCCAACTTACACGGTTCGAGTCAGTGGACAGACTTTTGGATATTAATATTTTAAAATCCCCTTCACCATCCAAATATTTTGGATTATACTCGTGTAAATTTCTATTAAATTACCAAAATTCTTTACCAAAGTTTTAACGAGTTTTCTTAAGTGTTAAAGTACTAAGTACAACCTTACTATCTAAGGATTAAAAAGTTAAATTTAAATTTTTTTTCAGAACTTTAAACCTTACGGGTCCCTAGGTTTTATGGACCCTCCGTCACGACAGACGTAGTCGAATCCAAGAAGGGTGGGTGTCATAGGTTGAATGTCGACGAGTCATTTAGGTTTGTAATGTTTTAAAAGGTTGTGTGGTCAAAATGAAAGTTTGTTTGTCTTTGAAAGTTTGAAATTAATATAAATTAAAGTTCTAACAAAAGACCGTCAAACCGACAATATTAATTGTTTAAACAAACATTTTAGTAATATCAGTGTTTTAACGTCTTTATGACACTCTAACTTTATACTCTACATGTATCAAAACTTTGAGATCCCGTATCAGTTCCATCTTAATCTCTCAGTAACCTTTCAATTTAACTCATAACGAGGTAGTCCCCGAAGGACCCACCGTGATCACCATTTCTTAGGTGGACGGTCCCGTCCACTACGTCCTCCGCACACAAGTGAGAAACTCAACCCTTCTAGGGGCCCTCCTCCTTTACCGTTGGGTGAGGCCATAAGAACGGCCTTATTGAGGTACCTGTCTCCTGGGGCCCCCCGATGTCAGGTGTCCAGGGTTTCTCAGTCTACGTTGACTCGTTCACTCGCACGTACGTGTGGTATATCGTATTAAGGTTCAAGACTCGGGTCTTTGAGGACCGTAGTAGACGACTTCTACTTGATTCGATATAAAGTCGATTTCTACGACACCACTTCCGTAGTAACAGGGAGATAGAGAAGACTTTAGTTTTACTGTCATTGTTATTGTTGTTGTTATTATCACTACTATTACTATTTTTGATATCAATGTTTCTTAACTCTTCCGCGTTTACGATCTGGTATCAGTTACTGTCTTTTCAACTTGTACATTACTTTTCCTTTGGTTCAACTCCTTCTTTCGGTTCTTAACTGTTCATCGAGACTGTTTGTACCAAGGGTTTTTTTATCATGGAGGTTTTTTTTTTTTTTTTTCGGGTGTGGGCCCTGTGGTGATGACATTCCACGTCGTTTAAGACCCCCGTAGGTTCGGTGTAGATACCCATACTTCACCGTCTTTTCCATATATTTTCACTTCTCTGTGTGGTATATATATGTCAGTTGGTGGTGGTGGTTGTTTCCGTAAATGTACCGTTCTGTCTCCTCCTTTTCATCCACTTGTTCTCGAGAATTTTACTGTAACTTTTCTTATAAAAGATTCCATGTGCTGTGGTGTGTGTGTCTGTGTATGTACTTCTTAACGTTAAACTTCACAAATGACCTCTTCATTTACGTTCATAAAAGAGTTTCTTAAAGGTTATTAGTAATCGAGTGACACATGAGAGAGAGAGAGTGTCTGTGTATGTGCTGTGTGTAGTATTTCGTGGGTGTCTTTGTTCTGGGCACTCTTACTTCATACTTTTTGTTTACGTTTACAGTCTAAACGGTTTACCTTTTGTATCTTGTGTGGTATAAACTCACACTCAAGGCTTCATTGTAAAATGGTTCCATTGTACTATTATAATCTCTTCGGCGTCGAGGTCCTCTGGACCCGGATAATTAAGTGAGTAACCCAACGACCGGTCTACCACCAATCCCAGTGGGTGACAGAAAGAAACGAACTTTTACTCCCTAAAGATTCTGTGTTCGAGCGGTCAAAATTTTGCGCTGTCACGTCTCCTTTTAGCTTGTCGACCAGTGGTATCTCTCCGAGACCAGAAGTTGGACGTTAGGTACTTCACTCTTAAAAAGACCTAGAGACATCAGTGATCAAGTAACGATAAGTGGATTAAACGGTTCTTAGTAGAACAAACGAAAACATTCGACAGTGAGAAGTGAGAGTCTTCCGTCTAGGTACAAAAAAAGACACAAAGAGTTTTATACGAAGAGTTTGAAGTCAGACACAATCTTAGTAGACCTTCTAAACAATTTTGTCTGAGATCCCTAGGGGAGGGTTCCTAAGACTTAGTCATCTAACCTCCACCTCGGTTCTGAGATGTAAAGATTTTGAACCGAGTACGACTACGTCCGTTAAGTTTTTTAGTATTAAGAACCTTATAAATAACTACTAGTATTTTTGGTTATTTGATTGTCCTTTCCTTCCAGTGAATAGTCACACTGAGATAGAGTTACTGGAAATTGGAGACTAAGTAGGGATCATTTGAATAAAAAATGTAAACCTTTGACCATCAAAGACGGTCTACTAAGTAACGTTATTAACATGAGTGATCCCGTACATTTTGAAACCAAAGAGTCGAGACTTTCTTTCTGTAGTTGTTATTTAAAACGATAAAGTACGTAAATTTTAGAACCAAAGAGTCGAGACTTCACTGTTTGTTGAGGTAGTTATGTGTAAGACGGGAATACACGATTTTGTCACTGCTGACAATGTAACCATTGTTTCTAAGTCAACTGAGGGAGGATCACGAGTAGGGTATTGTTCCAGAAAACACTACTTATATTCTTTGTGTAAACAAAAATGAGTAGAGTCTATACATCTACTGTGGTGGGAATACCGTCTTTCACTTCTTCTTGATTTCTCGGAGAACTACTTTCACTTTCTCCTCTCACTTTCTCAACCGAATTTTGAGTCGTAAGTCTTTTGTTTCTAGTACCGTAGACCAGGGTAGTGAAGTACCCTTTATCTACCCCTTTGTGACCTTTATCACAGTCTGATAAGAAAACCCGAGGTTTTAGTGACGTCTACCACTGACGTCGGTACTTTAATTTTCTGTGAATGAGGAACCTTCTTTTCAATACTGGTTGGATCTATCGTATAAGTTTTCGTCTCTGTAATGAAACGGTTGTTTCCAGGTAGATTAGTTCCGATACCAAAAAGGTCACCAGTACATACCTACACTCTCAACCTGACACTTCTTTCGACTCACGACTTCTTAACTACGAAAACTTGACACCACAACCTCTTCTGAGAACTCTCAGGGAACCTGACGTTCCTCTAGGTTGGTCATGTAGGATTTCCTTTAGTTAAGACTTATAAGTAACTTTCCTGACTACAACTTCGACTTTGAGGTTATGAAACCGGTGAACTACGTTTCTCGACTGAGTAAACTTTTCTGGACTACGACTCTTTCTAACTCCCGTCCTCCTCTTCCCCTGTTGTCTCTTACTCTACTAACCTACCGTAGTGGCTGAGTTACTTGTACTCAAACCCACATGAGGCCCTCAACCACTACCTGTCCCTCCGGACCGCACGCCGTCAGGTACCCCAGCTTTTTTTCAACCTGTACTGATTCACTGACTTGACTTGACTTGACATGACTAGATTCACTTTACTCTAGCTTTGAGGACCAAACCCCAATTAAGTTACGAAAAGATGTAACAGAACTTCAAAATGTCTTAAGGTTATTACGACTCGTCTTAGTGAGTGTCTTTCACAGACGACAGTACCAATTCTAATACGACTCACAATGGACTGTGGGAGTAGCAAAACCCGACTGAAGTTATCACGCCGACTAGGAATCGGTAGAAGACGTTTGTAACACGTAAATGATTTTTGACGACATTTCCTTAGTCGAAGACATTCTACCAGAAAAGAAGGATCCATGGAACTAAGAAGAGAGTTTTCACACGACGGAGTAAGAGAACTTTTGGTTTACCAAATACACACCTATCTTATCTCTCTATACTGAGATAGAACTTACTTCCGTAACTACTTTAGGTTCTCTTTGTTACCCTTTGATAGTCTTATATATTTACTTGTATGTTTTTTTATTTATTTATTGGTTGGTTGGTTATGGAAAGTATACGTGTTTATTCTTGATCAATGTCCTATTTCCGTTTCCTCTACAGTAAACGTTATCGTTACTTTTACAACGTTATGAATTGGTATTTACTTATTTTGTACCTTTTACATACACTCGTTTCACTTTTCTGTAGCAAAAGAAACCATCCTTGTCAGTTACAGTATAAGACAAGGACTGCGGTTGACGACAAGTGTGACAGGTGTGACAAGCGACTTGGGTCCCAACCGTTCCGTACTCAGTTCTCCGACCTCCTTTTGAGGTTCTCGGCATCCTTGACGTCTGTGAAAAGAAGAAAGGACCGACCACGTCCTCGGCACCGGCGTCTTGGCGACATAAGAGGGGAGAGTAACGTCTGGGGTGCCCTGTGTCGGTCCTGTGTCGTCATTACGACACCGAAAAGTCCACCTCGACTGGAACCGTATACTGGAACCGTATTGAAAAATAGAGACAAGGGAATCTTTAGACTATTTTCACTTTGTAGTCAGGACCATGGTTCGTTAGAACAAACTCCATACCTACTGAGGAACGTAAATCTTCCCTTCCCATGTTTATCTACCACCCTTCATTATCGAAATCAACTTAGGATGTCCAAATAAACTCGACTACTGGAAGTCTCACTAGTGACTCATCTCAGTTTAGTAAGGAGACGTCAAGGTCATGTGATGAGCAAAGTTGACACGGACGACATAGGGTGAAGTCCTCTGGACAGAAGATAAGGATGGTTTAAAAACAACGTCTCCTTCTTAACCACGTCTTAGATCACTTTAAGAAAATTTTCGCAAGGACAATAGGAAGACAAAACAGTCGAAGGGGAAGTGGGATCAGGACCTCAATGGATACAACGTCAAAGGACTTTGAAAAATACTGGTATTTCTGACACAAGAATTTTAACCAAAAGGTAAAATAGGGGGTTGTCTTTTAAGTCGAAAGAGCTTAGAAAATTCAGTCAATGAAGACTTTTAACGTATCGAGGACAGATAAAAAGACCAGAGGAATAAAAACACCCAGACAGAAAATCCAGTTTATGTAAAAAGACATGAAAAACATCATAGAAACTTCTTTCGTTTTAATCTACCGGTATATTTCAAGAGATAACGTGAGATCCTTGTTTCGGTGGGGAGATAAATTTAAGTCAACGTAATATGTGATACTAAATAATATAATATAATTTAAATATATAATATTTTAATACATATACAATATACATATATTAATATATAATTATGTTATATAATATATATTAACACATTATATAATTATCTATTGTTAACATATCAAATGTATATATTAATATATAATATATATAATACTATATTATATATTAAATATATTGTAGTATATTATATCAGATATATTATATATCTATCATTAGATATATTATATTATATATAAAATAATAAAAACTAAATAAATAAATAAATAAATAAAAATAAAAATGAAATTTATGAGATAACCAAAACGGTATGTAACTGTACTTAGGCAGTGTCCACATGTACTCAAGGGTTGGGACTTAGGGGGGGGTGGTGGGAGGGGTATAGTAGAGAGACCCAATAGGGTTACGTGATCGGGGTTCGTAGGACATAGGACATAGCTTGGATCTGACCGCTAAACAAAGAATGTACTATCATATGTACAAAGTTACGGTAAGAGGGTTTAGTAGGGTGGGAGAGAGAGGGTGTCTCAGGTTTTCAGATAAGAAATATTATATTATATTAATATAGAGATTTATATATTATAATATATTATATTTGTAGTATAATATATAATATATTGTTAATATATTATATATTGATATAAATAATATAAATATATAATTAATATAAACATATTATTTCTTTAATATAAATATAATATATATTATTATCAATACATACCTATAGTCTCAACCTCATATTTCTTTCGACTCGTGGTTTCTTAACTACGAAAACTTGACACTACAACCTCTTCTGAGAACTCTCAGGGAACCTGACGTTCCTCTAGATTGGACAGTTAGGATTTCCTTTAGTCAGGACTTATAAGTAACCTTCCTGACTACGACTTCAACTTTGAGGTTATGAAACCGGTGGACTACGTTTCTTGGTTGAGTCACCTTTTCTGGGACTACGACCCTTTCTGACTTCCGTCCTCCTCTTCCCCTGTTGTCTCCTACTCTCCCAACTTACTGTGTTGGCTGAGCTATCTGTACTCAACCTCATTTGAGGTCCTCGACCACTACCTGTCCCTCCGGATCTCACGACGTCGGGTACCCCCAGTGTTTTTTAGTCTGTGCTGACTCGTTGACTTGATTTGATTTTCTATAATTTTATATTTTCAACTTATATCACGTTCTTAGGGGGTTCTAAATACTACTTGCAAAGTCACATACTGTTCCGGTGTCTTTTTGGAGAATCTTATGGTCTATATTTCCCCTTTTAAAAGTGCACGTATACAGACAACCACATTGATTAGAACAATGATATGATAATATTAACGTAGCACAATTTGTAATCTCTATGTTCATTCCGATATTACTCAAAACTTAATTAAATTATGTCTTTTCGTATAAGTTCCTTCACTCAAAACTTGAAAATTCCTTTAACCATCTTTACTAAAGTTTACGATAATTTTAGGATATAGATGATCAAACGTGAACGATTAGAGTTTGAGGGTTAGGAAGGGAGGGTATGGTGGAGACGGGGATCCTTTGGTGTTCAGACAAGAGGTACAGACACGAACAAAACATTTAGACAAGTAAATACAACATAAAATCTAAAGTATATATGAATATATACCATAGAAAACCATAAACAGAAAAAAAAACTGAATGAAGGGAATCATACTATTAGAGATCTAAGTAGGTAAAACGAAGTTTACCGTAATAAAGTAATAAAAATTATCGACTCATTATAAGGTAACATGTATATAGTGTAGAAGAAGTAAGTAAGTAGACAACTACCTGTAACTCCAAACAAAGGTATAGAACCGGTAACAATTGTCGCGATGATACTTGTATTCCCACGTACATAGAAAACCTTAATAACAAAACAGACCCATATACGGGTCGTCATCCTAACAACCTAGTAAGAGTAAGAAAATAAAATTTTGTCTTTACATTCATGTAGACATCTCGGGTCCCTTGATACGAATGACGATATACCGTCGGACCTACCCTCCCCTCAAACGCCCTTTGACTTATGTACATACACATACCGACCCGTAGACTTTAATAGTGTTGTAACAATTAGTCGATATGAAGTTATATTTTTATTTTCAACTTTTTTCTTTCTTTACATCCATGTTCACAAGGTTAGAGACGAAGGTGACACATCATAAAGGAGGGGTAAAAGTATATACCGTTGTAATTCCATCACTCTTCAGAAATGAGTGATTAAGGATTACAAGTCATATTAAGATGTAATCCTTCTATACATTTATATTTGTTGAGACCGTCACCACCAAGTCAGTGAGTCAGTACAACTTAAGAACACTGGGCTACCTGACATGGGACGGTCCGAGGAGACAGGTTCCCTAAAGGATCTCTTCTTATGACTTCACCCAACGGTAAAGGAAGAGGTCTCCTAGAAGGGCTCGGTCCCTAGCTTGGGACCAAAGAACCTAACATCCACCAGAGGACGTAACGTCCACCTCAGATATGACTGACTCGGGGGTCCCTTCGTATTTGTTGGGATACCCACATCATTATGCCCTGTTCCACCGTTCTCACAAAGAGACACATGTGTATACGTAAGACAATTCGTATCTGTAAGAGGTTCCAAAACAGGTCAATGAAGAGTTCCCGTACTAGTTTTAGTGATTCCGTCAAGTTCTTCGGGATGACCCTCCGACAATTCTCAACTGTAAAGACTTCACCAGATTCGTGGTCAGTCGATAGAACAACTCTAATATCTCTTGTCATGGGCGACGAGGAGGGGGATGAGAGGTACAGTATGGGAAAGTTTTTAAGAATGTAGAAGGACAAGTGGAATGGACGAAAATGAAGTTATTACCCTGTTCTCGTTACTAGTCATAATAGGTAGAAATGGAAGTAAACAAAGGTTCTTTTGGACTTTCATTAGTAAACCAGACCTAAGGATAACCCTACTTGTTATATATCTTAAAAAGAATTTCGTTAGTAAAATAAAACCCAAAAATTTTTTACCGATTCGTAGGGATTGGTAAACTAACACGAAAGGTCTAGTATAAATTAGTCCATCATTCGTAGATGGTATATTTGTGTTTTTACGAGAAGAGTCGTTAATTAGTAATCGTTGTAAAAAACTTTAATGGAAAGTATCAAAGGTAAATCGAAGAAAAAAAAGTGTATGAAAAACAAAAAAGTAATACTCTCCTTACCAAAATAATGGAAGTAAAGTAGACTACCAACTATTTCCTGGTCTGGTTTAAATGAATCCGATTTGTGTCAGTTTATTTTATTTTAGTGTAAACAAACCCCCTTCTTTCACTTTTTATAAAAAGAAAATTAAAAAAGACAAAATAAATCCATATTAACTATTTATTTTCATGTCATATGAACTTCACGAGAAGTATCACTAATTGTATGTATAACAACAAGTCACCGAGTCAGTACTGGTTGAAAACACTGGGGTACCTGACTTCGTACGGTCCGAAGGGACAGGAAGTAGTAGTGGTCCTAAAACAAGTTTGTCTACAAGTCACTACGGTAGGTTGGTAGAACTAAAGACGATAGGGGAGAGGAGGACGGAAGTTAGAAAGGGTCGGAGTTCAAGAACGGATTACTCAACCGAGAAGTGTGTCCACTGGTTTCATAACCTCGAAGTTATAGTTTTAGTCAGGAAAGTTCCTTATAAGTCCTAACTAAAGGAAATCATAACTGACCAACCTAGAAGAACGTCAGGTTCCCTGAGAGTTCTCAGAAGAGGTTGTGGTGTCAAGTTTTCGTAGTTAAGAAGTCACAAGTCGGAAGAAATACCAGGTCTAGAGTATAGGTATGTACTGATGACCTTTTTGGTATCGAAACAGTGTTTCATGACAGAGACGAAACGTTATACGACAGATGCAAAAAGTGTCGAAAAGAAGGTTCCTCATTCGCAGAAAATTAAAGTACTGACGTCTGTGGTAGACGTCACTAAAACCTCGGGTCTTTTTATCAGACAATGACAAAAGTAACAAAGGGGTAGATGAACGGTATTTTCACTGCCCTGGTCTACGGTTCTAGAGAGAAAAAACTTATGACTCAAATTCGGTTGAAAAAGTGAGAGAAGAAAGTAGAAGTAGTTCTGTAAGAAATCAAGGAGAAGCGAAAGACGGTTTTCCCACCACAGTAGACGTATAGACTCTAATAACTGTAAAGAGGACCGTTAGAACTAAGGTCGAACACTAAGTAGGTCGGACCGTAAAGAGTACTACATGAGACGTACATTCAGTGTTGTATGTCGGAACTGTATGAGGAAAGAGTTAACACTTTGTCTGGTAACAAGGTACAAGTCAAGATTGACAACGAAGAACTGGACGTATGTATAAAGAGTCCTCCGTCCATTCCACCAGACCATCAGGGTAGAGAAAGTCTTAAAAGGTGTCAGACAAGAATAGGTGTGTCAGTTTCCGAAAGTGCATCAGGTACTTTGACTTCGACTACAGAAAGACCTTAAGTGCACAAAAAGACACTAGGTTGCCTACAACCGTTAAACTAAAGACCGAGAAGACGGAACAGATTTGAGTCGAACTTGTAGACCTTCAAGAACCAAGTACGTGACAACTTCGAACCGAACCTCTTAAAACTCGTAATGAAACGATCGTACACTTTTAATTACGTGAACACGTCATCAAACTTGTAAGAAACCGTAACGGAAAGAAACTTTAACCTTACTTTTGATGAAAAAGGTCAGGACCCCGGTGATGACTCAAAAGGTTTAAACGACCGTAGTACTCACGTCGAGAAAGTGTTGTAGTAGAAAATCCTAGACTTTTTCGAGTTCACCTTAAGGTAATGGAGGTGCTCGAAACAAGTATCACTACGAAGGATTCCGGGCGAACTGAAGCGTAAGGTCCTATAGACCGAGATCCATTCACTAGTATGGTAGTACCAATGGACCCAGTGACACCAATAGACCTAGAAAAACATATCAAGACACACAAGAACGGTGGAGAAGAATTATAGAAGACAATTCAGTATGACAAAGACAGGAAATTACACGAGTAGAAACATACTTTACAGAATCATAAAGATTAAAAGAACTTCTCTAGAGATCAGAAAGGGAAAGATAACGAAAGGAGATAAAGAAACGTAACTAGCGACTAGTGAATCCTTCCGAAAGAATAGAGAGGAACGATAAGAATTCTTGAGACGTAAATCTACACATATAGAAAGAAAAAGAGGAAACGGAAAGTGAAGAGAAAGGAGTCGTTAAACATTCCGTAGGAGTCTGTCTGTAAAACGGGAAAAATTAAAGAAAAAACGTGTCACAGTACTCGGAGATAGGTATCAAGTAGTCCATGAAATAGATAGTCTACATTAGGGAACTTAGATAAGCAGTGAAGGTGACATATTAGTATTCCCTAAACTAAATCCAGTATGGACTTATTTGATCACCAAAAGGGATAAAAGAAGTTAAATTCAGACTTAAACAGTGATTCCTCAAGTACTAGACTCCGTGTCAGTAGAGGACCAGAACAAGAACGACTGATATATCTCGAAGAGGTAGGAACCGATGTTCCTTATATTAGTCAGAGTAAAGTCATAACCGGTAGACCACTACAGGTACATATCTCAGTACAGAACACAACAACCTTCTCCCACAAACGATACTGGTCACGTAAGAGAACCGTTTTGAGACAATCCGAAACGGGACATTATGTGTACGACGACGACGACGACGACGACGACGACGACGACGACGACGACGATTCAGTTAAGTCAGCACAGGCTGAGACACACTGGGGTATCTACCGTCGGGTGGTCCGAGGGGGTAGGAATCCTAAGAGGTCTGTTCTTGTGTTATATGTATATGTAACAATTTAATAAAGGTGGTACATCAAATAATTGTACAGGTAGTGGAATATATAATTAGGAAAAGAAAAAACTACTCTAGTAAAAAAATTAACTTCATATCAATTAAATGTTACAATATAATCAAAGTCCATGCGTCGTATCTCTAAGTGATAAAATTCGTAATATAAGGTAAATTTCAATAATAAGTTATAACCAATATAAGGGACATATTCTATGTGGGAACATAGAATAAATAAAATATGTTTCATCAACTATGGTGAATTAAGAAAAGTGGTCAGAACGGAAAGGGACTGGAGAGAAGGGTGACCAAACAAGAGAAAGAAATTCAGACAAAGACAGAACAAAATGAGTAAGTAGACAAAATAAAAAATCTAAGGTACATATTTACGGTTGTACGTCATAAACAGAAAGAGACAGACTGAATGAAGTGACCCGTATTGTGGGAGGTCCAGGTAGGTACAACAACTTTTATTGTTTTAAAGTAGGAAACACGCCGATTCATTTGAGGTAAACATATATAAGATGTAGAAATAGGTGAGTAGACAACTACCTGAGAATCCAACAAAGATATACAAGCGAAGACATTCGTTATGAATACAAAAACTTAATCACAAAAGTAACAGAAGTCTATATATAGGTCCTCACTTTAACGACCTAGTACTTTTTACAAAAGGAAGATTGTGTAATCCAACTTTTCACAAGTTACCTTCGTTTATAATGTCGTTAAGATAATTTATTCGAAAAAGACTTACACAGGGAAAGTTATCCTACCGAATCTTTTTTCATTATCAACACACGTACCACGTATCCTTTACATAGTCATTGGGTGTAATGGTGTCTGGTTCTTAGATAAAATTTTTTATCTATTTCAATAAGTCTCATTGGGGTTATCTGTGGTATACGGTACACGTACCATACTTTCATTTCTGAGATTTGAGGGTCTCGTCAAACTCCAAACTCTACTAGTACGTCAGTCACTGACTGAGTATATCCATAACACTATATAATTGTTAAAAGATCAACATTTCAATTAGGTGTCTAAAGAAACAGGAAGTTTTCTTACCATTATAGTCCACTGTTCTTTGGTTTCTTTTTACTAATTACTTTATAAGTAACATACGAATTTATTAAAATTACTATAAAATAATAAAATTAACAATTTTGGATAAGTCTTAAAAAAGGTTTATATAGACAGTTATCTCCGTACATGTAAACATAAGGATGAATTGAAATTGATAATACTTGTAAAAATCGTTATATTTATTTTTAAAATATATATACATGTAATATAATAAATATAAATATATAATATGTAGTTATAATGTATATGTATATGTTTTTACATAACTTCGTATATTGACACAAACACATATATTTGTTTCTGTACATGAACCTCTTTAAGATTTTGTATAAAAATATTAATTTTATTTATACACATTTTAATTAAGTAATTACTAATTACCAAATCACTAAAGAGAAACCAAAGAATATTATATAAAGTATTGTAATCTGACTTTATTAGATTACGTGATCCATTATTATTATAGTTACTTAATCTTTAATAATAATATATATTTAATATGGTATTACAACGAATTCAGAAGGGAAAACATTCCTCAAGAATCATAAAATCTGAGAGATGGGGTATTTATAACTTATGTTGACCTTTTTCCCGGGACCACTCGATCTTCCCTAGAGAGGGATAAAGGACTACAAAGACATTACCTCTAGATCGAAGACTGAGAGATGGATTAAATAAGTGTATAAAGTACACAACCTCCTGAACTGTATAGTAGAGTAAGTAAAAATAAAGTGAGGGAAAAGAAAGAACCAAGACGGGTCATGTCAACTCGGGGTTCTAAGTCTACTCAAGTCCCATTTATGGATTTCTAAGGGGAACCGAGAAGACTTTCGGAGACTTTCTATTTTATCAGTTGTCTTACGTCTTATAGTCCAAGGAGGTAACAAAAGTTTACCGTATAGTACTTTACGTGTGGGACCAGATATATTTGTAGTCTACGTTTACCTCCGTACGTAAGGTTCCTCCCAGCACGAACACCGTTTTGTTTCAGAATTAACGTTAGAATGGAAGGAGACCGGAGAATTGTTCCTTCCTATAGTTCATAAATTTATTTCTGGAGTGGAAGAAGGGGTTGAGGTTACTAGTACCGTGGGTAGGTACGAAATGCGCTCTGGAATTCGGGGAAAGACTTCTCGGTACAAATGATAAAATCCTCACCCTTGAATACTTCACAATCGTCACTGGTTAGTCCCGTCTTCTAAAAATGGTAAGGAGGAAGAAATTTTTAACCCCTTTTTTTGATAATTTTCACGTGTCCATAAACTCCAAATAGTAAAAATAAGTTAATTTCTGTGTTCTTCACAATTTTACGAGAGTTTTAAAAACATTCTTTGTCGAAGACAATAGTATAAGTTCTATGTTTTCTATAATTACTTTTCACAAGGACAATACATTTTTTAGTTACTCTTACAGTTTCTACAGTTAAGTTCTATTATGGGAACAGACGGGGACCCGAACAACGAACAATAACCGAAACACACCGAAAGATGATTGAAGTCCTAGTCAAAACGAACACCCGTTAAATTATCTCCGACCATGGAGTTGAACGTGTTAAGAACCTCACGTGAAAACTCGAAGATTTATATGGGAGACACCACGATCAATGTAACTGAAATCGATATTAACAACAGTATTTCCGTAATGTCGGTTTCGCCTTTTAAGAGTATAGGTCTAAGTGTCTAGAGACACCTGGGTTCAGGGGTTCAGAAAGAGAATAGAAGGCTGATCTTTTACACAGTGAGACATCATATAAATCAATAGAGAGAGAACTCACCTGTTATACGAAAACTCTCCTGATTAAGTTAGAATGAGTTGATATCTTTCACTTGGCCACTTTCAGTGAGTCAACACAGACTGAGAAACTCTAGGGTACCTGATATGATAGGGTACCTCTTAAGGTACCTTAAGAGGTCCGGTCTTATGACCTCACCCCTCGGAAAGGGAAGAGGTCCCCTAGAAGGTCTGGGTCCCTAGCTTGAGTCCAGAGAACGTAACGTCCGCCTAAGAAATGGTCGACTCGGTGTCTTTCACAAGTTAATTTTACGAACATGTTTATTTACCTTATCCCACTACGTAATTCGGTTCTTAGTGTATAACAAAACTTCAAAAATTTATCTATAGGAGTAAATTTTGAACTTCGTTGGGGATCTTCTTCCTTAGAAATAGTAAAATATGTCTACTTTCTTTACTCTGAATTCCTTAAATTCAATATGTGACTTTCATTTTTCGACACTTTCGTTTTACCGATTCTCGGACCTGATACTTGAGTGTGACAGATCCAAACTTAGGATTGTGGTGATGATAACCAATACGTGTTATCCTTCAATGAATTGAAGACACTAAGGAGTAGATATTTTACTCATACCAGTGTCATTGTAGGAGTAACATAACGTAAATTCCCTGATTTACTATTATATAAAATAGTAATTCCATTAATTAAATTCCTGAAAGGACCACCAGGTCACCAATTCTGAGGTGTGATGGTTACGTCGTCCGTAACCAAGGTAGGAACCAAGACCTTGTCTCTAGGGTGTATGGTACACCGTGTGAGTTTTCAAAAACACATTATATCTAATTCATTATAGACTTTTGGAATTTTGTCGTAGACCGTGTATCTTTAATGATATGTCTAAACACCCACAGTGAGAGACTTATATTTCAGTCACGTGAGATATAACTTGATATTGACTTAGAATTGGTAATAAAGTTTTTTATAAGGATCTCTTTTAACATAAGACTCAAAGTTTATTTGTCAAGTCCTTCTGGAAAACTTTGTCTAAACCGGTGGCTGTAACTAATTTTTGCTGACTGAGTTAAAGAACCTTTGAGATCGTAGATGTTTCCTGACATAATTATAATAGTCGTTATAACGATACCGTAGAATTCAAAGCGTCACAACACTCTCCCCGACTCCCCTTACTACTGAGCTTGTACTCTTCGTAAATGCGATGTTCGTCCGTCTGAATGTAAAGTCATAAGCGTGGGACACCCCAGGAGAAAGAAAATTAGACCCTATTGAACACTGACTGGAATAAAAAGAAAATTGGCAACACTTTAAGTGTATTATATTTTAATTGATGAATTTTCACTTATCATATCATGTAATCATGTAAACGTTATAACATGTTGCTGGTGGAGATAAAGGGTTTGTGTAGTAGGAGGGTTTTCTTTTGAGGGACGTTTTTGTTCGTCAAGGAGGAGGAAACGGACAGAGGAGAGGACGAATCAGGGACAGTGAGTGGTTAGATGAGACGGTGTTCTACCTTTGATTCATTCTTCCGGGTTACGAGACCCTGAAGAGGTGACAATCCTTTAGGTTGGTCGACGTACCTCTTCCTTGGATCCCTCTGCCCAGGGTCGGTCTCGGGGCGCCAAGTCGGTCCGGTCGACTGTCCAGTCTCTACACTCGCTTCGTCGGAAGACCCTATAGGTCTTCCATGGTTGGTGTACCTCTTCTTTCCGCTTGAGACAGCTATCAGTCTCGATTCCGGGTTCTGCACCAGAGTCCCGTCGATAGGGTCGTAAGTAACAATAAGTTCTGTGGGGTCGAGTCGGAGGTCGTTATTATTCATTCACCTACCTACCTACCTGTCTGTCTATTGTCATATATGTTTTACTGTTACACTACACTTTGGTTTGTTTTCGTCTTATTCTTTCCAGTCCTCACGACACGGTACCCACCCCCGTTCATCTTCTCGATTGATCCAACTAGACTCGTTCGTAGTGTAAACACTGGTTCCTGGTTAGTTTCAAAAAGTCCTCTCTTTGACGTACTAAATTGTTTAGAACTTTTTGTTGTTGTTGTTGTTGTTTTTTTTGTGTGAAGGGTCAGTGTCGTTATTTATACTCTTCTCCCCACTTACCGGACGATCGTAGATTCGTGAATAGAAATTTTACTGTTATTTATTTATTTTCATGGTCTTCGTACCCTTTTGGGTGTCTTACCCCTGTACATTCACACAGTCAACGTATGTCCTATAAGGGCCTGTGTCCACGAGGTCAGAGATGTGTCAAAGACTTAAAAGCCTAGTGTCCCTGGACACTTAAGTATTGTTAATGAATGAAGACCCTATTTTAATTTAGTTACTCAATTACTTCCTTTTTCGTCGTCTCCCTCCTCCCCCTTTTGTAAAACGTTCCTTTAGTGATTTGATTATAAAACGTTCGAACGGACTTCACTTTTTTAAAAAAAGAGAATTTTTAGTATTTATTTTGGACTCCGATACGAATTCCCCCGAGAAACTCTTAGTCAGGAAGTGACGGGGACTAGGTGGACTTGAATCTCTAAAGGGACTTTAGGGATTTCGTCTAGGGTCCGGGGATTTTGAGACGTCTAGGTTCAAGTTTGTCTGTTGGTCCTCTTTTAGTTACAGTTTTCCGAATAGGACCCATCATCTTAGTATGGTTTTTTTTTTTTTTTAGTGAACCGTTGCAATCACGTAAAAGTCTTGAAGTTTCCTTTCTGTCAATTTTTGGTTTTGTTTGTTTCTTTTTTTAGAATTAGAATTGTCATCGTCATTTGTGATCTTAGATGTGACATTCACATATTTACTTTCACATTTGGGTTGTCTTTGTAAACTAAAATAGTATTTACAGGTGTACTATACGGTTAAAATTTATTCGGTATATATATATATAAGGTGAAGTGTTTTATTAATCAAATAATAATAGAAACATTTTACACTGATATCCTAAATGATACCCCTCGGTAATTCATCGTCCCAGGAAACGACATAGTTTCTAATAAGAGAAAAATTCGTAAATTAAGTATTAGTCGTCAAGTCTCCTTGACTCTTATGGGAAGAGTCCGTGACCGGTACGACATATCGATCGTAAAGTTTTTTATATTGACGTTCGGACTAAATGAATTTCTAAGATAAATGAACAAAAAGATATTCCCGTTCATTTCTCTCGGGGTTTCCATCTTTACCGTGGCTGTTTTTATTGTTTTCTTTCTTTTCCTTTTTTCGGTCAATAAAAAAGTCGGTAAAACGTTAAGTGAACTCTTATTAAGACCGTTCACGTGGTAGTAAAAACATTTAAAACATTTCACCTACCAGACTAAGTGCTACGACTCAAAATACTTGAGTTAGGGTCCGTTAAATACACTGAAATTCAATAGAAATGTTTAAAACTTGGGTGAGGTCCGGAGGACACCTTAAAAGGGAAAAAGTGACTGTGCGTATCTCATACTTCTAGTAGACCCACAGACAACTTTTAAATCTAGGGTCTCGGGGTGGCGTCTAGGGTCCTTCGCCATTTCATTGTTCCGGAGACCGCACACCCTGCCATCCCATTTGGTAGTGATGGAGGACACTCCAACCGACGGTCGCCGAATGTCTGGAACCAGGACCAGTTCTGTCTTAAATGATCGTTGCCACACCGACTCTCTTCCGTCACTTGTCGAGACCAGAATGAAGGAAGATTAAGTTGTACTCCACTAGTCACGTGACCGTTCCTTCGGTCACTTCGAAGTGGACGGTAGGGGTGACGAGTGTAACGGGGGGTTTGTTGGGGGAGGGGAAGGTACCTTTTTTGACAGAAGGGTCTTTGACCAGGGGCCACGGTTTTTTCTACCCCTGGTAACTAGCTCTTACTCGAAGTGACTCTAATTCTAATTAAACTTTAGACCAATTTAGAAGTAGAACAGTGAAGTAGACACAATGAGTAAATATATATGACTTGTAAGATTATGCTTATAGTCTACCGTACAAGATCAGTAGTATTAAGGGTCCACCAAGTCACCAGTTCTTAGAAGGACGGATACGTCCTCTGTAGTCTCGACTCCCATACTAGGGACCCACCCCTTCTAGGGGACCTCCTCCCGTGCCGTTGGGGGAGGTCATAAGACCGGACCTAGTAGGGTTCCTGTCTCCTCGAACCGTCTGATATCAGGTACCCCAACGTTTCTCAGCCTGTCCTGACTCGTGCGTGTGTGTAATTAGGAAAGGAACCTTCTACGGTTATCAGACAGTCTTGGAAGGTGCGATTGACCCGCAGACGTTACACTTGCGGTCAAAAGTGACTCACCCGTCCGTCCTTCTTTGCGCAAAGTTTACGGACGACCCTACCGTCACGGCCCTGTCAAACGACCTAGACCACCTAGAGGAAGACCTATGTACATCACGTCTTTGACCCCTTAGACAAAACATTTTATCTGGCGTCACGTGTTTAGACGCCACTGCTCCTGTCCCAGAAAGACACCTCTGAGTCCTCTCCTCACCGGAGCCCCGACCGCAATGAGAGAAACAGTGATCTACAGTGATGTACGTGCTCACACGAGACACTGGTCCGCGGTCCTTTCCCCGCTTTGTCTAGGACCCTCCGGCAGGACACTAGGACGAACCTTCCATAGACGTGAAGCCTAGAGAGTCTCCGTAAGAGTACTAGGGTAAATTAATCCGATTAGGGGGAATTATGAGACAGCAAACTGTCTAACACGCTTTAGATTAAATTTACACACGTTTAGAAAACGGTAAGTAGCCTTTGAAAACCTCCTAGTATACACCGTTTACACAGAATAAGTTACAAAGAAAACTGAATCTTCAAACCTGTTCTACGTCTAACCGATGAATATACGATAGAAAAATATTTTTTGACTTTACATCAACTAAATGTTACATAATCAAAGACCATATGTCGTTTCACTAAGTCATTTATATATATATAAATAAATTTATATATATAAATGTAATACAAAATGATATTCTATAATTTAAAACAATTGACATGATATGTCATCCTAGGACAAGAAACAAAATAAAATAATATACGAAGAGTAAGTCTCAATATAAGACCATTTTATGGTTAAATAAGAGTCAGTCGTACTTTGTAGCTTATCTATAAGTTTTGACTGAAGTTTACATCTGACAAATGATCGATCACTGTAATATACGAACGAAGTTTCTATTCTTTGTAATCAATTTGAAAGGTCAGGGAGGTAGGTAGGAAGGTTCAAGGTCCGAATATAAACGTAGGAAACCACAGTTTCCATACGAGTCACTTCGTGAACAGGTATAGAGGAGTCGTTCAAACAACATAAACGTTAGACACGAACTCTCTCCTTAAGTTCAACTGTAATGTCGGAAGATTCCCCTGTCATTAAATGTAAAGGGGTAGAATAAGGGTCTGTGGTTTCTTTAGACACTGTTAGAACAATTCTAGGACGTCCCAGTATTCGTTTTAATGTAGGAGTATAAAAATAAGTGGTTCTAGAGGACCGTCCGTCCGTAAAATGGGTTCCGATGATCGGAAATCTAAGACAGAGGAATCAACGACTTGGCTTACACTTATCTACAGAATGACCTTAAACCTATTCGTTCAGGGATTCAATTCCAGGAGGTACGGACGGAAACTAGACGAGAGTACTTTACTCGTGGTTATTTTTCCACCTTTGGGTTCAATCGAACACTTAAAAAGTACACCGATACCTTTTAGACCCGTAACCAAAGGAGTAGACATTCTCCCTTGATTAGTTTAGATGGACATAGATGGAGTGTTCCAACGATTCCCTTAGTTTTTCTATTATCTCAACCTTTTTTTTCGTTTTCACAATATTTATAGGTACTGGAATAGAAGTAGAGGAGTATTAAAATAACCTTATACACATGAAAATTTTTTCAAATTTTGTGTATACCTAAGTATAGTGAAAGTTTTCAATAGATACTGGAGAAAGAATTTCAAATACACCAGCACGTCGATTATTGGTTTCAACTGTTGTGAAAACCCTGGTCTATACACAGGCTGACTCGTATAATAAAATTTATAATCACAATACGTGGTCAGTCTTACCGTCGCTAGGTTTTCAGATGTTCGTTATTTACGACCTCTCCCACACTTCCTTTCCCTTGGGAGAATGTGACAACCCTTACGTTTGATCACGTCGGTGATACCTCTTGCCACACCTCTAGGGAATTTTTTAACGTTTATCTTGACGGAATACTGGGTCGTTAAGGTGACAACCCGTATGTGTGGTTCCTCTGGTCTTAACTTTCTCTGTGCACATGGGGTCACAAGTAGCGTCGTGACAAATATTATCGGTCCTGTACCTTCGTTGGATCTACAGGTAGTCGTCTACTTACCTATTCTTTCGACACCATGTATATGTGTTAATGAGTCGGTAATTTTTTTTATGTAAACTTAGACAAGATTACTCCACCTACTTTGACCTCGGATAATATGTCTCACTTCATTCGGTCTTTCTTTTTGTGGTTATGTCATATGATTGTGTATATATACCTTAAATCTTTCTACCATTACTATTGGGACATACACTCTGTCGTTTTCTCCGTGTCTACATATCTTACCTGAAAACCTGAGACTCCCTCTCCCTCTCTCACCCTACTAAACCCTCTTACCGTAACTTTGTACATATGATAGTACATTCTTTGCTTAGCGATCAGATACAAGTTATGTCCTATGTCCTACGAACCCCGATCAAGTGCCCCTACTAGGTCNACTCTGTCGTCTTCTCCGTGTCTACATATCTTACCTGAAAACCTGAGACTCCCTCTCCCTCTCTCACCCTACTAAACCCTCTTACCGTAACTTTGTACATATGATAGTACATTCTTTGCTTAGCGATCAGATACAAGTTATGTCCTATGTCCTACGAACCCCGATCAAGTGCCCCTACTAGGTCTCTCTACTATACCCCACCCTCCACCCTCCCCCCAAGTCCTAACCCTTGAGTACATGTGGACACCACCTAAGTACAGTTACATACCGTTTTGATTATGTCCACATAACATTTCGTTTTATTTCATTTTTATTTTTATTTTTTTTTATTTATAATCACAATACTTACAACACGACAAAGATTATTCTCTGTATTGTCAAACAATATATATAAAGAGCAGAAGAGGAAACCTAGATCCTAGTGTACATTATACTGGTCTAAAATTGAGTATCCTCTGAAGACACTACTAATTCATACTCTATCAGATGTAAATATCTTGTAATTACGTAACAATTTACAAAATGGAATGGTAATAGAGTAAACTAGGGGAATGATTGGGAACATATGTATTCCTAAATGGGAATAAAAAGTCTACTTCTTTGTCTAGTCTTTCTAAGTTGTGAATCAAGTTAAAGTGTAGTCATCCTATGTCGTACCTCTTCCGTTACCGTTGGACGAGGTCATGAGAACGGACCTTTTAAGGTACTCACCTCCTCGGACCATCTTACGACAGGTACCCCAACGTACTGAATCGTAAGTACGTACGTTACCTCTTCCTTTACCGTTGGGTGAGGTCACAAGAACGGACCTCTTAGGGTCCCTACCTCCTCGGACCACCCGACGGCAGGTACCCCAGTGTGTCTCAGCCTGTGCTGACTTCGCTGAATCGTCGTCGTACATAAAAGAACGCGAGTCGGTCGTCCGACAAACACTGTTTAATTTTGTGTTCCACTGCAGTGTCTTGTACCACTACCACCGGTAAGGACCCGTGGGAGTGCCCAATTTAAGACGGTTGTCCCGTGTCTAGTGGAAATGACATCACGTCTGGACCTCCACGAACCCTACGTGACGCTTCACGCTTTTCGTCTCTTTCCGTGTGAACGCGTCGACTTCGGTACTGTTCAGAGTCTACTCCGCTTCGACAAGTAAATCCTGGGTTCGTAGTCAAAAATAAAGAATCTTTATATCGGGTTCTCTTTCAATACATTTAGAACAACCTATACTTTAGCAACAATGATTTGTCGTAAAACTACTCAGATTGCATTTGTTTAGTCTGGGTGTGTCTAATTTAAAGGTAATTTCACGTGTCCTAAATTCTTACGTAATCTCCCCTTCTCGACTCTTTTGATTCCGGTCAAATTAATTTAGAATTTACTCCAGACCAAAACGGGGTTTCGATGAGAAGTCTATCAGAAGACTGAAAGAAAAATTTTGTAGCTCAGGGTGCTTTACTCGCTTAACGTGACTTCTGTCGTGTAAATCAGTCACCCGATGTCTGGAGTCTCCCGAGGAGAGACGGAATCAAGTCTAAAGTTACCCGTAGTGCCCCGACTTTCCCTGGGAGATTAATACCCGCCCTAATAGTGAGTCGTCGGCTACACAACAAGAAGCACCGAAAGTCGGGAGCACCAAAGAGCCAAGGAATACCAGTGACACCGGTGGATCTTTAAGAAAAGTCCTCGTATTATTGGTCTAGTCGACAACGTCTGACCTCGACTCCGGTTTGTTTCCGTCCGCCTCACGGGAGGGTGTCGGGTCCAGACAAGTGTCTAGGGTCTCCCGTGGGGCCCCAGTGTCGTCTGTTTTGGTAGGGGGCCGGGGAAAACTATTCAGAGACAGGGAGTGCTGCGTGACGGAGGTGACTTCCGGTGGCCCCACGTGAGGTCGTCGCACGAGAGACGGTTGTCTTTGTGATCGTCACCTTTTTCGCTGGGTGCGTCCGGGACGTTGTCGTCCTTCGGAGGGGATCAATTAAGGGGAAGCGTCTACAGAGGCACCTTTGGAACTTCCAGCTATGGTACGGACATAAAGAGTCTCAGACAAAAATTATGAGCACAAGTCGACCCGAGTAAAATTGGATACGTATCGTCGTTTACCTCCCTCTCTAGTCACCCGTAAATAAAATAAGATTCCTCTGGATCCCGTCGAAGAGGAAGAAACGAAACAAGTGGGTAGTGGACTACGACGCCGCACTTGTCCAAGGATTCGTCGTAGACCAGGGAGAGTCTCCTAAGTCGTCCGTAAAATAGAGAAAGCCCCAAAGTTATCACCGGAGACCCCTTCCGCTGGTCGACCACCCCACAGTGGACCGGCCAGTCCGGTAGATGGGTGTGTCACGAGACGTAAGGGGTTGTAGCGAAGGGGAGGTGGGTCGCGGTACCCCTGGACCGGCTCCCGACCTGTCAGTCGAGTTGCGACTCGGTCTTGGGGCCGTAGTCATTACTGCGAACAGTAATTGTTATTCCAACGTAATCCAACGAAATCTTGTACCGAGGAACAGTCGTCCTGCCCGGACGTCTCAACGAGTGAATGTCGGACCGGGAGTCTTCGGTCCTGGTGCGTGGACAGTCCGAGAATTTGAACGGTTTCTTCTTTGCATCATCATTGTTGTCTCAACGACACTTCACGGTCGGTCTGTTCTGAGGTCTATATTTTCATGTAGGCGTGATACCTCTCGACCACTCTTCAACGAGACCTCGTCTGCCTCCGGTCAGACCGGGAGACACTTCTAGAGCTCCGTCCCCTCTCCCCCACGTACATATTATACCGACTAAACGTACCAACATACCGTCTTTGATCATGTTGTAACTTTAGTAAAATTTTTATGAATTTATTTTTTGATATAGAATATAGTCTACTGTTTTCTATGTAAAATTACACAACCATCTCTCGACAAACCCGAAGGGTCCACCGCGATCACCATTTCTATGACCGACGGTCACGACCTCTACATTCTCTGTGTCCAAGTTGGGGACCTAACTCTTATAGGGGACCCTCTCCCGTACCGTTGGGTGAGGTTATAAGAACGGACCTCTTAGGGTACCTGTCTCCTAAGACCACCTGGTGTCAGGTGTCCCACCGTTTCTCAGTCTGTGTTGACTTCGTTGAGTCGTCGTCGTCTCTCGACAGATTGATGCTTCTGAAAATATATCAACGTTCGTACTAAACTTTTTCGTTCTTCCCCCGACTCTGTAGGGTCTCAACGATGAAACGATTCTGACTCCCCACTTCAGCCCCTCATCCCAGACCTTTGGTCTTCCTAAGATCCCTCTCCTCGTGGGACTGAAACAGTCCCCCACGTTGGGGTCGTCCTGTTCTTCTTCCCCCAACCCCCCTCCCACTCGTGAGTCTCGTGACAGGAACCTGGTACGGGGGTGGACCTGACAGACGTAGAGGATGGATGAAGGGTTCGATTCGTCGTCGAGACCGGTGTCGGGAAACCGTGAGTCCATACACACCTTCCGAAAAATGAGAGCTTTAAACCGGACTCCCACAAAACACCGTCCCCTCGCACTTACCGGGTGTACGTATCGTTTATGTGACCTTTCACCCACAAGGGTGTGCACCCACGATTCAACGAAGTCAGGACAAGTTGAGAAACGCTGGGATACCTGACATCGGGTGGTCCGAGGAGACAAGTACCGTTCGAGGTCCGTTCTTATGACCTCACCGTACGGTAAAAGAAGAGGTCCCCTAGAAGGACTGGGTCCTTAACTTGGGCTCAAAAAATGCAAAGGACCGAACCGTCCGTTCAAGAAATGGTGATCACCGTGGACCTACGAGGGTAATCGAGACAAGTCAAGTCAACGAATCAGTACAGGGTGAGAAACGCTGGGGTACCTGACGTCGGGAGGTCCGGAAGGACAGGTAGTGGTTGAGGGTCCCAAATGAGTCTGAGTACAGGTAACTCAGCCACTACGGTAGGTTGGTAGAGTAGGGGACAGTAGGGGAAGAGGAGGACGGAAGTTAGAAAGGGTCGTAGTCCCAGCAGAGTTTGCTCAGTCAAGAAGTGTAGTTCACCGGTTTAATGACCTCAAAGTCGAAGTCGTAGTCAGGAAAGTCACTTACAAGTCCTGACTCAAGGAAGTCCTAACTGGCCAGACTAGAGGAACGACAGGTTCCCTGAGGGTCATAAGGGTATTCATCGGTATTTGGTCACTGACCGTCTTTAGTCAGTTAACGAGGGGTCGCAGGAGTGAGACGTGGTGGAAGGTCTCGAGGAGGTCCTGGTCACGGTCAACCGGTGTCACTTTGAATGAGATGTCGTATACGTGGTCACCTGAGTAACGGAGGGGACATGGAGAAGGGATGTAGGACCCTAGTGGTGGTCCAGTCAATAAGTGTCCTGCTAGGGATAGAGTCGGAGACGAAGACTCCCTCGGGTTTACTTCTGTTTTGGGTGTCCATAGGGGGAACACCCAGTCGGGGCCCCATGTTTTGTTCGCCCTCACCTACACCCGTCCTTCGTCCTCGGAGGGTGTCCGTCGGACCATAGTCGACGTCGTGAAAGGGACCAACATAGTCGAACCGTTGACGTCGTTGTTACCATGTCAATGGAGTAAAACAAGGAGACTGTGTTATGGGGAGCCTTGAGATAAGGGGTCGAAGGGGAGGATATGTACTGTAAACTGAGTCATCCTCAACAAACACCTCAGGATCGAGTCGCAAAATACATAGTTATAATATATTTTAAACACATTCTCTACCAGTACTCGGTAAGATCCGGTCTGCTCCCCAATCAACACCCTACCCTCTATTCCTATCCCTCTACCAACCCCCTACTTTCTATCAGTATTTTTCTAATTCATATTTACTTTTAATTCTTTCGGAATTTTGAACTTACTTATATATATATACAGTACGGTAGTCAATCGTTAATTTTCTCCCGACTAACCCACCCGTGTCTTCTTTATCCTTCGATGGTTCCTAGGAAATTAAACTCCGTACGTCCGTGATTTAGGATGGTAGTCGTGGTCTCAGGTCTAAATTACATTTAGACCCGTAAATTACATTGCATTTTCCTCTTGGTTCCTCTTCCGTTACCGTGGGGTGAGGTCATGAGAACGGACCTTTTAGGATACCTACCTCCTCGGACCACCGATGTCAGGTACCCCAGCGATTCTTAGCCTGTGCTGACTCGCTGAAGTGAAAGTGAAAAGTGAAAGTACGTAACCTCTTTCTTTACCGTTGGGTGAGGTCACAAGAACGGACCTATTAGGGTCCCTGCCCCCTCGGACCACCCGACGGCAGATACCCCAGCGTGTCTCAGCCTGTGCTGACTTCGCTGAGTCGTCGTCGTTTTCCTTTTGGTTCATGGGTGACACTTAATGCCATTTTAACCTAAAGAATATTGCGTAGACTCATCAAGTCCAAGGTCAGTTTAAGGTTGTCCAACACAATCTCAATTTTACTAATGTATTTTTTATTCTTCCTGAAGTTAGTTTAGTGAATAACCTCGTATTAATTGGGGTCCCGGGTATTACCTCTGACCTTGTATCAACCATGAACCATTTTTTAGCTACCCACCTACCTTTCTGCCTACTAACATACCGATCGGGTCGTCATATTTTGATTTCTTTGGGTTGCCCTTAGTTTTATGATTATAAGTAGGTGTTAGAAGGGACCACCGAATCTCCAATTTCGCAGACGGACGTTGCGCCCTCTGGACCCAAGTTAGGGACCCAGCCCTTCTAGGGGACCTCTTCCTTTACCGTGGGTGAGGTCATAAGAGCGGACCTTTTAAGGTACCTGTCTCCTCGGACCGTCCAATGTCAGGTACCCCAGCGTGTGTGTGGGGAGGGGGGCGTGGTGTGTGTGTATGTGTATCAAACACTCTCCCTAACCCCCTTTAACGACAAAACGTACTTATCTTTGTTTGAAGTGTAAAGTTAGTACAAATACTAGAGACACCGTATAATGTATTCTGAACCCCCTTTACAAACAACAAAACTTAACTTAACTTAACAAATGACTTAAATTTTATAAACTGAGGGAGTTTAATGGATCTCACATCCTGTGGAGTAAATTTTAGGGGTTTGAAACAATAAATCAATTCATAAAGCTCGTGTCATTCCCTAAGGATCCTTTGTCTGACTACAGTGAGAGGTCATACCGGTTTAGGGACCCTAAAGGGAACCGTGAAAGTTCCGGACGGGGTCGACACTTCTCTTCACCCAACTTTAAAAAAAGGTGTAGACTAGACCTTACTTAACGAAGTCTGTACGATTAAGCCATCATAAAATTCCATATGTTTGTATTCGTTTTTATTATTGTTTTTTGTAGTATCGGAGGTGACTCCCACTGATAAACAAACGTCACCAAAAACTTCGATTTTTGATATTTCAAGGAGAGAAGACTATACTTCGAACGTACAAAAGTAATACTCTATAATAATTGAAAATACATTTTTAATTTCTATCGTATAAAACACTCTTTCTGGGATTTACATGTATTATAGGTTCAGTTTTTTCGTTGTTATTTTTACCGAACAAATAAAAATTTCGTCTATATACAAAGTTAATCTTTTAATAAAAATTTGATACTTAGTCTACGTAAGGTGAAATAACAACTTTGTATCCTATTCTACATAATTCCCAAGTCGTAGTTTACATTTCACTTAGTATAATGTATTTACGGTGACTCAAACTTTTTAGTGTCATACATCCCTTAGTGTGTATAAAAATTTGTCAGAAATGGATTGTAACAAATTTATACCCCCTAAATAAGATCCTCACGAAACACCACGATTTCGGTTTCTGGGTTTGTTTGGTACATATATATTCCTTAGCGTATTAAATAGTATGTTTGAGTCCGGTGGAAACTGTCTTTCCCCTACGATAGGTATTCATTTGATCTTACTATCCATACTCGACCCTGACTGAAACCTTTTAACCTACGTACTAGTGAAATGGACGTACGAAATAAGGATCTTCATAATTAAGGAGTAGATAAAACAAACCAAAACATGATACGACCGATAAAACACTGAATTCTCTTTACTGAGAAAGTTTTCTTTTTTTTATACTTGAAAGACCTCCTTTTTATTAGTTTTTATTTAAAGTTTATCTTTCATTGACGTGGCAGTTTGTTTAACAAATAATCTACTTACCCACCTACTTGTTACCATTCGTAATTGACTCCCGAAGGACAGACAGTTTACGACGCAACTCACAAATGGAGTAAAGTAGAATACATCCACTTTTTTTATTCAAGATCTCTTTCTCTCTATAGGTATACTGTATTCACGACTTCATTTCTTGACTTGAGTTCATTAATCTGAATTACCACCTCAAGAATTGAGGAGTTAAAAGTGTCATCTCCTCTCCTTAACTAAATATAGACTGAAGATTATAAAATTCAGAATTACTGTATTATAACTCTTACTTTCAGTAACTTTTCACCCTTCACCACTACTACTTAACAAAACTACACTTTGGTTTCGTCATCTCAATCTTCCTTTTAATCAATCTTTGTTTAACAGGGGTTTCAGGAGAGAATGTCCTCGTAGATTCAAGGTTGAAATATACAACTTCGGGAATAGGTGTCCTAGAGTCTTACACTGATATAAACCTCGAAACCAAAAATTCCTCCACTAATTCAATTTCACTCCAGTAAGTCCACCCGGGACTAGGTTATGTTGACCACAGAAACACTCTTCTCCTTTAGTCCTGTGTCTCTATATGTGTCCCCACTGATGTACTCCTGATTCCCCTCCCTAAGGTCTTCTTTCGAGGAACCAGAATTTAAAAGTTGAAGGTCTTAACAAATTTTTACTTAAAGACGACAACTTCGGTGGGTTAGACACTTTGAAACATGAAGTATCGAGACCGTTTCATTATGTTACCTAGACCGTGACTAAAGTAGAACCAAACTATTGGATACGGGTCATCTTATCGTCATTTAAAAGAAGAGTTGTTTAAGCACACTGTACGAGATTCTCGAATTGAAAGAGGTTGAAACCTCCCGGAAATCGTTGTTGTCAAAACTAGTGACTCTCCTCAGTTCTTAGTCTTCAAACCCGAAGACTATATGTATACCGTACCCAAGAAAATTAGATTTTTACGGCCAGGTATATCAATTTTGTGTGTTTCCTTCGAGTCAATAGATGACGGTTTCATTGTTTGATGGTGTTTAGAATCACCGAAGTTTATCGTTAAAACACAAAACAAAAACGAGAAGAGTACTTCGCAGTCCATACCATCTTTCACTAGTTTCACCTTTTCTTCTCACTTTTTAGACCGAATTTCGAATTGTAAGTTTTTTGTTTGTAGTACAATAGACCAGGGTAGTTACCGTTTATCTACCCCTTTGTTACCTTTGTCACCCTCTAAAATAAAAGAACCCGAGGATTTAGTGACGTCTACTTTTATTTTCTACGAACGAGGAACCTTCTTTTCGATACAATTTGGATCTATCGTATAATTTTCGTCACTGTAATGAAACGGTTGTTTCCAGGTATATCAGTTTCGATATTAACAACCTAATATACATATTACGTTACCGTGGGGTGAGGTCATGAGAACGGACCTTTTAGGGTACCTGTCTCCTCGGACCACCTGACGTCAGGTACCCCAGTGATTCTCAGCCTGTGCTGACTTCGCTGAATCGTCGTCATCGTCGTACCTGTATAAACCAGGTATACAGTACATACCTAGACTCTCAACCTGGCATTTCTTCCGACTCGTGACTTCTTGACTACGAAGACTTGACATCACAATCTCTTCCGAGAACTCTTAGGGAAGCTGATGTTCCTCCAGTTTGGTCAGTTAGGATTTCCTTTAGTTCGGACTCATAACCTTCCTGAGTACGATTTTGATTTCGAGGTTATGAAACCGGTGGACTACGCTTTTCGACTGAGTAATCTTTTCTAAGACTACGATCTTTTTTAACTTCTGTCCTCCTTTTCCCCTACTGTCTCCTACTCTACCAACCTACCGTAGTGGCTGAATTACCCGTAGTCAAACTCCTTCTAGACCCTCTGTCACTTCCTGTCCCTTCGGACCGTAAGACGTCAGGAACCCCAGTGTTTCTCAACCTGTACGGACTCGTTTACTTGTTGTTGTCTATACACCCGACCCTAGACCGACCACATCCTACCAGAACCGGATTTGGACTGAGACTACGCACACTAGTAGTGGGGGATGGTCCGATCGGACCCAGACAAGAGTATCTTTTCGTCTCCTCAGTCTGTCTGTCTCTTAAATACCCGAGAACTCCGGATATAAGATTAGACCGTGTAGTAGTGAAGACGTCGAAGGACAACCTGGTTCATTCAGTGTACACGTTTGAGTTTGAGTTCTTCACCCATTTCCTCTGAGGGGTGAAATTTCCTTCATCGAAATTTCAGGACAGTGGTTCCCGTTCCTCCTCCCCACGTCACCTTTTTTTTTTACATCCCGGTAAACGTGTTAGTCCGTTTACATTCACTAACGGTTTCCACCCTCGAACTTGGTGTCATAGTGACTCAATGGAATTTTCCCTTATGGGTCGGTCTAGGGGGTAGGTTACTTCCTTAAGGGGATTCAATTTGTGTGTTTCTGTTTTGTTTTTGTGAGTCTCTTCTAAGGGCGGTGGACTAGTAAACTGGATTGAAAAGAGCAATCCGGTTTTTTTTTTTTTTTTTTACCTCCACCCCACCTTTGTCACGTCGAGAGGATGGCGAGACAAGGTGCAAGTCAAATAGACCGAGGACGACACTCAGTGTCGACTGTCTCCCCACCCCCGCCCAGTACTCAGTACCGGACTTTGTTTCTATCTTAAACAACCCCCACCTGGTCTTCCGCCCTGTCTTCTGTGACGTTCAAGTCCGTAATAGAGTCGTAAAGCCCACTAAAGAAGAAAGGACGTCGACCCTTTTAACCCGTCACACGGGAGAAGACTTTGGGTTTCTTCCTATAGGGTGTGTCCGGGACACGTCGACCCACCTCCCCTGAGTTTAGAAACACAGAGGGTCCCTCAGGTCACCGACTAAAGTGTTCACAAACGTAGTGACGGGGGTTCTACGATGTCGCTGAGAAGTAGGGGTACACGGACCAGTTGTCTGGTAAAGTGGACGGTAGGGGTACTCGTTCAATGGACGAACCAAACTCTTCAATTATAAATCTTTTCGATTACCAACGGATACCAAAAGATGTTCTTTCTTTTTTTATTCGGGTCCAAAAGAAAACTGGGTGAGGGTGTATATAAACGTCAACTGTTGAAGTTTTTTTTTTTTTTTTAGGAACCGAGTTACTGACACGTCGAAGTGATACCGTCCTTAAACAAATCGATAATGAGAGATAAAAGCACACCGACGTACCCTTGGACATGTGTTTATAAACACGTAGACAGGAGGTCGTTACTTGTGTAGAGGATGGGACTCCATTTTTAATTCAATTTGAAGTCAGTGGGGGTTTATTTACACCTTTGTCATAAGGACACACAAACGGTTTATTCCATTGAGGGTCGGTATTTTACCACTTGAAGTCTTGCTGACAGTATCTTTGTTTCCGTTCCGTTCCAACCGAGGGTAAGTTGGACCAGTTGTTGTAGGAAGTAATGTCCTGCACCGTAGTAAAACTAAGTGTCGTCTTATTTTCCTTAGATAAACATATAAACCTTCAAACTCACTCCTAAAGGACTCAAGGACTACTTCAGTAAGGACGGAATGTTGTCGGAACGAACAGGATGATCTCAATCTTGGCCCAGTGGTAAAGGTGGTTCAGAGGAGAACACGCGCGTGTGTGTGTGTGTGTGTGTGTGAATATATACGTAAGAAAAGTAAAGTCGTCGATTGATTTTGAGTCAGTATGTAGTAGAAGGACTAATTACGACCGGAGTTTGGTTTTAAAGTCGAGTTTTCCTTTTACAAAATTCGATTAGAACATACACGTAACGGACGGTTACTCTTTCACAGAAGATAATTCAGTGAATCTTGAGTGCCCGGGATCTGTTTCATATAATATCCCTGTCTGTCTCTTTTTAAAACCGACGACCATGGGTCCTTTCTACAGGGACCGGAGTATTCAAAGAAGGGTATGTCTTTATCAGTGTTTGTTTTCTATTGGACTGAAACTTGATATTTTAAGAACGAAAAGGTGCTAGGTCAAGAAGTTTCTTGTAGAATCCCACAATAGTGACTAAACACTACCCGAACGACGTTCAAGCGTTCAAGAGTGCCGATAATTATGACACACGAGAAGTCTCTGATACTTAAGGTGGTTTCCTTACCAGACGTCGGAATCTGGGACTCCTCGTGGAGGAGGGGGACACGATAGGTGCAGTGTCTCAGACTCTGACCTGTCCGGCTCCTTACTCTCCGACCAACGTTTTGGGGTCCCTCGTCCATACGTCGGATGCACTCGTTGTTAGCGGGACTCCTCACCAACGTCGTCTATGACACCCTTGGGATTGGTATGGGAAAAGGGGACGAGTATGTCCCGTGTCGTCGGGTCGAGAGAGAAACAGATTCCCGAAAGAGACCGGGGATGTAGGTCGTCGAGTCGGTGAGGGTACTACCCGTTCTTCACTTCCCCTTAAGTGGGAGTGACCCTCATTGAAAACCCACAGGGTCCGCCAAGATCACTAATTTTTTTTTTCTTTTTTTTTGGACGGACGGTTACGTCCTCTGTGTTCTCTGTGACCAAGTCAGGGGTCCAGTCCTTCTAAGGGGACCTCTTCCCGTACCGTTGAGTGAGGTCATCAGAACGGACCTCTTAGGGTACCTGAAAAATTAGGCACAGTCTGTCATGAACCATATATGTATGGGGTCATGGTAACAACCTTCATTGGTGGTAAAAGGGTCGTCTTGGTTCAAGATCAACGAGTGTCGTTATCGACTAAGTTGTTTTACGAGACACGTCCGACGGAAGGAAAGAAAGGTCCAGAGTGAAAAGGAGAGGGTGTAGACATAATGAACGGAGGGTTTGACAAATGGTAACCTGACTACGGTCTCCCTGACGAAACTCCTTTGGATAACATCCTCTCCTTGTTTGAGTCAATCCTAGGGGAGAAAATATATTGAAACCCCTCGATCACTTCATAGGACATAAAGGTGGGACTTGTCCCCAGCTAGGGTACCGTAAAAACCTAGGACGGAAACTCCTCTACCTTGAGTGGTGTCGTGTCAAGGACTAAAAGAACAGACAAGGAAACCTATGTACGGTTGCACGGGTAGTATGTCCCTTCGAGGGTCCGACTCCCGTTTCGAGATTCTCCAGACTCTAAAGGTTCCGTTACCTCTGAGTTGAGTCGAGAAGAAGGGACACCGGGTGACGACGGAAGGTCTCAGATCGGGGTCTAAGGGGAGACGGAAAGTATCTCGGACTGAGGAAAACGAGAATGAATGTAAGAGTCTAGTCTAATGTAGTGAGTCACCTCTTCTTTAGTACAGTCAAGTTGGACCGTCTCCGAAAGAACCAGGATCTATCTGTCGGTGACTCAGGACTCGTACCAGACGTTTCGAGAGGGCACTGAACTAAGGACCTCTGATGAGGTTGTAGTAAAGGATCTAAAAAGGAGTAGTGACGAAAAGAAGATTATATGGATGTCAACGGTCGCCGCCCTAAAACACAGTCGACATACGAGACAGACCCCGTGAGAAGGATGAATACGCGTACTCAGAGGTGGAGTGAAATGAGTTCAGAAACACGTTTACAACCGTAGAGTTTGTCTAGAAAAGACTGGTGAGGTCTTGGGGAAGTCAGAAATAGAGATTGGGAGACCGAAGAGAATCTCGACAGTCATGGGCGACCCTAATAAACATAACTTATGAACAAATCCACGAAAACAAGAAGGTGGCGTTACATTCGAGGTAGGTGGCAATATAGTGACGATGGGACACGGGTCTTGTGGTTTCTATGAGTCACAAACAAACTGACTGAATTAAGTATATACGACAATTGAAATTCTTCTGGAGTTTCACTAGATAGTTTATAAAAATGGTCTTATTTTTGATTGTACATCAGTTCTAAAAATATGACATATAAAGAGAAATATCTAATTAAAGTAAAGTGTCTTGACTGAGAAATGAAAGGTTTCTACGTAAAACTTGCATACTAAACCAACCAGACCATAAATTAGGGTTTAAGTCTTCTTATAGATTTCGATCTCTACCCGACCAACTATTTAATTGCTTCGTGTCTGTCGTATGATTGTGACCTGATGATCGGAGGTGCAGATAAGGAAGTAAATTGTCCACAGTTAACTTGTGGTCACTATATGGTCGTTACACCATGTACGGTCCCTACATAGTACCTTATGTCGCCGGTTTATGGGGACTGGAGTATCTTGAATACAAGATTTTCTCCTCCGCACGTCCCTTTACATTCGTAGTACTTAGTCGTTCGATAAATCATACAAACTTCCCATGTGGTCACCAGTCCCCTCCGGGGTCCCCGTTCGACTAAGGACCCACTTTGAACTTAATCGTCTCTCACTTCGGTACGAACGCCTATATCGTCTCTCCTGTCGATCCCGTCTCCGACCCCCCTCTCATCACACGGTTCGTACATGTCTCTCTCACTCGGTCTCCGGTGACTCGGTCCTCCTTCTCGCCCCCCTCTACTACGTATCCTCTTTGTCTTTTGTCCAACCCATCCAGAGACGTCCGTCATGTTCCTGAAACCAAAAACATATACGACTGTCGGAAATTTTCCATTAGTTATCATCGACAACGGTTGGATTTATCACGAAGGAGTGACTAGATATATTTTTTCATAGGTTAATTTTTTATCATAAAATAGGGACAATAACTACAATAGTATATTAACAAAGAATCATTCTGTTAATGATGAAAAAAAGAATCAGTGAGTCCTCTTTTATAAATTAACTACTGTTTATGTATTACCTTTTCTATTAAATACTTTATTTTTATTCTCCGAACTTAAAAATAGTCTTATCGAAATAACTCTATACCAAGTATATGGTAAGTAAAATAGGTTAATTCCACGTGTTAAGTTACCAGAAATCATATAAGTGTCTCAACCCGGTGGTAGTAGTAGTAGTTAAAATCTTTGAAAGATAGTGGGAGTTTCTTTGAGGTATGGGTAAGTATCGTTTCAGAAGTGAGGGAAGTTGGGGAGGGGGGTGGGGTCGGGGATCCCGTTGGTAATTAGATGAAGACCAGAGATACCTAGACACATAAGAACTGTGAAGTCCTTTACCTTATCCACAGGAAACACAGACCGAAGAAACAGACTAGTTATATAGGTTCCAAGTGGGTACGACATCGTACCTAGTCACGGGGTAAGTAAAAATGCCGACTTATTATAAGGAGAAATACTTATCTGGGGTAAAACGAATGGACAAATAGTTGACTATCTCTGGACCCCAAAAGACGAAAAGATGATAGTACTTATTACGACGGTACTCGTGAATCCATGTTCAGAAATACAAAGGAATTAGGTGAAGAATCTGTACGTTACAGATTTACGGGACCAATCCCTGATGACTATGACTATTCTAATTGACTATTGCTAAAAATTTAGACCCAACTACCTAGTAAAATTTTTCTTGATAATTTTATTTAAGTTTTGTTAAATCCCTTTTTTGCAGAATCTAATCCTCTCGTCATCAAGTTTTAACTAGGTGTACAGGTTCGGTTATACAATCGATTACTTCGGAAAGTCTTGGTCTACCCAAATCACGTTTTAACACCTTTTCCAACTTTTTTTAGTATACAATTTGTCTTTTCTTTCATGGTATCTTACTTTCATTTGGATCTCCTTCCCTATAGAACCGGTGACTCCGAACTTACCACAGTCCACGTAAATGTCTTCTCGTGTAGAACAGACACCGTCGCCTGACTCGACAGGAGAACGGTCCGTCCGTCGCAGGTAGAGACGCCCGAGTTCTCGACTTTGTCGTCTCGGGGTATCCCTTTGTGACTAGTTTAGTATTTACGGATGGCCACTAGGAAACATTGACTGACACCTTCTTCCCGTTTGGTTCCTCCGTCTCCGGAGTCCCTGGACGTTAGGTCAACCTCTGTTTTCATATTCTCTAGTTTCGGCTCTCTACAAGTTTTGTCAACCGTTTCATCCTTTTTTAAAAGTAGACTCCCGCACCACGGTTGACCAAGCATTAAGTAAAACCCGATTTGGAGAGGAAAGAGGTCTTTAGGAGGACCCCAAGACCCCAAAGGGTGGGGGTCGTCGTGACTCCCCTACTCAGCTACCTGTGGGACCCCCAAACCCTTAGCTCCTCCACTCTCCTGTAACCGGTGTTTTCAGACTGACAGGACGAAAACACCCAAACTCAGTCTCACCACTTCCGGGACACCAGATTATCCAGTAGGGGCGGTCGAACAGACTGAGTCCCACTACTCACAGGGGTCGTTACGAGTCGCCGTCACCCTCGGGTCGGGGCCGAGTCGGTTCACCTCCGTCTTTGTCTCCGTCGACGACCGGAACTCCACCACCCCCTGTCCCGGCGCTGATCGACCCCGTCGGTCGTGACCCCGTTGTTGGTCGACTTCCTCGACAAATAGGTTGTTCTGGGTCCGAGGGTAGACGCGTAGAGACGGGAGAGGTAGGGAACGACCCGACATAAAGGTCTCTGTTTGTTTGTTGGAGATTTTCACCTGTTTCGCCAGAAAAGGAGTAATAGAGGGTGGTGTGTTAAACAGGTGAGAAAATTTTAGTAGGGCTCCTCTTCCCGACTTTAAACGAGAAGTGTACTGGACATTGTTTTATTCTTCGAGGCTCCGTCCCCATTGTTAGATAGATACACTTTAGAGAGAGTAACAAAATTTAAGAGAGGAAATGTTCTACACTCAGGTCGACCAGTGTAGAGAGACTTTAACAGAAATAGTGGTTTCTAAATATTTATCCTCTTCTTCGTCTCTCAGAAAGTCTCTACGAAGGAAAATTAAGGGGGATGTACTGGACTTATAGTACTTTAGACTCTCGATTTATTCGAGAATAACAACAACAAATCAGTGAGTCAATACACATTGAAGAACACTGGGGTACCTGACATCGGGTGGTTCAAGGAGACAAGTACTCTAAAGGATCCGTTCTTCTGACCTCACCTAATGGGAAAGGAAGAGGACCCCTTCCTAGAAGGGTTGAGTTTCTAATTTCGGTGTAGAGGACGTAACCGTTCGCCTAAGAAATGGAGATTCCGTGGTCCCTTCGGGTTTATTCGAGAATGAGTAATAGATTATGTACGGGAGTAAAAGACTTACTGATTTTGACTTCGGGGTATTCTCACTTTCACTACCCTTTTTCCAGTGTCTAACTCGTCGTTGAGTCGTCCCGAACCTTGTGAATAGAGAATGAGAAAGGTGTATGACGTCAGTCGGTTCTTTAGTCTAATTGTTTTCTTAGGAGTCTTTTATAAACGGGGTCCAAAGGTTCCAACGGAGTAGAAACGATATGTAAAGAGTAAGACGGGGAACGGTCTGGTACTCCGTCGATTCTTATCGTTACTGGTGTAAGACCTCAATTAAGACGACCGAAGAAGATTTCAAACAAACTGGGTAATCACATAATGACCTCTTCTTTTCAAAAGGAACGTCCTCATTACTGTCCATATCCGTTGAAGAAGTATAGTATTGTACTGTCTTCATCCGTTCCCTTTTGCAGGAAGATTTATTCATGTCTTAGTTATTAAGGACGTATCCACACCGACTGGTGTGTCTACACCCGGTCACATATCACGAGTACCGAAGGGACCACGGAGTCCCCATCTCTTAGACGGACGGTCACCTCCTCTGTACCCAAACTAGAGACCCAGCCCTTTTAGGGGACCTTTTCCTTCACCCTTAGTTGAGGTCACGAGAACGGACCTTATAGGATACCTGTCTCCTGGAACCATCCAATATCAGGTTCCCCAACGGTTTCTCAGTCTGTACTGTCACTGACGTTGTATTTGACCGGTTGACCGAAGGGCCCTGTTTTCGGGACCAGACGTCTTAAAGGACTGAGGACGCACACGTATGAGGGAGGTACCCGTCAAAGTCACCTAGTTACGCCACAGTGTTTGAGTCTCGACCCTTTTCTACATAATATGGTGTGGTAACATACTATAAGGTGACGGATCTACGTTAACTGCATTTGTTGGAGTTCCCGTATGTATTGGCATTTTACACCATTTTATCGATCCTTCACTACTCAAAACTCATAAATGATTGAAACATAAAGAACATTGAATAAAGTGATATTTAACTAATTAAAAATTATCGTTTATATATCTTGTGGGTTGATTTCTTTTTAGGACTTTTACATTGTTGACTGAGTGGTTGTCCAAGTCCGACCGAAGTCGTGTGGAGATCTTAGGGGACGAGGTTTAAAACAACTGAATCAAGTCATTGGACGTTATAACAGGAGGACCCTTATACATTTATAAGACCTCTTCCCTTACCGATAGGTATTCCCTCAGAACCGGAGAAGTGAAAATAAATGTTTCAATGACCAACAATAAGAAGGGACTTTTTCTATGTCGTTTGTTATCCGTCTTTATTTTTAAACCCAACGTTTATACCAAGTAGAGTAGGGAAGGTAGGTCAAACCATTGAATGTACGACATAAAGTAGAGGTTCACACTAATTATTGTTCATCTATATTAGAAAAGAGAACACTGACTGAATAGACACTTCCTTCTGTTTCCGTAGTACGATTTTTGAAGTCCGTAAAAGAGTAAGTCAAGAGTGTTGTCCAAAGAAGGGTAAAATGTCTTCTTCTCAAACTTCGAATCGTTCAAATTAATTAGAAGAATTCTAATATCAACAATTTTTCGTCTCGGTCTTGAAATTATGACTAACTGAATCTCAGACCTAAATAAATTTCGATTTTGTACTAATTTCCTTTACTCTTACTTATTCCCGGATTTTGTTAAGAATCTCTCTTAAATTTTCTTTTTCTGTAACACTTTTACTGACGAGTACTTTTAATCTGGATTTCGGTAATACGTCAGTTTTGACAGTTACTTCATCTTATTATCGGAATACCTCCCTATTAAATTATATGGACCTCTTTTTACTCCCTGACACATTATAGATAACAGTGTCATTGTGACACTATTCGTTGGTGTTTTAGAGTCATCGTACGTTTTTCTTGATAAGTACTATTGTGTAGAACTAGTTGACGTCCATCCAATTAGACATTACTATAACGGACCCTAGTAAGGGTACACATCCCAAGTCGATCATAACGGATTACATACTGCTGAAACCGACCTCACTGAACCGAGACGAAGTCTATAAGAATAGAAGGTCATCCAATTGGTCCCGTACAAGAGTACCTCTATCATCTCGTCTTTGTCTATATATCCTGGAGAACCAATTGAGTTTAGACTTCCTCTCCTACAGTGGTTCGTCGACATTTTGTCTGAGGTAGAGTAATCACTTTCCTTGACGTTTCAGTGTAGTATGTCCCGACCCATATCTCTGCTCATTTCTTAACCGTGGTAATTACATTACCTAGATGGTGGTTCACTCGTCCCACCAGTCACCTCTTACACCTCCCTTATGGACGCCGAGTTTGTGACAGTATAAAGTACTTGAGACGAGGGACGAAACTCGGTCCGATACTGAAATCAGGACCCAGTCGTCGGCCTATTGAACCTTCCTCGGTACTTGAAACCAGGACCAGGCATAGTTGAGGAATGACTCACATATCGAGTGACTAGCTCACGACTTCGAACCTTGAGAAGGGTAGCCGTTGTACGTAGTCCTCCAGAATTGGCGAGTGTCGTACGCAAATGAGGAGTGACTTTTGAGACGTCGTACTTTCACACCTTCGCCCACACTTTTCCTAATGAACGGATTTAAGAGGTAAGGCCAGTGAGTTATTGGGAGAAAAAGGAAGAAAGGGCAAGGAATACAGTAGACGGTCGGGAAGGTGTAGACAAGAGGAGGAAGTAGTGAATCGAAAGACGAGCATCTACGATTATATATACCTGGTGTAGTTTTTCGACGTCACGGTCACGGAGGGTTGATCCTAATGATTTCTCCTTCGGGGTCCTCTGGATCCTCCTCCTCCTCCTCCTCCTCTTACTTCAGTCCCATAAATACGGGGGTTAAGAGAGGGACACTTCAGTGGAACCGAAAGACTGGATTTACTGAGTGAGAACGAGGAAGGTCTCCGACCTTCGGTAAGTGAGAATAAAAAGACCCAGGTACCTGCTGTTGCCGGGGTCCAAAGGTATGGTAGGGAGTGACAAGGGAGTTATAAGGTACATGTAGAAATACTGACTTGAGAAGTGGTCATTTGGAGGGAGTCACATAAGATTAAGCTCGCGTGGAAGACAAAGGATATCCTAAAGGTGGACCACGTGAGAACACATGTCTCTTGTGAGATACCAAGGGGTTTTCTTTACTAGATTTTAAAGTAGAATAGCAACTTAGGACGAGTATGCGTCTTGTTGGTATACTACGAGACGTTGTAAAACACGTTAGTACAGTTTCATACCGAGAAGAGTCGGGCCTTTGCATACTTGAGTTGTGTAAAAGACGAGTGAGGAGTAAGATCTTACCACCTTCCCTTTATTCTACTTGTAATTATTTGTCCTTGTTACCTTCTGGGCCTCGTAGGGAAGCAGAAGAGACAGACCCTTCTAAGGATTCCTACTCCCCATACGTCTGATAATGAACTAATCTGTACCTAAGACAGGAGACCCCCTTCCTGAGGAATGGGTAACAAGAGGTTCCAGGAACCTAGGGAAAGGTCGTATAAGAATAAACAGGGAATATAGGGAGATGGTATAAATTACCCGGGACCCCTTATACGACAGGAAATTCTCACATGAAGAAAAATCGGACAAGGAACCAACTTCTCAGTAAAATTTGAAGTTATCAGTGTCTACAAAAATCTGTTCTAAATATCGAGGAAACCGTCATTTTTAAAGAGCTGTTGAGTCATTTGAAAATTAAGTGAATATCATTCAAGAGACATACCCGCTAGTATATCAAGAAGAGTTATGTGAGATTTTACGAATAAAAGAGTGGAAGAACCGTATACGTAGATCGAAAATTAAATAATTTCGATATCCGAAATCAGTTGAGTGTGAAATTTTTCTTTCTTTCTTTCTTTCTTTGTGAAACGAAACTTTCGAGATTAACCATTTTAACTACAATTTTCGGGGAACTTCAGGGTTGGGGATACCAAACCCTCAGAGTTTCGGTTGAAAGGGGAGTTACGTTTCGAGGTATACAGATGTAATAAAAAATTCGTTGAAATGAAGAGGGTCGGTTAAACGAGACTTTAGAAGAAAGAGTTTAGGAACTGGGGAACAGTTTAGATCGACGGTTTTTCGTTCTCGTTTTGATTCAAAGACAAAAAGTCACAGAAAGGGTTCTCAAAGACCGAATCTTGAGTGTAACGGATCATGGGTCATTTGAAGGAGTCTACTATCAAAATCTTTATAAAACAAGGACGTTTTGGTCCTCGTGATACGAAAATCGGAGGTCATACAAAGTGGTGAAGTATAATGGTCAGTGATTTGTTGTCGTTGTGGGTCAGCTGCCTGTACTCAAAGCCGTTCGAGACCCTCAAGGACTACCTGTCCCTTCGGACCAGGTACCCCAGCGTTTCTCAGCCTGTACTGACTCGTTGACTTGACTTACCTTGACTTTGTTTTCGATGTACAAAATCCCCAAACTACGTGCCGAATCAGTCAGACCGACGATATTGTTTTATGACCTGACCAACCGAACTTTTACTGTCTTCGAAAGAGAGTGTCACAACCTCCTAACTTCAAATTCTAGGTACACGGTCGCACCAGCCCAAAACGGGCCACTCCGGGGAGGTCCGTGTCTGAAGACTGAGTAACACAGGAGTGTGCCGTCTCCTCCCTTGCCCGTGAGAACAGTGTGCATGCTCCCGTGATTAGGGTGAGCACTCCCGAAGTGAGAGTACTGGGGTAGAGTCGGATTGACACAAGGGTTTCAGGGTGGAGGATTTCGATACTGTAACCTCTCATTGTAAAGGAAAGAAAGAAAAAAAAAAAAAACCACACACCCCCCATCAAAATTGTATACTTAAAACGTCCTCTCGTGTACATAAATCAGGTATCGTTACCTACTATAAGGTGAAGACTATTGTCAACACTATAATCGGTCCCACTACTGATACGATAATGTATACAATACATTATTGTATTGATACGATACAATAATGTTTAATTGAGACGTTTGGGTCAAATAAGTGTTGTTGGAAAGATGGAAGACATTACAAAAAAGACAGCAAGTAAGTTGTGTAGGCTGTTTCCACAGGTAGTGTGTAGGGAAGTACCGTCGTATTGGCGTCCTCTTTTATGTGTCTCTTGTGTATAGTCGGGAACTATAAACTGGTTTGTACTCGAGTAGTGAAGACGAGTGTACAGAAGTCAGTCTTGTTTAGTCGAACCCGACCCTTTGTCTCTCTCATATACCTTTGAGGTAGTCATAGAGGTGACCGTAGTGTGTATATGTTCTGTGTCGGTGTAGAAAGTTTGTTGTACCCCGTGTCAAATCTGTGAAGACCCCGGGCAGTTGAAATATAAAAAAAAGTCATTTTTAACGAACAGGTGATAGTTGATTTACTATGACTTTTACAATGTGTTCTTCCAGTGGTTATTATTCCTTCTCGTTTTGGACGTCGTCGCCAGACAGAGATACTTCACCCACAGACGAAAAGTCCTCCATCAATTGAATTAGTAGTCCCAAAGAATAAGGGCTAAGAAATGGGTTCAAATGTTTCGGACATGACTGTAAAGGGTGTAGTGGAGGGTGTGTTAAAAAATCTCTACTATAAGTTTTGTTGTTGCTCAAGTCGTATCTATGGTCGGTTACCCTTGTCTACATCGAGACAGTCTTACTTACAATCGACATTTGTTAACGACTCAAATACATTACACATGGTCGTCTAGAGTAACTAAGACCGACAGGGAGGTTCTCACTAGTCGTAAAAAGGTGGACGGTGTGTAATTAGAGTGGTGGAACGTGAACGTGGTCGACAGGGATGGACCTTAATACAAGAAATAGACCTCTTTGGGTAAACCAGTGGAAAATTTGGATTTCAGATTAAACTAAATAAACCCCTTCTGAGTATTTACGGAAGAGGGTTGAGAATCGAAAGAAGAGGACACAAAAGGACTCACGAAATAGGTGTAATATAATTAGTAATATGGTGTAAATGGTAAATATTATAATGTACAACAGTGGAAGTGACCTGAAGCTCAAGGAGTTTTTTATTATTATCCCTATCGAATATAACTAACTCATACACCATGCATGGTCCATGATAGGATTTATGAAATATATGTAAGTATTTAGATCAAGACTTATCTTGAGATGTCGATAGAGGTAAACGTCTACTCCTTTAATTTGATATCACGTCATTTGAATGAACAAGTTCCAATTAAAACAGGAGGGTTCGTAAGTCGTGTCGGGACGTGTTTCCTCCGTGACTCAGTTACCCTCCTAAAGAGAACGGACATGGGAACACGACGGAAAAGGGGGTAAACAGTACACTTGGGAATGTAAGGTAATAGTACAGAGAAAGAAATTCTGGAGCGGATTGTTAAGACTGGGTGGGTCTTGAAAGGTAAGTTCCTTCGGAACGACGTTCAGTATAAGGATTATAAGTTAAACGAAGGTAATGAGAACGAAAGGAGAATATAAGACCTAAAGGGTCACTTTGAAAAAGTAAGTCTATGGAACAGAAGACATATAAACTTTCTAACGAACCACGTCTTGAGTAATCTTTGGTCCCCAGAGTGTGCCACGAACAATGACTTCTTTGACCGTAAAGACGGTAAAAACAAACCCCATCTTGGTTATCATTTACAGATTAAAAGGACCACCGAGTCTATCATTTCTTAGACGGACGTTAAATCCTCTAGACCCAAACTAGGGATTCAACCCTTCTATGGGACCTCTTCCCTTACCGATGGGTGAGGTCATATGAACGGATCTATTAAGGTACCTATCTCCTTGGACCACCCGATGTCAGGTACCCCAGTGTTTCTCAGTCTGCTCTGACTCACTGATGGTAAAAGTGAAAAAAAGGGAACACGTCTCGAGCACCAGTATCACCTAAAACATATTTGACCCATTAAATACCATTACCGGAAGTACGGAAGGAACAAGGAGGGGGTAGAGTGACTTTCATTATAAGCCTCACCCACGGACTTGGAGGACGACTCCCCGTGGTCTATATGGGAGTATTAGTGACGAACTATACGAAAGTCCTTTTGAGACCTTTTGGAGATTAGGAAACTTAAAGTTTTACCTTACGACTCATACCAATATATTTAGTTATAATCCACGTTAGACATTCTTTTTGTTTAGATACTTGACACCGAAATTTTTATCTTCATATACCGAAGGAACTGTAAATCTGTAAAACTTTTACTTAGTCAGGACTTTAATATCGTACTAGGAGGTACCATGACACCTGAGTTCTAAGAAGACAAAACAATATGTACCTACGATAAGTGTTCCCTCGATACCCTTGAGGGTAAAAAGGACAGTACAAGGTCGATCGTCCGTTCTTCTGTTCAGTTTTCTGTGAGACCCGTACCTACATACGATAAAGGTTAATGTAGAGTTCCCGTCTTAAATCAATATACCAGTAGATCTGTGGTTCCTCCGACCCTTTACATCAGAAATAGGTCCTTCACTAAAGATCGATTTAATTTTTAAGATAATGGTTTCTTCTTCTACTTTTGTCTGTCATCTCCCTTTGGTCATCCAAAAAAGAAAGAAAGAAAATAAAATCACAAAAACCGTTACCGAAGAGAACAACGTCTCGTACCCGAGTCATCAACCCCGTGTACCCGAATCAACGGGGTTCCGTACACCCGAAGGGTCCACCGTGTCACCATTTCTTAGGTGGACGGTTACATCCTCTGCGTCCAAGTTCGGGACCCAACCTTTCTATGGGACCTCTTCCTTACCGTCGAGTGAGGTCGTAAGACCGGACCTATTCAGATACCTGTCTCCTCAGACCGTTCGATGTCAGATTGCACTGACGTGTACGTGATTGCTTGGACACCCTAGAAGGGTTTGGTCCCTAGATGGGTACAGGGGACGTGACCGTCTACCTAAGAATTGGTGGCCCAGTGTCCCTTCAGGGGTCCTCCCAAAACTATGTCCTCCTTTTCGTGGGGAAAAACGAGTATCGATCAACAGAGTAAACGGTAGACTCATACACCTACAGAGTATGTTTACACTGACTTCACTTTGTCTCGAAGTCGAGTCAAGTCAAGTCCAGTCAGCGAGTCAGCACAAGTTGAAACACTGGGTACCTGATGTGGTGTGGTCCGAAGGGACAGGAAGTGGTTGAAGTCCTTGAACAAGTTTACGTAGAGGTAGTTCAGTCACTACGGTAGGTTGGTAGAGTAGGAGACAGAAGGGGAAGAGAAGGACGGAATTTAGAACGAGTCGTAGTCCCAGAAGAGGTTACTCAGTCAAGAAGTGTATTCCACCGGTTCATAACCTCAAAGTCGAAGTCGTAGTCAGGTAGATTACTTATAAGTCCTCACTAAAGGAAATCCTAACTGTTCAGATTAGAGGAACGTCAGGTTCCCTGAGACTCGGAATACAGAGTCGACCATTTCTTAGGCAGACGTCACGCCCTCTGGACCCAAGGTAGCGACCCAACCCTTCTAGGAGACTTCTTCCCTTTCCGATGGGTGAGGTCATGAGACCGGACCTCTTAAGAGTGTTTCTCAACTTATTCTGACTCGTTGAAAGTCGAGTCCGAAAAAAGAATATTCGAAACGGTGAGTTCGATAAAATTTAAGAAACAACTAGAAACGAAGTGAAGTTTTCTTCTGTACCCGTTTATACGATAAAATCACTTGTCAATTTTTTAGTTTAAAGATTGATCGAACCCCCAAAGAACGTATTAACTATTTCTTTAGTTGAACTTAATTGTGAGATCAAAAATCGGTAATCTTACATAACACGATACGGTATGAGAAGTTATTGTTCTTAGTAGAAAATAGATAAAATCACCTTGGTCATTTACACAGATGAACAGAACTCAAGGTATCACTTTGAACAAAATAATATAACTTGACACTCCTACTAATAAATAAATGGTGTACAATGTCGGAGTCAGACACGAAAATTATTACAGAGGTTCCGTTTATAAGAAAAGAAGGTTTCGTTTTTAATCGTGAATTTACGGTGATGTATACAGGAGAGTCTACGGAGATACCTGTCGTGTAAGTCTTAGTCCGTCTGAGGTCAGTAACTGAACACTCCTTGTACACGTACTTTGAAATAGTTAGTGAAGAGGTAGGGTCGTCCTGTCTACCGAAAATGGTGGTGAGAGGGGTACCGGGTACTTCGTCACGACTCCCACCCAGGAACCCAAAGTATGTCTCCTCTCCGTTTATATAGGAGTGTTACCTTTGGTCAGTCGACCAGAGGAGGATTCGAATACGCTTTCTAAATCTGATGTGAATGTGTGATGATCTACATACTCTTAGGTAGTTTTCCTGTGTAAGGTTTCTAAAGTGTTCGTAGAAATAATACGAAGACGAGACCGTTTTTGGGAAGGAACAAACAGTCCGTGACACGATTTACCGATTTTATGTAATAGGATTCAGTAATGTTTTACAATTTTCTCTCCGTAACAATGAATAGAAGATGTCTAATTCTTTACTACGGAGTCTTCACGGAGTCCCTCACCCAATGGTACGGGAGGAGGTCCCCTAGAAGGACTGGGTCCCTAACTTGGTCTCAGAGGATATAGAGGACATAACCGTCCACCCAAGAAATAGTGATCGCACTGGACCCTTTTCGGGTTGACTAATATATTGACTCAGGAAAGGTCAATTTAATTAAGAGTTGAAGAAAACGTGTGTGTAGACAGTGATGTACACTTTAGTACTACCAAGAAGAAAATACCCTGAATCGAGAAATAGTGATCAATACATTTATCACAAATCCCAGTAATATACATGATAAATCAAAAACAAAAATAAATAAATAAAAATTTTTAGACAAAAAGTGAAATTTTTTTATATAAATAAACCGACGTGGCCCAGAATCAACACCCAGAATCAACGTATTGTTTCTAGAAGATAGAAGCGATACTGTGTACCTAGAAATTAACGTTGTACGTTTGAGAAGCAACGTTGTACACCCTAGATCAAGGGTCTGGTCCCTAACTTGAGTACTGGGGACGTAACCTTACATCCTTAGAATCGATGACCTGTCAGTCCCTTCAGAGATCATAAACAAAAATTTTTCGATGTATACAGTCACCTTTCTTTATACAACCAGACTTTGGATGTCATTTTTGGATCGTAATTACATAAACTTTCTCGTTTCTCTGTACGGCGTCTCATACAATTATTACTAGTTGACTACTTGATCTCTACCACTCTTCCTTTTACGACAACAGTAACAAATCAAGTGAGTCAGTACTGGTTGAGAAACACTGGGGTACCCGACATCGGGTGAGTCGAGGAGACAGTTACCTTAAAAGGTCCGTTCTTAGACAAAAACCTCTACCCAACGACCTCACCCAACGATAATAGAAGAGATCCTCTAGAAGGGTTTAGGTCCCTAACTTGACACAGATAAAGTAACCGTCTACCTAAGAAATGGTGACACAGTGGACCCTTCGTTTTATGTGAAAATATTAAAGGTATACAAGATACCACTCGTACACACTTAATTATTAACCTCTTTAATTTACGTATTAAATTTTTTCTGCTCCTGAATCTTCATTTAAATAATGTCTGTATGTTCGTAAATACTTTCGAAAGTCTTAAAGTCACAGTGTTTTATTTAAACCTTCCCCGAGAGTTAGTAACAGCTCGTCCGAGAAACGAGTAGTCGAAGTATCCAAAAGACTGGTGAAACAACTGAAGATCATCTAGCTCCAGAAAGAGTAAGGTGACCTGTCTTGTGTCTCTTAACTTTCAGATTCTTCGACCCTACACACTGACATAGATGTATCGGTGAATTGGTCTACTTTCCTCTTACTTAGTAGGTAGAACGATACTGTCTTAATCCCTCTTACTTAGGACATAGGTTTTTAGTCCCACCTCCTTCCGTCTCCAGACCCTTAATGACTACTAGGAACAGTCCCCAAGATCTCTTTTTTTTTTTTTTCACTCAATCCAGTAGAGTTTTACATTACCTAACCCTCGGGAACGGATCCCTTTGTCTGTGTCTCGTCTTACGTGGCTCGTCTATACACAAAACGACTCTCGAGTACCACGGTCTGACACAAGGGAAGGTCTGAAGGCACATTCCCATGACCCCAATGAAAGGTCTAAACACACTGAATCCCATTCAGTAAAGTGGAGGACCCGGAGAAGGGAAATAAAACTTTTACTAGTGAGTCTAGGTGGGTATTCCAGGAAAGGTTTACATAATTAAGCTGGTGACAAAGTAGAGGTCTTCGAGGAAAGGGTGGGTGGAGTAACTTCTTACAAAAGAGCTACCCTTTCGTGAGGGAAGACCTCTTTGGGAGACACAATGTAGCGAATAAGACTGGTTCGATGTAGGAGAGGTTCAAGTTAAGTTTTTACACTCGGGGTAAATGACTTTAGTAAAAAAAGATACAATTATTTAAATAAATAAAAATTAACTTCCCATTGACGAAATGTCATGACACAACCAAAGACGATTTGTAGTCGTACTTAATCGGTATCCATGTCGGTACAGGAGAGGGAGAACTTGGAGTGAGGGTGGAGGAACTCGTGTGTGGGAGTTTTATGACTTAAAGGGTTCTTATAACTTAAGGACTTAACGATATTGCATGGCTTTGTAGTGGGTGTTGAGCTACCACCTACGTCACCGTGGAGACAGACCACTGCCCCACCGCACAAAGCTGTCTTCACAGGACCAAGATATTGCGGTCTCTCCCATAGACTCACCGCCCACCCACCTACGTCCCCGGGTGCCGAGGACCCTGTTACGAAGTCCCGAAAAGAGTCACCGAACGTGTCACTTTTCTTTGGAGATCGTAAAGTATCCTATTCTGTCCTTCTATTAATGCCACTGACTTTATCGTGTTCCGACTCGACTGCTAACCCTTCTACCACGGGTAAGTGTCACTTTCTCTCCATTTTCTGTGAGCGCTCTTTCTCTTTCGCCTCCCTCCGTCAAAGGAACTTTCTGGACTTTTACTCGTCCTCCCTTCTATTTTCCGGTCCCCGGCGTGTGTTATCGGAGGCTCGGGGGATTAAGAGACGAGACATAAGTAGCGTCAGTTGAGCCCCTCGGGAGTTACCCCGAAATACGACTCGGAGTAATAGACGAGTCTCTACCTCCCGCCGGGTACGTTTACTCGGGTGTCGATCTGACACTTTCGCGACGTTAAACAGTCGTGACTCTATTTGTTTACTTCCCGTACGACGGACACCCTCCGGCGGGGGTCCTCGAAAGTCCCATAAAACTGTGAACAACACTCTTTATAGAAGTTCCAGGGATGTGACCGAGGGAGGAATAGCAGACTTCCCTCTTTTCCCCAGTGATTAAATGGATACTGACACTATCGATCCCCCGACCCCCGTGGAGACGAAAGTCGGTGACCATGAAGCCAGGACCCAATTACAGGAAGAGCAATCCGAGTCGAAAGAAAAGACAGCCGACGAACGAGTTGGAGATCCTCCTCCCTTGAAAATTCGGAGACCCTCACCAAATCCCCTCTTTTGTGTGTGTTTGTGTATGTGTTTGTCGTTTTTTATGAAATCATTTCACTACGAACACCGGTTGGTAACCTTACACCTTAGTAAGAGTGCGGTTCTGCGCCCACTTCCTTTCTTGAGGGCAAAAGGTCTCTCACACCGAAACTAAGAGGATCATCGTAACAGAACAACTAATTTCCTTTTATTTTACCAGGGTACAATTAACAACCCTCGAATGTCCGACACGGGGAAGACAGTCGACCTTCCCGATCGGCCGGTTTCGGTCCGCCTCTCAGTCTTGTTTCGACGGAAACGACTAGATCAGATAAGAGGTCAAAGAATTTCCTGAAAATTACTACGAGACCACTGTCGTGGAATCTTTAGTCTGGTTTAGTTAACATCGTGTAAAAGTTTTCGTTCTAATGCGGTGTTTCCCCAGCGGTCGGGAGGGACTCGTGCGGGCCGGTGCTCCGGCGTCGGCTTCGAATAGGCGTCGACAGCGGGCCGGATTTCGACAGTCCGGGTAGGGGCGGCCGGGCGACCCTCGGGTCGAGCCACCGTCCTCGCGGTGTAGGGAGAGTCAGGGAGGGTGTCTTGTTCTCAGTGATTTTGGAGTAAACACGGAGAACCGGTGACTCCGGGGGTGTGTTTGGAAAGACAAGAAACTTCGTCTCACTACACCTGAATTAATTCACACCATTGAATACACACCCCGACATAACTGCCGCCTTTACCCCATGTCTACACCACACTTTACAACCACTTAATGAGAACACTTCTTATGTCTAGTCCCACTCACGGGTAATAGACCCCGGTTTTCCTCAAGGACCCGTGAGTTAATGGCGGAGGAAACAATGGGGTCGCGTGGTCTACCAAGGTTGTGACTTCTCAAAAGATAATAGTATTGTAAAAAGATCTCGCGGAAAAGAAGAGGCGGTTACGTGGTATTCTACTAATGGAAGAGTCCCTCTCGACTAACAACCCTTCCCCAACCCCCAGTCCGGGGTTCAGACTCTCCTCCTCGTCTCTGGCCCCGTCTCCCGTCGTACGAGTCGAGGCCCACCTGCCGACACGAAGCCCGACCGGGTGTTATCGAGCCCGGGGAGGAGGCGCCTGGGCGGTGACGGGAAGACGAGGGTTTCGGTCTTCTGCGTGACGACACACACTGACCGACGAGACGGAAGACAGTTTCGTAAAGGTCGGTTCACTCGTCAAAAAGAATGTTCCCTGTGTCACCGGGAGTTAACCTAAGTAAGGACGAGTGACCGTGGCCCCTCCGCAGTCCACTCCTGTTTTCATCTGCTCGAACACTTATATTCCCGATCAGTAATTGAACCCCGTGGGTTGAGGTAGTAGACGGGTGGGGCGGGGTCCAGGGTCCTTCCCCCTTTTCTTTGTTGAGACACCGTTTATTTATTTGTTTCGAGGTGTGACACTGCTCGAGACTTATTCGTTCCGGTCTGGACTCTGAGTGTCTTGAACGTACAAACCTTCCTAGGGTCCCGGACTTCTTAAAAGGACTACTTTCTTTCTGTTTTACCTCTGACCCACTTTAGTGGGTCACTACCTCCGACGACAAAACAGGACCGACCTAGTGGTGCCCCTTTGTCTCTTAAAGTCCACTACGAAGATCTGTGCCTAAGGTTTAGCCATCCGACGTCTTGAGTGCACCCTTTGTCCTCTACTCGTGAAGAAGGAAGTGGTCCGACACGGGTTCTGAGGGTGACAGAGAGATGGCAAACAACGTTTTACGGGGAAGTGAGACGTCTCGAGACGAGACCTCTCCAAAGTATGAATACGACTTTCCCGTTTCCTGGGAGGTCTGGAAAGAGACTTCACTCGACAACAATACCAACGTAGACAAACGATTTGTAGTACTACCACAATACTCCTCATTACGGAAATACTGAAAGGAAAGAGTTCTGTTTTCGTGTCGGGATCACCATAGACGGACTTTGGGCTAGTATACCAAAGGTTCGGACCGTGGGTGTAGGATGAAACCCCAATTGGTTTATTTTGACATAAAACCAAACCACGACGATCGTGCTTTCTTGCTAGAGATCAAGTCTCAAATACAAATAAATTTGACGTCGGTGGTACTCTGTGTGCAGGTAAAAGGCACTGACTTGTTTTCGGAGGGGAAGGAGGGGAGAAGGAAGGTTTTCCTTGTAACGAGGGACAGTAGGAATATTCACAAGAGGATAAATGTCGATTCTCGAGGTTCTACCGTAGTCGAGTAGTTTTCTCTTTAGTTTTACTACAGCTCGACATCGGATCTTTCAGTTGTGACTCGTGGTTTCCGATGAATAATAAGTGTTTGTGTATTTCGGTGACTGTACACGGCACATCTAGGTCAAAGTCGGAACAGAAATGAAATTATTTACTTCGTTCAACAAGGTCGTTTACTTATTAGTTCCCCACTATTACAGACCAAAGGATTCGTACTCCGTCTTTAAAGGTAAAAAGACATTGTTGGTGGTGGTAGTTAGTTTTTCTTGAGTTGTCTTTAGAGATTTGGACTAAAACCGACGTTGAACTTTTCTTACATATATGTACTAGAATCCGGGTCAACGATATGAAAGTATTAGTTCGTGAAGAAAGTGAATTAAGGTTTCTCCACAGATTTATCGAGATTTATAGAAAAACACTGCGTATAGGTTAATGGGATACACTAGATGGTTTTAACCCTCTTCAATCGGGTTTTCTCTTTTATTACTTTCTCTTAATTTCTAATACCCATGAATAAGTTACATTAAATATTAGAAGATACAGTTATATTTTTATGTAATGTCGGAAGAGTTTGTCGACTTCGTTACATAACATATAACGGTATAGTAGACCACTTCCCAATTTAATGAAGTAGAGAACGTGAAAATCTACGTTTAGTCAAAAAGTAAAGACATTATCTTTTAACAAGTACATAAAATTGTAGTGAGGAAAAAGAACTGATCATAAATTTTAGTTTTACCATAAGACTTTTTACCAGTTAAAAAAAAAAATCTTTATTGTAGGGTTCGTCGTACGGATTTGTAATGTAACGTATACCTTTAAAAATTTTTAGCTTAAATTTTTTTCTAACATTTCTGAAGGGACCGCCACGTTACGTCCCCCACACCCAAGTTAAGGACCGACCCCTCGATTCTGTGGTGTCCGGAACGACGGTTTTGTGACTTGGTATTTTATCGTCACAACATTGTTTAAGTCATTTCTGAATTTTTTTTTTTTTTAATATGACGGGTGGTAACACTCTACTTAAGAACTCTAACGTCGAACTCTATGTTCGTTAAGACAAGAGATAGCAGTGATATTAGAAATGACATATATTTCATTCTGTAAAAGTTTTGCATTACTCTCTTCTTACGAGCCTTGAGGACGTGTTCAGATCCTGAATGTGAAAAGTTGTTCACTAAGGATGGAATCCATGGTAGGGAAAAATAAAAGATGTAAATCATTATCCACCTTGTCTCTTGATAAACAACGATTGTGTACGAATCTCGTCTCTAGGACCCTGAATCTTAACATTGTTTCTGTACTACATCGTTATCCAGTCTCTTCTAAAGTCGTCCCCGACGTTCCGACTTTTCTGGTGCTACTTCAGTTGACTCTTAAGAGTTTGTATGGCGGACATAGAATTTATAAACTCGATAAATATTCAGTTCCTTTTTTTCCATAGAGGTATGGAAGTCACTCTCTAGTGTAACAAAAAGTCACTATAGGTGAGACGAAGAGAGTGAAACTCCTCTTATTAAGTCAAGGAACGAGACGAAAAACAACAACATTAATAAATAAATAAATAAATAAACTGACGTAGTCCAGAATTGACCCAGTGCACCTTAGAAAACCACGTCGTGTTCCCGATAGATACCCCAGTTGTTTCCCAGTCTGTGTTGACTCACTGATTCGTGTCGTGTCGTGTTCCTGAGAGATCAAGACCACGTACCCGAGTCATCAAAGCTGGGAGCCCGAATCAACGAGGTCCCGTAAACCCTTAGAATCAAGGGGTTGGTCACTAACTTAGGTGTAGGGAACATAACGTTCTGTCTAAGAAATGACGTCTAAGAAATGGTCCTTTCAGAGAAGGAACGAGGTGACTACGACCAAAACGGGACACGAAATAAAACACTGAAGGGACCACCGAGTCTATCATTTTGCAGACGGATGTTACGTCGCCCGGGCTCAAGTTAGGGACCCAGTCCTTCTAGGGGACCTCTTCCTTTGCCGTTGGGTGAGTTCACGAGAACGGACCTCTTAGGGTACCTGCCTCCTCGGACTATCCGATGCCAGGTACCCCGACGTCTCAGTCTGTGCTGACTCACTGAAGTGAAAGTGAATGAAACACTGAATGAGACCCGGTAGTATAATGGTGTACTCAATGTTGTTTCCAAAACTTTGTATGTATGTATAAAGGGGTACAAATGAATACTGGGAGGGTTGTAGTGTTCTTCATATACGCTTCGAACGAACGATCTGGGGCTTTCTCTTCCTTGTCTCGACTAACGAGAACCTTTTGGGTCGGAGTTAGTCAGTCGAGGGTCGGGTAGGTTCAACACACTTGTTCGGTTTGGTAATAGTCATCTCGACGGGACGACTCGAGTCGGTTGGACGTCTGTATCTTCGTTGTCACGAATAAAAACATCCCAAGATTCCAAAACACCGATAAACAGTGTGTCGAATGCGATCGTTATTCTACACAGAAGAACCTTCACTAGAATAATAATGTGACTTATGAAATCACGACATCAACAGTTAGCATCGAATCTAAGACTAAAGTGAGTCGACTGACTAGATAAGTCTTGGTTTTGTAGTCATAAAAAATTTTAAGGAGTTCAACAAGATTACGTGTCGGTCTCAACCCTCAGTAACTGTGTATACTTCTGCACTAATAGATAGATAGACAGATACAGCTACATATACACTTACACACATACATTTTCCCCCGTAGCGACCGTCACCCGACCAGGACTCTCGTTTCCGACTTGGATACTGAGACCATCTAAAACCCTTCTTCTTCCATTAGGTATAATGAAGCGTCTCACCTAAGTTTGAACCTTGTAACATGTAATACAGTCACCAGGGGTCAGAAAAGTCGTGGTCCCAAGCAAAGTACCTTATGTTAAAAAAGAGTCTACTTCACCTGACCTACCAAAGTCTTACTAAGTTCGTGTAATGTATATGAAACATGAAATAATAATAATATAGTCGAGGTGGAGTCCACTAGTTTGTAATCTAGGACCTCCAACCCCTGTGAACGTAATACACCTCTTGAATTTTTTTTACGTCTTAAGATCCCAGAAGGACGTCTCTAAGAGTCAATTGACCAGAAGTAACATTGTAGTTAAAAAAAATTTTCAACGGGTTCACTAACATTACACTTAGGTCCTTACTCTCGATAACCACCTCGTTTATCGAAAGTCCCAGTCATTCTTCACTCTGGGTAAGAGTTCCCGACACTAAAGTTTCGCTCTGAACCCACGAACTCGTCCGGTTTGTGTCTCCTCAAAGGTGTCAGGTTTTCTGCACTGTAAGTATAACCACTTCTCCCGATCTGTTGAGTAGGAAACAAGAACCCCGTACTTAACTCTACACTATCGTTCTTTCGTGTCGTGAATCCCTCTTACCTTCGTATTTCAGTCTGAGTCATTTCTTTGTTTTACATGAACTCCGAGACTCAATGACTGGGTTCCGGATAAAAACCATTGAAACGACTTTTCCCCTGACGAGATTCTCAAACTCAGATCCAACTTTAGTAATTCTGTTTCCAATCCGGTGCTTCCCATTAGTGGGTAGATGTCTCCGGTTAAACCACCGTGGGTACTCAGTTACCTCTTCTACACTGACTTCTCGAGGGACCCCTGTGTGTGTCTTACTTTGTATGTTGGGTCGGATCTGTCAAGACAGTTATCCTGTCAAGAAACAAATATTTTGGACCCTTAGATCTTGAAACACATGATAGAGAAACAAAATTTTATGACCGTTGTTGTTGTTTTTTTGGAATTTATAACGTGCTCAACTCTCTGTCCCTTCAACTCCAACTACAACTGTGTATGTGTGCCGACTATGATATATATTTTACCTGCGATTACGGTTGTATGTGATATCGTGTCCCTTGAATTTCGTACCACCAATGAACTTGTCCTTCCTTCAGGTTTTCGATACCCTATATATACATATATATGCTGATATATATGTATATATATATATATATGCTGATATATATGTATATATATATATGTGCTGACTAGTAAAACGACATATCATCTTTCGTTGTCGTAACATTTCGGTGATATGAGGTTATTTTTAATTAAAATCTTTTACTTGTTTTTCCTACGAGAACTTTATTTAAACCTGATGGTCCAGTAGTCCATACTAGAGTTCCAAGGTACAAAGGTGACAAGCTACCTTCACTAAAGTCGGTACGGGAGAATAGGGTCACCGTGTCGTCTAGTCTTCGTTTTTGTGATTCACTTCCCGGTAATCCTCTCCGGTCGCAATCCCGAACTTATTCAGAGCACAGGACGGTCTTAGACACGTCATAATCCCACCTGAAGATCCTTTTCGAAAGTTCTGCACACCAAGATTTCCTCTCTTTCCAACATCAGACTCAAATTAGGACTGTGTCTCGAAACGACGGAGGGATGTAAACTTTTTGTAGAAGACACATGACTTCTACAAATTGTGAATAAATTGTGTAACCCGACAAAACAAAAAAAAAAAGAAGTTTTGTTTGTCGAGACTGTATATAACTAAGGTTTACAATCAAAGTCCACATGTCTTTTCACTACATATGCATAAACAAGTAGAAGTCTAAGAAGAGGCAATGTCTAATGCTTTTATGTCACACATATACATGTACGAACGAGTCAACGAAGTCAGTACAGACCGAGAAACTCTAGACGGTCTGAGGAAACGGGTGTCCTAAAAAGACCGTTCTTGTGACCTCATTCAACGGGACGGGAGGAGGTCCCCTATAAAGAATGTGTCCCTAACTGAGGCGTACTGGAATATAAAACACCGGGTTTAGTCTTGTGTAGCAGGTGGTTAAAGAACATAGTAAAGACTTACATGCTTTATTAAGTCCTCTCGAGCAAACTTCCGGTTGTTAACCCCGAAGACACGTCTAAAATGTCTTTTCAGTCTCGAACAAACTTTGGTCCTACTACGTCGGCAAACACATATATGAGTATCCCTCATATATATAAACTATGATTCTGAAACATCTTTAATACAAGGTGTAAAAGGAAGTACTCTACGAAAAAGGGAAGTCAAAAGTCTCTAGCTCTGACTAAAAGGAATTCACGTACGAGGAAGGAGACAGCGATAGGAAAGGAAAAAGGGTGGGTGTGGTGATTGGACATCCAAAGGACGAAATACTGATATTAATGACGAAAACCTCCTTGTCTTGGAAAACTTTCTCTTGTATAAAATGGGTTCGTCTATTTCCTAAACGACAAGGACTATTTCTTTTCCTACCTTTTTCAACCCTTTTAGAAGAAAGTCAAGGGTGCGTGAGACTATGAAGTAAGGAATATGTATCTCTGTGTCGACTAAACTCGGGGTCTCGTTTAGACCTCTAACCTCGGTGATTGAGGTCCGACGTTAGTGACGAGTCCTAAAATAAAAGATAATTCCTGGACTTCCATCCGTGTGTAACTTTAGACTGGAAACTGTTCTTCAAGTTTCCATTTACCTCTTCCTTTACTGTTGGGTGAGGTCTTAAGAACGGACCTCTTAAGGTAACTGTCCCTCAGACCGTTCAATGTCAGGTATCCCAGCGTTTTCTCAGTCTGTGCTGATTCGCTGATAGTGAGTGAGTCTCCATTTATGGTGTAACGTTAAGGTAAATAAGGAAGTTAGTCGTTATGATCACTATCAGAATAATGTACCGTCCATGACACGGTCTGTTCTTTGTATATTACCACCCGTTTGATCTGTCCGTGTAAGGAAAGACATACCCTACACGTGGATACTTCTGTCGTCTGTAGGTTCGGGTAGTCGGTACACGTATGCATATAGGGGAGATGGAACCTAAGGGAAGGGTACAGCCAGTGGTGTCTCGTGACTCTGCACAAGGGACACGAGATGTCAAGTCCAATCGAGGCAAGTCAGCGAGTCAGTACAGACTGAGACACTGGGATACTTATCGTCGTGCGGTCCGGAGGGACAGGTAGTGGTTGAGGGCCTCAAGTGAGTCTGAGTGCAGGTAGCTCAGCCACTACGGTAGGTCGGTAGAGTAGGAGACAGCAGGGGAAGAGGAGGACGGGGGTTAGGGAGGGTCGTAGTCTCAGAAAAGGTTACTCAGTTGAGAAGGCGGACTCCACCGGTTTCATGACCTCAAAGTCGAAATCGTAGTAAAGGAAGGTTTCTTTAGGGTCCCGACTAGAGGAAGTCTTACCTGACCAACCTAGAGGAACGTCAGATATGTCATCCAAGNAAGTCATCGAGTCAGCACACGCTGAGAGACGCTGGGGTACTTATCGTCGTGCGGTCCGGAGGGACAGGTAGTGGTTGAGGGCCTCAAGTGAGTCTGAGTGCAGGTAGCTCAGTCACTACGGTTGGTCGGTAGAGTAGGAGACAGCAGGGGAAGAGGAGGACGGGGGTTAGGGAGGGTCGTAGTCTCAGAAAAGGTTACTCAGTTGAGAAGGCGGACTCCACCGGTTTCATGACCTCAAAGTCGAAATCGTAGTAAAGGAAGGTTTCTTTAGGGTCCCGACTAGAGGAAGTCTTACCTGACCAACCTAGAGGAACGTCAGATATGTCATCCAAGAGTAATAAATATACAAAATATGTATCATCATAGATACACCCCGAAGGGACCACCGAATCACCATTTCTTAGGTGGACGTTACGTCCTCTGGACCCAAACTAGGGACCCAACCCTTCTAGGGGACCTCTTCCCTTTCCGATGGGTGAGGTCATGCGAACGGATCTTTTAAGGTACCCGTCTCGTCGGACTACCCAATATATCAGGTATCCCAGTGGATCCCAACCTGTACTGACTTCGTCGATTCGTCGTCGTTGTCGTCGTCCCACGTTAGAGGGTCGGGTAGAGTGGGGTGAAGGGGGAATGGAGGAACCCTGGGTATGTAAACAAGGGATATAGACACAGAGACATATACGAAACTTTTATTCAAGTAGATATGGTAAAAAGATCTAAGATGTATACACATAATTAAACGAAAACAAGTTCTTTGATTTTGTTGTAACATTTCGTTCATATGAGGTTTTTTTCTGAAGTATATAATTCTTTATTATGTCTTTGATTATTATTGATTATCGTCCTTTTGATATTTTAACGTAAACTCAATTCACGATTTTCCTCTTCACGATTCTCTAAAATAGACCAGTCCGTTCTCTCTCTTTCAAAATAACCCCTACCTTGGTAACTTGACTCTAGACTCCCCATTCATTCTTAATTGATCTATTCCTCCTCTTTCGTGAAGGACCTCCCACCTTACGCCGTACCTTCTGGGACACTACTCTTCCTCGTGATCCCCTCTCTGACTTTCACGATGGCCCTACCGACCGGCTGTACCTCTCTCTTAAGTCCTACGTAATACTCCGGACCCCCTACTCACCTCTGGTCCTTCTCTCCCCGAGACACCCGACAACTACACACGATAAACGGGTTTGATACTTCGGTCGTCACTACCCAGATAAGAGGTGATGGGACTCCCCAGTCCCTCACTCAACGAGTAAACTTCCCCAAGAGTCAAATTGTCTCTTTTATTTTCCGATCGGATCTCATTGCCAGTATCAAAACTTTTCTTTACTTGTGCAACTTTAAATAATCGTTTATTTTAACACAAACCAAACCTCTGTCCTATTTCCTTTCTCTCCCGAGTTCCCACTAAACGTATTACCCTACTTTCAACCACAGAACTAGACCCTACATTTCGGGTCTCTGTCTAATCTAATACCCTAGTACTCGAATCAAACCCTGAACAACCTAAATCTTCAATTGTTCACCCACCAATAGATTTGTAAATTCACATGTCTGACCTCTAATCCACGGTCAAGTTTATCACCTATTAACTTCCTTCTGTACATTGAGTCTGAGAGATTTTTTTAATACCTTATCTCCTCTCTGTACCCTGACGCAAAACTTTGTTGGTTGTACATCACTTATTTATTCTCTAAAGGTATGACTTTCCCGTCTTTTTCAAGGCACTTCCACCCTCCTTTTCACGTGGTGTCCTGCGAAATCCTTCCAGCACACGGTTCGTCCTTCCTGGTCAGTAATCACGGTTTGCAACGGCTCTTCTACGTTCTACTAAACCCTTATCGCAACCCAAATCGCTCTTCCAGAAACCCAACGTGATTATTCTCGATAAAGTCTCCGTATGACCCCGGTTTGTGTTTGACCTTACCTGACCATCAATAGAGACATACAAAGGGTCAGGAGGAAGAGTACGTTTGTATCCCCCTTAGTAAATTTCGTTTATACAGATCAAGGCAAGAAATCATTAACCTCTAACCTTGGTTTCTAACCATAGTAAACTGTGTCCCACCGGTGTTCGGTCGGAAGTTTACAAACGACTCAAGGTTGACATGAGACTAAGGGGGAGGATGGTGGGGAAGAGACGTGACACAATCCTACGTTATAAGTGAAATTTTTAAATAAAAGTACACCCTTTATTTCACTTCCCCTTTTATATGAACTAAAGGAAACGAGTTTCGGACAGAATTTGATTGTAATTTTGAACCTTGCGGTCGTAATCGTTTACCGATGTCTGTTCATGCAGAAGAACCAAACAAATACACGAAAATTTTTATAGAGTGAATAGTTGCTCTTTCTCTCTATTAAACTTAAACATAACTTCTGTCAGGTCCTTCACCCATTTTATTTATTATGTTTTTAAACTTTACAGTCATAATCTTTGACCACTCAATATGTCCATCCTTCGATTAGGTTACGGGTTGTGATAATAAAAGGTTTATTATCGGTTTCGGATGTTTACAGACGGAAAAATATATAGATAAGTAGACACTTTTCTTACAATAAGTTATGTACATGTGGATTTGTTAGTTTCATTAAATTTCTTTCGGTAAACTATAAAACTCGTGAAAACAAAGAAAATATATAAAAATAATTATTAATCTCCTATTAACGAAATGTTACAATACGACTAAAGACGGTATATAGTTGTGCTTAGTCGGTGTCCATATGCATACAGGGGAGAGAGAACTTTGAGGGAGGGTGGAGGGTGGGGGTAAGATGGGGAGATCCAACAGTGTCCCGTGGTCTAAACTCGAGGGACACAGTTTTGCGTTTAAGTTTGACCGATAGTAATGTATACCATTACATATACAGAGTTACTATGAGAGAGTTAAACGGGGTGGGAGAGGAAGGGGGTGACCCAGGTGTTCAGAAAAAAGATGAAAACACAGACATAACGACGGGACGTCTATTCAAGTAGCCATAGTAAAAAAAGATCTGAGGTACATACACGTGATTATATGCTATGAACAAGAGAAAGACTGAAGAAAGTGAGACATCTTGTCTACGATCAAGTAGGTGGAGTAATCTTTTCTGAGTGTACAAGGAAAAATACCGACTCATTATAAGACAACATGTGTACATGGTGTTGAAGAAATAGGTAAGTAGACAGTCACCTGTAGATCCAACGAAGGTATAGGATCCATAACATTTATCGCGACGTTACTTGTAACCTTATGTACACAGAAAAAGTCAATACCGAAAAAGTACCGTTTACGGGTCATCACCTTAAAGACCCAGTATACCATCGAAAGAAGGATTAAAAAATTCCTTTGGGGGATGATAATAGGCATCACCAACATAGTTAAATGTAAGGGTAATTGTCACGTTCTCTCAGGGGAAATGAGGTGTGGGGAGGTCGTAAATAACAAACATCTAAAAACTACTACGTAAGACTGACCACACTTCACTATTGAGTAACATTATAACAAAACGTAAAGAGATTACTACTCGTTACAACTCGTAGAAAAGTAAACAAATAATCGGTAGACACACAGAAGAAACCTCTTTACAGACAAACCCAAAAGACGGATGAAAAACCAAGCTAATAAAACTCGTAAAAAAATCTCTTTTTATAAAACAGAAAGAAAAATAGACACCCTTCGTAATAAAACGGTTTTCGTCAACTTAGTTTTACTGCTTTAATCTATAAAAATTTTTGCGATATCGATGTTCTAAAGGTCACCTTATGTCTAAATCCTTTCTCGTACACGAGTAGTAACTGTAGATTACACTATCGTTTTATTTCCTACGAACCTCTCTTCCTAGATAAGTCGAGTGTCTTATAGAACGGAATCACGTATTTAGTATCCAGTAATTAATATAAGTCGATCGTGGATCTATCGTATAAGTTTTCGTCTCTGTAATGAAACGGCTGACTCCAGGCAGATCAGTACCGATACCAAAAAGGACACCAGTACATACCTACACTCTCAACCTGACACTACTTCCGACTCGTGGTTTCTTAACTACGAAAACTTGACACCACAACCTCTTCTGAGAACTCTCAGGGAACCTGACGTTCCTCTAGGTTGGTCAGGTAAGACTTCCTCTAGTCGGGACTCTAAAGAAACCTTCCTTACTACGATTTCGACTTTGAGGTCATGAAACCGGTGGAGTACACTTCTCAACTGAGTAACCTTTCCTGAGACTACGACCCGCCCTAACCCCCGTCCTCTTCTTCCCCTGCTGTCTCTTACTCTACCGACCTACCGTAGTGACTGAACTGCCTGCACTCAGACTCACTTGAGGCCCTCAACCACTACCTGTCCCTCCGGACCGCACGACGCTAAGTACCCCATCGTTTCTCAGCTTGTGCTGACTCACTGACTTGACTTGACTCGTGTATAAAACTCGTAGGTATAACAAGATGCATGACAAGATCCGTAAACTGTTGTCGTCACTCTGATACCTGTTTGAGGACAGAAGTTACTCAAATATAAGAGCATCTCTTCTGTTTATCATTTCTTTACATACCGCGATTACTTTCAATCCCTCTTTAAAATGTTTCTTTTGACCTCAGGTACCTTCTTTCTTCTTTTAACCCCTAACACGAACTTCTATTCAATCATTTTCTCCGTGAGGTACACCTTTAATACGTCTCTAGACTTTTTGCACTGTCGCGTTCAAAAATATTAATACTCTCGTTTCTCGTACAATATACATTTCATGTTTCGAGACCTCGTTACCACTCACGGGGTGCCCGTCTCGGGACGGTCGAGGTGTAAGAGGGCCTGGAACTCCTGTGTCTCTTACCCAAATGAGGTCACGGAAGGACTTCTACGCGAGTAATCGGTACTGTATGTTTTCGTCTTTTTAGACGAAAGATAATTACACAGTAGAACCCCTCAAATCGAACGTTTAAAAGACACCAAAGTAATTTGACTTGGTCTTCCTTAGAGACTTATCTAGATAACGAAACCCTTTGACGTAATTTTCGGTCGAACGTTCGGACCGAGGAACCCCATATCGGTTGGAGGGGTCGAGTGGAGACCCCTCTGACTGAGATAAACGAAAGGAATGACTTCCACTTGGGTCCTTGTACGATAAAGGTCTCCGTGAGACCACACCAAGTTGGGGCCCCGTGTTCATCGGGTCGGTCCACCTGGTGTCACGTACATAATAGAGTAGTTTGGGTTTCCCAAGTTAATTTCAGTAATATATGTTCCGTTCCCGTTTTGTTCTAAAAACCGAAAACTTGGAGACGTGGAGTCCCTACCAAACGGACAAGGACGTACCTAAGTAATACGGACCACCATTTCGATACGCTCCTTCCCCATCAGAAAAAACCTAAATTTGAAACCTCTTCCTTGGAATACCCAGTGTAACCTGATTTTGACGGACGTAAGAGTAACGTCCCCTTCTACTTCTTCTTAGGAGAGTTATGTTGAAATAAAGAGAACAAGATTTCTGGGTGGACGAACGGGGTGTAGGTGAACACGCGTCACAGTACAACACACACCAGGTGTGTAATAAATTTTCCTTTTTTTTAATGAGGAGTACTAACTTTTTAACTCCCTTGAGTGTAGTTTAGACGTAAAGACGTACGAGAACTTTTTCGAAGCCGACATTGTCTGGTGTTAGGGAATACCGTTGTTAACCGATCTTGAATTCCCGACTAAAGTAGTGAATCCCGCGTACGAGAAAGAACGTGGGGTTAAGAGTGGTGAGGGATAAAAAATAGAGTGGACGAGTGTGTGTAGTGAACCAAAACAAAGGGCGAACCGGAGACATCCGTAACCAAGAATACTCAGGAGGAAAGTAGGAACTAGAGTAAGAACAGAAGGTCAAGGAAAGACGGTTGCGACGTTTACCGTCTCTCCTACTGTGGTAGAACAGTGTATGTAGGACACCGGTGATGTTAGACCATGGAATTCACTTTCACTCCGTTTCCGAAGGGAACAAGGAGTAGGATTGTGACATCAGTAACCTACCTTACTACTATGGTATTTTTATTTTACTACTGACACACTTTCGTTAATCGGTGAGCACCCTCTTTTACATTCTAACACGCCCAGAATCTATTCCTTTGTTTGATAAGATCTCCTGTCGTGTGCACCACGACAGAATTATAAACTCGCAGATTTTCTTCCTCGAGCCCCGGAAAGGACCGCCAGGTGACCAATTCCTAGGAGGAAGGTTGCATCCCCTGTTCGAACTAGCAACCAGCCCCTTGATCCTAGGGTATACGACCCCCGATGATTCGGGTAAGCGGTGTTGACCTCTCTTGGGGTGTACGGGTTAGTTTTTTATTTATTTGATTCTTTCATTTTCTTGCGACTTTTTTTTTCTCTTCTTCGACCCAAAGAACTAACACCTAAAAGTTCGATAAAACGGTTTCTTTCAAAGTCTGTGTCGAAGTCGGTGGATACTGGGGGTGTCTGACATTCGAGAACTCCCGTTTGGGTTTCGGAAGTTAATTTCAGTAATATACGTTCCGTTCCCGTTCTGTTCTAAAAACCGAAAACCTGTAGACGTGGAGTCCCTACCAAATGGGAAGGGCGGTGTCCAAGTGACCCTGACCACTATTTCGATACCAAACGGGTCACCATACAGGGACCGGGGACCCTCTGGAAGCCATCTGTCCAGACACCCCCTTACCTTCAGGGTCCCCGTAGCACACACTCGAGAGGGTCGTCTCGTCCAAGGGTGGGTCCCGTCGAAACTCCCGGGGGCTTTCTGACTCAGTGTCGACGGGGAATGATGAAGGACTCACCGATCTCTTTAAGGTGGTCCAACTTCAAACTTTACTAATGCCGGTGTCTCCTTCTTTCTAAAATATTTCCTCCGGTTGTTAAGTACGTAGTTTTGTGGTAAGGGGGGAACAGACCGGAACTTTGTATAAGGAAATTAATCAATGAGGACATAAACAAAGGATTCCGACTACTTGTCGACCCAACATGAACTTCAATGTGTTTCTCGACCCGAATCCTTATGTAAAATCATAGGCGATGAAGTAGATTCTCGAGACCCCGTATAAAGTTTGTAGAATAATCTCCTGACGAACACACCACTGACGGACACTGGAAGGGAAACCCTCGCCGGTCGTGGCTAACCTTGAGGAGACGAGGAAAGACTCGTCCTGACTCCGGCCCTCCTACGGCCCCTCTACACTTGTTCTAGCACTAGACCCCGTGTGAAACTTCGTATGGGTTTCAAAGAAACTTTTTAGCTTCGACACTATCCCATTAAACCCTGTCTTGCAAAAGAAGGATACAAAGAAGGAAAGGTGTCAAATTCGTTCATCGATGTGACATATCAACCAACGGACCTTTCCAAAACCGTCCGACTTTCGTCTTAGATGTCCAACTAGTACCAAGAAGGACAGACACTCGAACCACAGGACCCATTTCCCCCGTCGACCCCTGAGTCCGGACACTTCTGTTCCGAGTCTTGACCGTGTCCCACAGTGTAACTGACGTAAACAAAACAATTTTGCTCAGTGTTTCGGTCGGGTCGAAGTTGTCCATGACTTTATATGGGACAGAGTACTACCCTCGTCGATGTTCCGGTGTAACGCTTACCGTTCGAAGGGTTGTCGCCAAACCTTCTAACTCGGTAAAAACATTGGTCAGATGACTAGGAAAGACACTAAAACAACTCCGGTGTGAGGACATTGTCTAACTGATGTCTGTGAGGAGTCAAACTCGAGGCAGGATTTATTAGTAATGATTGTTCTCATGACATACCCCGAAGGGGTCACTGAGTCGTCATCTCTTAGACGGACTTTACGTACTCTACACCCAAGCTAGGGACCTAACTCTTTTAGGGGGTCTCTTCCTTTATCGATTGGTGACATGATAAGAGCGGATCCTTTTGGACACCTGTCTCCTCGTATGGCTCGATGTCAGGTACCCCAGTGTTTTCTTAGTCTGCTCTGAATCGGTGATTTGTTGTTCTCGTAATATAGAGGTTCAATTTGTGGTCGTGGACCTTCTGTTCTCAAAAAAAAAGAACAAATTAAGGATGTGGAAAAAGTTTTGCATTGTAGTATGATCGGCAAAAGAATATTAAGGAAAAACAAACTAATCTCCACCTTTTCACTGTGAGTATTGGGATCTTGTATTGAGTCTCTGTGATAGATAATAATGGGCGTAATAATGATAACAATAAACGACGGACCATTAACTCGAATTCTTTGTGCGACGGACCTAGGAACCTGAATTCTTTGGTACTTTAATCTTTCTGTAAAACCACAGACCAATTTGAGTTAATATGAAGAGAAACATTAAAATTTTTTGTTAGAGACGACTCGACAACTTTCAGTAAGTGTCGGTAATAACCCCAAGACCAGTGGAGAACACCCTTTAAGTGTGTAGTTACCTTCGATCTTCTTTCCAGAGACCCGAGACAAAACAGTAGTAAGTTCAGGTCCCCAGGGACCCTCAACTCGTCTCGAGTCAAAGACTTAGTCTATACGCCTGTCCTATAGAAGTTCTCCGGGACAGGTGGACATGAGAGCGAGAACTTTGACGTGGTGCTGGAACTCTTGTTCGGGCTGGCTCGAACTGGGTATCTCCTACTCACGCACGCCTCCTCGTCTCGACTGGGAAGAGACAAGTCGGCAGGGTCTGGTCGGTCGTGGGTCAGACAGACGACGGACATTAGTAAACACCTACGGGACTACATTAGTAGTTTCGGTACCGGGTTTAGTCGTCTTGAAAGGTCCGGTGGTATCCGAACCCCCTTTTATGTTTACCACGAAACGTTTTCGTGATGAAAGACGCCGTTAAACAATGTGTCTTAGAGACATAGTTATGTATTAAATATACGACCTTATCTACTATTAATCCAAGGACTCCCTCCTCCTCGAAGTTTCTAAATCAGTCCTTCCCTCCTCACCCATCAGCAAAGTCTCGAAAGGAACTGAACCAAACTCGGAAAGGTTTCATGTTTAGTCTTAGAGTCGAGAGAATCTGTTCAGAGAGAAAGGAGAATCCGAAACGAGTCGGAGGGAGACCTCCAGTCTCGTAGACATTCCTGTGTGTCCAAGGACCGGAGGTGCTTTTGGATCAGAAAGGCAAACTAAAGACGTGGTCGGGACGCCCCGGTTGGAACCCTCGAAAGAAAAGGAAGTGGATTTAAGACCTCTACTCTTGTGAACCCCGGAAAACCGTCTGAATATATCTCGTGTGGTCCGGGTCCTTAGAGGAATTCACGGGTTATTTTGTTCCATAAAAAACGACAACAAAATAAGGGTCCGGGGTCTGAAAGTAATGTTTTATTTTAAATCTTTATTTTTATTTCGAGAGGTAGTGAGGACCCCGAAGGTAAGAGAGACAGCTGCTCGACGGGACGGGAGGACCAAGAGTCCGAGACCCCGACATTGAGAGTTCTAAAGATTGAAGGACGGAAAAAGGTTTTGGGTACGGTGAAAGGGTCCGTGACCCTCAGCTCAAACTTTCCCAGTCAGAGACCTTACGGAACACCATTGTCACCCCTCTGTGACGAGGACAGACAATTAACCGTGTCCTTTACTCGTCTCAACTGACACCAAGAGGACACTAATCTTTGGAAAATTTTGTTGTTCGTATCGACTTAGAAAGGAATTTTCTCCCTACCCTCAATCAACTCTTTGGTCTCTCGAGAGATCCACTGAATTACTTTTTTGTTTTTTTTATCTAACCTCCGGTAACCAAACATCTTATTTTTTCAATTTCTTTTGTCCCCGTTTTGTAAGGATTTGCGACCTCGGAACACCCAGAGGGAGTAAAAAAAGGAGACCACAACGATTTTATTTAGGATGTCCTAACGAGGGTAAGGCAAAGGAAAGGGTAAGAGGAAAAAAAGGGGAGAATACAGAAGTCTCGTCAGGAAAATTCCTAGACTCTCAGAAAATTTCAGAACGGAGGAGGGTAAACGAGAGACTGTCTACAACTAAAAATTACTAAGGAAGAAGAATCCAAAGTTTTGGTAGTCCCACAAACAAAGATTTTGATTTTAAACTTTGTTACTTAGACCTTATTTTGGAAAAAACCAAAAAGACAAATAAAAGAAATTCTCGTTCGATCTGTCCTGGGTTCTTCTGGGTGGACGTCACATAAATTCTATCCTTCTCTTATTATATACATCTCTCGGTCCGTGGGGTGAAAACGGGAGAAAGGGACCTTAGGTGAACACGAAAACGAATCTACCGGTACATGAATGTAAAAGAAAAACAAGGGGCTTCACGAATTGAGTCAGGACTCGTGTCTCATTCGTGAATTATGTATAAACGACTACACTTAGCTTCCGGACCCCATAAAGGATGTCTAATTCGTTAAAACTGTCATATTAGGGATTTATTAAGGGTCCTTCACGGAACGTGTTACCAAAGATAACGTCCGTGTAATCTAAGGACAGAAAACGAGAAACAAAGACCAAGTACCCAGTTCGGTAAGTGAGTGACGAGGACCAGTCAAGAAATATGTCGGTCCCCTTTGTTCTCTATTACGGTCCCGTCCCGCAAACATAAGAGGTACAGAATCTATGATCTGAGGTTTCGTCTCTTTACTAAAGAGATGGAACGACTCATTATATTACAAATACTGGGCGTTTGTTAACCTCTCCCCACCAGTTCGCATCGGTTCTCTCTACTTCTACGAGAGTTTTCTTTACTTTGTCGAGATCAAGACTCCGGACGAGACTCGTGACCCTTTACACCCACTTTATAATATAGTCGTTGTCCTTACCAATAACTTGACACTTTTCGTAAACGATGTATTTCTCCCGGAATTAAGGAAACTACAATAGTCCCTCCCTACATAATCCAAGACGTTTCGTTCACCGTCACTAGTCGTTTACGTAAAAAATTTACAAGGAGGGGAAATTATAGTCTACTGATATTGAATTAGAGGTCAAACACCCCATAAGAAGAATGGGAAGGTGTGGTATTCTCCCACACCAGTCCCGTTAATTCCTCTGACTGATAGTCCCGGTAAAATTAAAGACCTTACTCAACGAAGGAGTAAGGGTAAAAAGAAAACAAAAACATAAATAGTTTTTGTATTTAATTGTGGAACCCTAAAGACTCGATTATTTTTAATACATATTGAAAAATGAGATAATTAACTTTATCTTTTGATACTATTCGGGACTTTATAAAATATTAGTATATGTTTTTACAGATACAGTTAAACATAATCGAAAGATTTGATTGTCGAGATATCTTGGTTCAATCTTTAGAAAGTTCTTTAATACAATAATTTATTTCCGTATTTGTTAGTGGGGATATACTAAGACTTTGTCGTTTTTTTTTTTAAAATTCATTTTTGAAATCGAGTTTGATTTCATGTTTTTCACCTTATTTTAAAATGAATTTTTTATCATTTTTTTACTTGTAGAATAACAAAGTTAACCATTTTAAGTTTTGTTACGTATCGTACCTTCGATTTTACCCTTATCTAAATTATTCAATTCTAAAATTTAACCTCACTCTTAAACGTTGTACTCGTTCGATCTTTCGAGTACCGTTATACTTTCACTTTCACTTTCACTTCAGTGAGTCAGTACAGACTGAGAAACGCTGGGGCACCTGACATCGGGTGGTCCGAGGAGTCAGGTACCCTAAGAGGTCCGTTCTTATGACCTCACCCAACGGTAAAGGAAGCTTGGGTCCAGAGGGTATAACGTCCGTCTGCGAAATTGGAGAAGTCAAGTCAAGTCAAGTCAGTGAGTCAACACAGGCTGAGAAACGTTGGGGTACTTAGCGTCGTGCGGTCCGGAGGGACAGGTAGTGGTTGAGGGCCTCAAGTGAGTCTGAGTGCAGGTAACTCAGTGACTACGGTAGGTCGGTAGAGTAGGGGACAGCAGGGGAAGAGGAGGACGGGGATTAGGAAGGGTCGTAGTCTCAGAAAAAAGTTACTCGGTTGAGAAGAGTACTCCACCGGTTTCATGACCTCGAAGTCGAAATCGTAGTAAGGAAGGTTTCTTGTGGGTCCCGACTAGAGGAAGTCTTACCTGACCTAGAGGTAACGTCAGGTTCCCTGAGAGTTCTCAGAAGAGGTTATGGTGTCAAGTTTTCGTAGTTAAGAAACCGCGAGTCGGAAGAAGTGTCAGGTTGAGAGTGTAGGTATGTACTGGTGACCTTTTTGGTATCGAAACTGATCTACCTGGAGTCAGCCGTTTCATTACAGAGACGAAAACTTATACGATAGATCCAACCAGTATTGAAAAGAAGGTTCCTCATTCGCAGAAAATTAAAGTACCGACGTCAGTGGTAGACGTCACTAAAACCTCGGGGGTTTTTATTTCAGACTGTGACAAAGGGGTAGATAAGGGGTACTTCACTACCTTGGCCTACGGTACTAGAAGCAAAAGACTTACAACTCGAAATTCGGATGAAAAAGTGAGAGGAGAAAGTGAAAGTAGTTCTCCGAAAAATCAAGGAGAAGTGAAAGACGGTATTCCCACCACTCCCTTGATTAAAGTCTGATATCTAAACAGGAGTTTTTTTCGTACACTGAGGCTGAACGTGGACCCATCCAACTGTGGTCGACCACGACCTTCCACGCTACAACCTTACGATTCCGTGTACGGATTCCGTCCGTAACTCTCTTCCTTCACCGAGGATCAAGACAAGGGAAGATAGCGTTGACAAATGTTTATCGTACCTCGACACCGCAAACACCTAGATAACTGTACCGACTACCGGGTCTGACAAGTATTTAGGTTCGGGCGGGAGTCTTTGGAAAAGGAAATCCAGTCTCGGACAAAGATCCGGTCAGATGGTGTTGACGAGTGACCTTTAACTGTGTCCTTTTACGGGGTCTATATCCGTAAAAAGACCTTAGTGGAACGGTACATTTAACATAGACGGATGTGAGACCGAATCGTAGTAGAGGTCAAAGACGACCTTCAAAGTTGTGAAGGGATTAAGACTGGATGGCTGCGGTCCCATCCTAGGAAGAAGGGGTTTCGGACCCTCTTGCTCCTTTCAGCACGTAAACTATTTTTCGGGTAATGGTAAATCTTCTCCCCCTTTTCCCCTCTCCTCTTTCGACCTCGGTGGGGTATGGTACTGGTCGTCAACGACCCAAATTTTAAAGTGCAACCGGAGAAAGAATCGTCTGTCGGGTTCGACCGTAACTCTCCGATAGCTGACAGGTTTGTCGTCGGCCTCTTTGTTAGCTGTTTCGGCAGGGAACTCTTGCGACTCATTTGACCGCTTTTATGGCAGTTTCCTCAATTACACGCTCGACCGTGGGTTGCGGTCTGGGTCGCACTCTTGGTGAATCCGCCCTTGACAGGGAGGGCCCCAGGCCCGAGACAGTTTGAAACGGGGTCCAACGGAAAGTCGTGTCCTTGACTAGAGAAAAACTGTTTGACTTTATGTGTGGGTGGGGTTTCGGGGTGGTCGGCGCCCTCCCCTTAAGTCCACCCTTTCGCCCGTTAGGAGATCGTCGGACGTCCGACTAAGCCAAAGCGGTCTGAAGGGGTCCCACCCCGGCCGTCCCGCCTGACTAAGAACCCTTCGACTCACGATAAATACGCGCCTAGACTGGATCTGCTCTTCTATTTCGGTCTGTGATCGGACTCAGAGTGTTTGGGGAAAGTGGGAGACGTAGGCGTCTCCCCGAGGAGTCCGGGTCTCAGGGCGTGACAGGAAACACCGGACCTCTTACTCGTAGGCATTTGCCTCTCTAACACCGACGTGGGTCGTGTTTGTGCTCCAGTCCCGCCATTGTGCTCCACGCGCGCGTAGAGCCGTAGTACCCCGAGGGACTTAGTCACACTTTACGACAGGGATTCATTGTCGCTGTTTCCTATGGCAGTAATATTAACGTGATCACCTTTTGTACGTTAAACTTTATTTTCTTGACTTATCCTTTGATCACTGAGGTTTCGTCCCGAAGCAAACAAACAAACTCTACCTCTTTGTAGACAGCGTCCGACCGCGACTCCCGATCCGACGTCTTAGGAAGTTGAGCGACCTTTAGGGTGGTCCCGTGTTTAGACGTCCGAAGAGATCAGGGAGTCTCTTTACTCGTCCGTCCGACAGAGGATATTCGTTTATTTTACTAACACTTCTTTTCGGACTCTTATTAAAAATTGTCTCTCGTAGACTTACTTTCGTTTTTCGTATTGATTCTGAGGATTTTGTTTTTATTCTTGTCCAATATATATCCCTGTCTCCTCGAGTCGTTCGAGGTCAGGTGTCCTAGCGTATCCACCTAGTCTGTCCACCTATCGTGTTCAGTAAGTCCTGACTTCACTGAATCGCGTCATGTCGTGTATTTATCCAGTTAAATTTTTCCGTTTTTTAATATATTTACGGATTAGTTGAACCTATTAATTAATTTAAGTCATGATTAAAATTTTCTCGTTTATTTAATTATTACGGTGTAAAGGGGGATTTCTTACTATTATGAAATATTTTGTGCTCCTTACCTTTCTCATAACCACGTTCGGCGATCTTTTGTTAAACTGTCATCCTTAGATTTCGTAATTTTTCTTTCTTTTGATAAACATATGAAAGTGGGTCGTTGAGACGATACTCCTTCCGAAAAGGGAGGACCGGGACCCCGGTGACGGAGACCCGTTACACCTCGGTTCACAAGCCCCTCCGGGGACGTCTACCTGGTGTGTCTTGGAACCAGAACGTAGAAGACCAGTTCTTTGTGGGTTAAGTCCTTGGAGAGTGAACGAAGACATCTTTATGTCTGAACAACACATAGACGCACCCCGCTTCGTAGATGACCACAGCAAAAAAATAATAATTAAAACTAACCTCATATCAACCGGAATGTTACACAATCAAAGACGACACGTCGTTTCACTTGGCCGATATACAAATGCATATAGAGGAGTAGAAAACCTAGAGGAAGGGTGAATTCAGTAGTCTCGTGACTCATCTCAAGGAACACGATATATCAGCCAAGAGGAACCACTAGATAAAGTATACACGAGTCGGCGAGTCAACACAGGCTGAGAAAGACCGGGGTACCTGACATCGGGTGGTCCGAGGAGACGGGTACCTTAAAGGGTCCGTTCTTATGACTCACCCCACGGTAAAGGAGGAGGTCCCCTAGAAGGGCTGGGTCCTTAGTTTGGGTACAGAGAATACAGAGGACGTGACCGTCCGCCCAAGAAATGGTCGTCGCGGTGGACCCTTCGGGTACTTGGTATATTTCAAAATATTGGAAAACTGATATAAAGGACATTACATGTAACGTAGGGACACTGACTGAAACATTGACGACCTAAAATGGAGAAACAAGGAAAATGGATAAAACGGGAGGTAGATAAGGAAGAAGGAGTCCACTGATGATCTAACGAGAGAACGTTGACACTCAGACAAAGACGAAACAATATAAACAAACAAAGTACAAAAAATGTCAGGTGTATATTAAAAGTGTGTTCACTTTTGTCTCAATCGACCCAAAAAAAAAAAAGGTAAAAAGGAGTAAAGTGTAATAACTCTTGAGGACTATAGTAACCGTCTATGAAAAAAAGTGAACAAGTAAAAAAAAAAGTCACTATTGGTTAATGGTGTATCACCCTTTTACGGAAATAAGATAGTTTTTACAAAAGTGTAACAACAAGTACAGATATAAAAGATTTAGAAGTTGTGTCTAAAAATAAAACCGGTCATCCCTTTTTTACGTCGAAATAAAGTATTATACCTATGTAGTTCTTAAATATAAATCCCTTTTTTTAATTCCATCATCAATATATGTGAAAAGTTCAGAAAGGGTTTATTGTTAGTATTTTCTATGATTGAAATTGTTCTGTACTCGATAAAGAGAGTTGACGAGACGAGTAATTCTAATAACATTTTCAAGTCATTGTTACGAAAAACAATGTCGAAAAACCACCCCGAGTGTAACGACAAAAGTACAAGTCGTTGAAATATGTCTTGGACATATTCCCAAGATTTCTTTCGGATAGAAATTTTCTTTTTTTTTTTTTTCTACAGCATCTATTCTTTTTAGTTGACCTTGACTAACAGAAGATATTTTGTGTCGGAGTCCCGTCACAAAGGTAGGTCTCTACAAAAAGTGGAGGACACTCACCTACTTTAGGGAACCACCGGAATCCCCTCTAAATGATCTTTACTTTAGTGGTGTCGTAACAAGTAAAAGCGAAACCGTGTTTGATTGTTGCTATTAGAGGTCACATATAATACTCTCACAAAAGACTAAACTTCTGATTTTCAGAACGTGGGGTCCCCTGGGGACCCAGGATCAGTGGGTGATAGGACTCATGGAGGGCACATGTTTAAAAAGAATTGATGAGACCTCGACTAACCAAGTTCTGTCCGTCGTAAGGAACCCGATTAAAAGGACAAGGTACACTGCATGGACCCCAATGAGAACCGTAAATCGTCCACCATCCCGACGAGACTCCCAGGTCCCACCGACGTGAGTGTAGGTACCGAGAGTCACCCTGGTAGAGTTTCGACTACCTAGTAGAGACCCAGGAGACGTACACAATAGACGTCGTCCCGTCAGTCTGAGGAATGGATGATCGGGTCCCGAGACTCCACTCTTAAGGTTGTCCTTGACCTTGACTTTCGGTTCCCTGTCCTTCACCTTTAACGATCAGAGAATTGTAAACTCGGACTTTTGACCATGTCGAAGTAAGGGTGGTACAAGACAACCAGTTTCGTCAGTATCTGGAACCGGTCTCAGATTCCTTTCCTTGTATCTGATATGAAGGATTTCCCTTCTCACATTTTTATGAACTCTAATTGAAATATAATGGTGTGTTACTGATGACACCAAAGTACGTCATTTGGGTTCGTCGCCAACTTAAACTTTATACATCTATATCTATTGTGAGAATTAACCTTCAACTTATTTCACTCGGAATCCTCTGTAACTTAGTAAAAGAGTCCAGTGTATTGATTAGTTATTGTAGTCTCGGGTTCTTTTTGGATTCAGTTGGACTAAGATTTTTAATACGGTCGAACAAATACGGCGGAACCAGTGTCTCTGTGTAAAGTACACCACCAGTGTCTACTCTTCGTAGATACACAACTCGTGTATCTATAAAATATACACCCCTTCCTCTTGTTACCCGTCTTTGAGGGAAAGAATACGAATACTGTCATTAACTGTCTTTAAAGGTCGTTTGTAAAGTCAAGGGTAGACAATTCCGTGTACCCCACATTGTCTCAATCTGATAACTAAACCTAATAGACATAGAGTACTCCACAGTCCTATAGGAACTTCGAAAGTACTCTCTTACGTCTCCCAACGTCGGTAGTCAAGATACAGCGAGTCCAAGAAAACAGATTCTTTTATGGGATATTGATCTTGTGGCAAGATCAGAGTCGTCCGATCCAAGTAGAACTGGCACAAGGGAGAACGCAGACACAACTTGACAACAAAACTTGTCAGACCTTACCGGAGTCAGTATACAGCATACCGACCGCTCGGTAAACGGTCCCCGACCGACTGATAACTGACCATTCGGAACGAACAGGAGGTGCATTGAATAAGAGGTCGTTCACTTTAGTCCAAACAAGAACACCTTCGACGTCGTAAGGTTCTCGTTATCACCGTTTCAGAAGAGCCCAGACCCGAGTCTTGAGTGTGCAGCACACAAGGTAACGTAGGATGACCTGTTTCGTCGAATCTAAGTTCCTCACCCCTTTACCTATGACGGAGAGAACTATTCGACTTAACGTTTTAGTGTAACGTTCACAGACCTATATCTCTCAACTTATTAACGTCTCTTCAAACGTAAGACTTTGTTTTGGTTAACGAACGATAGAAGATGTGGTAAGTCTCGTGTCGGTTTACATCGGTGGGTAACGAGACTATTTGACTGAATTTACTTTTATTCTGAAAACACTGAAGTTGGTTTTTGGGATAAGTCCATTAATTAGATATTGTTTTAATTATTTAGGTTTCCTATAATACTTCATGAAAATTCGTGATATTAGGTCTCTGTCACCAAAAATTTTTAAATAACACCAGATAAAATTACAGATGTATACATTTTTGAAAAAGAACGAGGACCCGAAAAATTTCGATGGGATAGGGGTTAGGGATTGGGGGACCTTTAGTTCATGGTAAGAAATTTGAGTATGTAGTTATAAGACGTTATTTGGGTCATCTTATTTCTTTCTACGATGTACTCGATTTTGACATGACACTCTTAAGTAACTGTTAAATCTAAGGGACTTTCCAGTTTCTTACAAGAAATGTAAAATTATTGATGACATCCTAAGTATAAACTTGGATCACTTATTATAGATAACTAACGTAAGAACCACAGTTTACTACATACAGTATAATAAACTAGGAGGGACGTTTAAATATTAAGTCTTTACTTGTGATCGTGGGGGCAATGAGTACGTTCCTTTGACTTTGAATCTTCCATCTTGTACAACGAGTTCTAAGGAGGGACAGAAAATTCTTTACTTCACATAAAGTAGTAGGGAATTTAGAACCGAGACGGTACACTGCACGAAACCAGGTCCCTACAATCCTTGATACTACATCCGTCTCTTAACTTTGTGTGAACGTGTAATCCCGAACGAAAAGACGACGAGAACTCTAGGATCCTGATGGTATACTTACTTAGGTTCCACAAAACGACCTTCTGTCCTCAATGTACCGTCTCTTGGTCCCTCCTGGTCGACTCTCAGTCGGTCGGAAACCGGTTAGTGGACAGTTAAAGGTCTGTAGACTCACTCCAGTAGGATCTAATACTTAGGAGGTCGGTCGGGAGGTCGACAAGGGTTCGATCACCTTCGTCTCAACCCTCGGTTCGGGCACAATAGCGTAAGGTTTCGAATACAAGAATTATCATCGTGACATGACTGCAGAGACTTTACACGTGACGAGGAGTCTTATAACTACTGTGATTGTCGACAAGTTCATAGGTACTATTGACGAACCGTATGTCTCTTCACCTCCGTCCTTAAACGGAACGAATACTTGGGGTTTACGGAAATGTGTATGGTTCCTCATTGGGAGTCCTGTTATCTTTGGATCCTTCTAATAATTGGTTTGGACCTGAAAATTTGTTTCGAAATCTTTCTATTTTAACGTTCATCGTTCGTGTATCTGACACCTTTTCCCTTCTTATCTTCGTCTCTTTGGTCTCCGTCTTTAGATCCCCACTTAATTACTTCAACACTCAGTTCTATTGTTGTCACTCTAACTCTTCTCCACTTCCCTACACACCCTCCGTAATCTTCCCTCTAAATATCTTACCCTAACAAATTAGGATACGGTTAGAGACACCCATAGGTACAGTAAGTTTATGTAAAGTGAACTTGAAGGTACCCCGACTGAATGTATCTACGATTCTATGTTAAAGAAACTTTCAACCTCTCTGTCTGTCTCTGGTTTTCTTTGACTTTATATGGATTTTTGACAGTATGTCTGACTTCACTCAGTCTTTCTCTTTTCGTTTATAACAAATAATTTCGTATATACACCCTAGATCTTTTGACCATATCAACTAGAATAAATGTTTCGTCTTTATCTCTGTGCATGTATCTCCTGTCTCCATACCTGTTCTCCCCGTTCCCTCGTTCCTACCCTACTTGACTTTCTAACCCTGACTGTATGTACGTGACGATTGATTACTCTTGGATGAGATGTCAAGTTCCTTGAGATGAGTCACGAGATACCGCTGGCTTTACCATTCGTTTAGGTTTTTGCTCCCCTATATACATATGTATCTCGACTAAGGGACCACCGAGTCTGGTGTTTCTTAGACGGTCGTTACGTCCTCTAGTCAAGTCAAGTCAAGTCAAGTCGGCGAGTCAGAACAGGCTTAGAAACACTGGGGTACTTAGCGTCGTGCGGTCCGGAGGGACAGGTAGTGGTAGAGGGCGTCAAGTGAGTCTGAGTGCAGGTAGCTCAGGCACTACGGTAGGTCGGTAGAGTAGGAGCCAGCAGGGGAAGAGGAGGCCGGGGGTTAGGGAGGTTCGTTGTCTCAGAAAAGGTTACTCAGTTTGAAGCGTACTCCACCGGTTTCATAACCTCAAAGTCGAAATCGTAGTAAGGAAGGTTTCTAGGGTCCCAACTAAAGGAAGTCTTACCTGACCAACCTAGAGAGACGTCAGGTTCCCTGAGAGTTCTCAGAAGAGGTTGTGGTGTCAAGTTTTCGTAGTTAAGAAGCCGCGAGTTGGAAGTCAGGTTGAGAGTGTAGGTATGTACTGGTGTCCTTTTTGATATCCGAACTGATCTGTCTGGAATCAGCCGTTTCATTACAGAGACAAAAAGTTATACGATAGATCCGACCAGTATTGAAAAGAAGGTTCCTCATTCACAGAAAATTAAAGTACCGACGTCAGTGGTAGACGTCACTAAAACCTCGGGGGTTTTTATTTCAGACTGTGACAAAGGGGTAGATAAAGGGTACTTCACTACCCTGGCCTACGGTACTAGAAGCAAAAGACTTACAACTTGAAATTCGGTTGAAAAAGTGAGAGGTGAAAGTGAAAGTAGTTCTCCGAAAAATCAAGGAGAAGCGAAAGACGGTATTCCCACCACAGTAGACGTATGGACTCCAATAACTATAAAGAGGGTCGTTAGAACTAAGGTCGAACGCAAAGAAGGTCAGGTCGCAAAGAGTACTACACGAGACGTATATTCAATTTATTCGTCCCATTGTTATATGTCGGAACTGCATGAGGAAAAGGACAAACCTTGGTCAGACAACAAGGTACAGGTCAAGATTGACAACGAAGGACTGGACGTATGTCTAAAGAGTTCTCCGTCCAATCCACCAGACCATAAGGGTAGAGAAAGTCTTAAAAGGTGTCAAATAACACTAGGTGTGTCAACTTCCTAAACCGTATCAGTTATTTCGTCTTTATCTACAAAAAGACCTTGAGAGAACGAAAAAGGTACTAGGTCACCTACAACCGTTAAACTGGAGACCAAGGAGACGGAAAAGATTTTGGTCGAACTTGTAGTACCTCAAGTGCCAAGTCCATAACGACTTCGGACCGAACGTCTTAAAACTCGTAATGAAATAAACGTACACTCTACTCACATTAACACGCCATCAAACTCGTAAGGAACCGTAACGGAAAGAAACTCTAACCTTACTTTTGACTGGAAAAGGTCAGGACACCGGTGACGACTCAAAAGGTTTAAACGACCGTATAACTCACGTCGTGAAAGTGTCGTAGTAGAAAGTCCTAAACTTTCTCGAGTTGACCTTAAAGTGGTGGAGGTGATCGAAACAAACATCACTACGAAAGATTCCGGGTGAACTGAAGTGTAAGGTTCTACAGACCGAGATCTAATCACTAGTGTGGTAGTACTAATAGACCCAGTACTTCTGGAAAAAACATGTCAAGAAGACACATAAGAACGGTGGAGAAGAATTATAGTAATCCAGGTATGGTAAAGACAGGAAATAGCTCGGGTAGAAACGTACATTACAAGGGAACCATAGAGATTAAAAGAACTTCTCTAGAGATCAGAAAGGGTAAGACAACAAAAGGAGATAAAGAAACGTAACTAGCGACTTCTTCCGAAAGAATAGAGAAGAACGATAAGAAACCTTGAGACGTAAGTCTACGAATATATAAGGGAAAGAGGAAACGAAAAGTGGAGAGAAGAAAAGTGTCGATAAACATTCCGGAGGGGTCTGTCGGTAAAACGAAAAAGCGTAAAGAAAAGGTACCCCTACCAGAACTAGGGACAGAGGACATGTTACAGTCCTTGGAGTAAGGTATCAAGTAGTCCGTGAGATAGATAGTATAGATCCGGGAATTTAGATAAAGAGTGAAGGTGACATATTAGTATTCCCTAAACTAAATCCAGTATGGACTTACCAGATCGCCAAAAGGGAGGAAAGAAGTTAAAGTCAGACTTAAACCATTATTCCTCAAGGACTACACTCGGTGTCAGTCGAGGACCAGAACAAAAACAACGGGCATATCTCGAAGAGGTAGAAACCGACGTTTCTTATATTAGTTAGACTAAAGTCACAACTGGTAGACCACTACAGGTACACATCTCAGAAGAGAATACAACAACCTTCTCCCACAAACGATACTGGTCACGTAAAAGAACCGTTTTGAGATAATCAGAAACGGGACGAAGTAAGGCGTAAGGTTACGTCCTCTGGACCCAAGTTAGGGGCCCGACCTTTCTCGGGGACTCCTTCCCTTACAAAGGTTGAGGTCATAAGGACGGACCCCTTAGGGTACCTGTATCTTCGGACCGTCTGATGTCAGGTACCCCAACGTTTCTCAGACTATGCTGACCCGTTGATTGTAAAAGGGAAAGAAAAAAGTGAGTATCGACTAAGTGAAACGAAATGTCATCTTTGATTGTATTGTAACACTTTGTTGATATGAAGTCATTTTTTCTTAAAATTTTTCTTAATGTGACACTTTATATCCTAAGTACACCAGAGTAAGTTTTTAGAAACCAGAATTCAGTCCTTTAACCCCAAAACTAGGAAGAGACTGTAGTAAATGAAACCTCGAACTTATTCAGTGAAACGAAGTTGGGAGACCGGAGTCAGAAGTAGAGACAGGTTTCCCTTAGGAAACTTCCTACCACGAATAATTCAATTTTCGTCATTACTTATACCACATATTGATAAACATTTTTGACAAATGAGATACTTGTGAAGGGTACGGTTCTATAAATGTTCAAGTCTTTTTCAATTTACCTTAAATGGTCTTTGGAAAAGTAATTAAAGGGTGATCACGGTTGGGAATCTAATTAATCTTTCGGTTTATAAGAGATTACAGAAACCCCTTAAATTAGGCTTCAGAGTTATCTGACTAGAATTCACTTGACTGTAGGTCCTCTTTAAAGAGACCGAAGTAAGATATAAATCGTTCTCTAAATCATCACTTACTAGGGATACACAGAGTACGGGTAACTTAGCTCTGTACTCATGAACCAAAGTCTAGGATCCAGGTAGAGAAGTATTGACGTATTAGCACCCGTTCGACGAGTTGACCAGACGTAGGGTCAATGGAATAGATATTTTATCCTAAATTATTATGGATAAAATATCCGAACGACACTTTCAATTTACTCAAGGAAGATACAGTAAACGAACGTTGTCACAGACTGTACAACTTCACGATATCTTTGTCCGACGGTCAATCCTAATAACGAACAATCGTACTTGACTTGGTAGAGGAAGGGGATGTTCGAACATTTTAGTTCTTTTTAGGAACCGGAGTCAAAAACCGACCACGTCGACCAGGAGATAGTAGGGACAGGAACGGGGAAGACTACGACAGTATTGTTACATAGTTCTCTATACCCAGTCGGCCCAATAATGTTCTTACCTGAGAGACTACAGGGTCTTTAGCACACCGGTTTCAGTTGAAGTCAGTTTTCTCGTTTTGATGAACCTGGTGTATTCCCAAACAGTGTCTAAGAGTTCTAGTAACCAGAAGTTCATAAAAAGAAATGGTTTATCGTCTTAGACAAACTTTACTGTATATAGGATCTGACTTCCTTAGGACCCAAAGAAGTAGTACAATCAGGTTGTGGGAGTGGACATCTACTCCAGGTTTATCTCATTCACTGAATCCCCTAGTATGTCGACAGGTCACCGTTTTTGTACTTCCACAAGACCATGGTCAGTCAATCTTTGGTTTGATCGTATACGTATCAAAGCTTCTTTACCATTACCCGCGGGCAAGGGGTAGGGTCCCTGGTGAGTCGATCTACTCTCTAAACTCCTCGTAGGTTTTTTCCTTCACTAGTCTCTTCTCTTAAGAATCACCTCTTGACAACCCAAAGAAGGAAACGTACAGTGAAAGAGGGAAAGTCCGGAATAAGAGTAACTTTTAGTAGTATAATACGAGACCCAGACAAGGACAAAAAATTTTTTAGTCTTTTGAACATCGATATAAACCTTCTAAACACCATGCACTTAGATGAAAAGGAAATAATTTAAAAATTAAAACATAACCTGAATTGTAAGTTTTTTGTTTCTAGTACCGTAGGTCTGGGTAGTGAAGTGTCGTTTATCTCCCCTTTTGTTACCATTGTCACTGTCTGAAATAAAAGAACCCGAGGTTTTAGTGACGTCTACCAATGATGTCGGCACTTTAAGTTTCTACAAACGAGGAACCTCCTTTTCGATACTAGTTGGATCTGTTGTATAATTTTCGGTCTCTGTAAACAGCTATTTCCAGACAGATCAGTTTCGTTACCAAAAAGGTCATCAGTACATATCTACACTCTCAACCTGGTATTTCTTCCGACTTACGACTTCTTAACTACGAAAACTTGACACCACAATCTCTCATGAGAACTCTCAGGGGACCTGTCGTTCCTCTAGTTTGGTCAGTTAATATTTCCTTTAGTTGGGACTTATAAGTAACCTTCTTGACTACAACTTCGACTTTGAGATCATGAAAACGATGAACTACGTTTCTTGACTAAGTAACCTTTTCTGTGACTACGTCCCTTTCTAACTTCCGTCTTCCTCTTCCCCTGTTGTCTCATACTCTACCAACCTGTCGTAGTACTCAAACTTATTTGAGACCCTCAACGACTACCTGTCCTTCGGACCGTACGACGTCAGGTACGACGACGATTCAGTGCAGTCAGCACAAACTGAGACACGCTGGGGTATCTACCGTCGGGTTGTCTGAGGAGACAGGGACCCTAAGAGGTCCGTTCTTGTGACCTCACCCAACGGTAAAGGAAAAGGTTACGTACTTTCACTTTTCACTTTCACTTCAGCGAGTCAGTAGAGGCTGAGAATCGTTGGGGTACCTGACATCGGATGGTCCGAGGAGGCAGGTACCCTAAGAGGTCCGTTCTCATGACCTCACCCCACGGTAACGGAAGAGATAACTCAACGCTTCTTAACCTGTGTTGACTCGTTGACTTGATTAATATCGGTAAATTATTATATAATTATCAAAGTCTACCTGTCGTTTCCCTGAGTCGGTATGTATGTGTACATAGGTAAGAGGGGAACCTCTGCCCTTACCGTTGGGTGAGGACATAAGAACGGATCTCTTACGACACCTACCTCCTCGGACCACCCGACGACAGGTGTCCCAGCGTGTCTCAGTCTGTGCTGATGTCGCTGAATCGTACGTACGTACGTAAGAGGGGGTAGACCCAAGAGAAGACTTGACGCCCACTTATTTACGTTTCAACAAATGACAAGACGAAGAGAAGGAAAAACATTACTCACGTGAAAGAGAGGTGTTTCAGACTGATCGTCGTAAAGAAGACTTAAATGATTGAAGTGAAAGAAAATTTTGGGGATGCTCGGTTTATACTATGTTACTCACAGGTGAGATTTAAAGGAAAGACTAATTATGAAGGGTGAGTTAAGAAAGGTGTATGTTTTAGAGAAGGTACTGTTGGAGAGGACATCCAGAATTTACGAAAACTCGTAATAAAGAAAATTTTACGTTTAGGGACAGTCTAACACCGATATCCATGAGAAGTGTCTTAGTCCCTGAGTCTTAGAAAGATTCATTAACGACTTTCCACCTAGAATGGCCCCTGTTACACCCCTATCGACTCACACACAGTGTTACCATTCGTACTTCCTACTATTTTTTTTTTTTTTCACTTGGGTAATAAACTACTAATGGACTCTTAAAATCCCTCTTTTGAGTCTGAGGTCCCCCTTCCATTCCTAGAATCTAAAGGTCCAGTGCCACCTCTCTCTCCTCCCTAGACTTTCTTCGTATCCTAAGGACTCACCGCTTTATTTAAGAAAGTATTTCTGGTTGTGAATGTAGGACTGGTACGGACCCGAAAGTTTCGGAAAGGTTCGTAACGGGTGACTCGGTGGTGACCGTGGAGGAGGGTAGTGACTGATACCCACGTCCGTTCTTGTGGGAAGAAGGTTATACCCCTTTTCTTTCATTCGGTAATGAGGATTGGTTTTTACACCTTCTCTTGTCTTTTTTAATTGCTCCTCCTTTCGGTTGCACCCACAGGAACTTTCAATTTAGTTTAGACAAAAGGTCCTCATTCACGATACTAGCTACCTCCCGACCCGAACCTAACATAGAATCCAATTGACCTAGGGTCGTCTCTTCCTTCGGAGTCTCGGTCGACAGAGGTTTACGTCCAAGTGTATCTCCAAGCAAGAGAGACCTCCAATAGTACGACAACATGCTACACTGACCTTTAGTGGCAGAGGTAGTTATAAATTAGACTGGTCGAGTCTGTCTGTCGTTAGATCCCTTAGTTTATTTGAGTAGTGTCCCGAAATTTCTTCTCGGAGAAAGAGTCTAGAACCCAGAACTCCCTACACACACTCGTCAATGTACTACGTCGATCACCTCCTCCACTCAAAATGTTTCTTACCTTCTAAAGATCCTTAGTACCGGAGGGTTTCGGGGAGAGAAGAGAGAGGAGATAAAAAACTTTTAAGAAAACCGACACGGTGGGTCGTTCACCCTAGAATTAAGGACCCCTGGTCCTAGTTTGGACGTGGGAGACGTCACCTTCACGTCTCAGAATGGGTAACCTGGCGGTTCTCCAGCGGAAAGAGGAGATAAAAATTCCTTCAAGGGACACACGAGTAATAGGACCCTGTACTAGGAGAGAAGAGACGGGTACAACGTAGATGAAAGGTAATACTTTAATTGGAAAGTTGTAGAAAGCACCTTTTCTTTCCTTTCAAGTGTAACATTGTGTCTCTCGTACCGAACCTTTGTCGGAGAGACGGAGGACACCGTACGACGACGAAATCTTTCCGACAAGGAAAGTAAAGCACAAACGCGTGTAGAACAGGACGACCGACACCACAGAGAGAGAACGATTCTCACGAGATCAACCCGAGTCCCAATACGTTAAAAATAATACATGGTGTAATGAACCCTTTACAAGTTCGTCCTGTAGCTTTTCTGGACACAACGGTATCGTCGTTTCAATATAGTCGGTGGGTACTAAGAGCCTCACTATTACCTGGATTGTTGATGTCGTGTGTGAGACCCAGTTTTTCGGTAGGTGACATTACCACCTGAGGAAGAACACGAGGCACTGGGTCTCCAATGGTAGAAAAAGTCACTTCAGACCCCTACAATTACCAACTTTCTGTGTACGTTTCAAAAGTGGTGTCTCGGTGAGTTGTTCTTGTCATCACTAACGAAAGGAACATGGTCTAAGACATGAATAGTGAACGGTACCTGGTATCATTATAAGTGTTGATGTGTCTCTATTCCGTGACAGTAGTAGGGACAATAGTCAAGTCAAGTCAAGTCGGTGAGTCAGCACAGACTGAGAAACGCTACGGTAACTGACGTGGTGTGATCCGGAGGGACAGGTAGTGGTTGAGGACCTCGAATGAGTTTAAGTACACGTAACTCAACCACTACGGTAGGTTGGTGGAGTAGGAGACAGCAGGGGAAGAGGAGGGTGGAAGTTAGAAAAGGTCGTAGTCCCAGAGAAGTCAAGAAGCGTAATCCACCGGTTTCATAACCTCAAAGTCGAAGTCGTAGTCAGGAAGGTTACTTGTGGGTCCTGACTGGAGGAAATCCTACCTGACCAACCGAGGGGAACTTCAGGTTCCCTGAGAGTTCTCAGAAGAGGTTGTGGTGTCAAGTTTTCGTAGTTAAGAAGTCACGAGCCGAAAGAAATATCAGGTTGAGCGTGTAGGTATGTACTGATGACTTTTTTGGTATCGGAACTGATCTGTCTGGAAACAACCGTTTCATTACAGGGACGAAAAATTATACGATAGATCCAACCAGTATTGAAAAGAAGGTTCCTCGTTCGTAGAAAATTAAAGTACAGATGTCAGTGGTAGACGTCACTGAAACCTCGGGGGGGAGGTTTATTTCAGACAGTGACAAAGGTGACAAAGGTTGAATAATATGTCTACTCCATAACTCCGAATCACACCAGTTTACTAAACGGGAACCGATGTTTCGACTTTCACCATCTAGAGTTACGACCGTCCCTTTACGATCCGGGGGTGAACATATAAAACGGGTAGTACTCGGTGAGTGGTTTCGGACGAGTGACCAAAGACGAAACGGGGGGAGTGGAACCCGAAGTCACTAAAGTTTGGTGTACCAGAGAAGGAAAACACTACAAGGAAATAAGGAGTTCGAAACAGAAGGAGGTGGAGAGGAGAGGAGGGAAGAGGTGGAGGCAAAGAAGGAGGAGGTGTGAGAGTTTAGGAGGACTCTCCCCACTATCAGTTTTATCAGTTATTTTCTAGTACAAGTCCTTGTCTGGTCAATCTGAACTTCGCGGTCGTACGAGAACTTCCCGGGGAAGTCGAGGTCACTCCTTCGGGAAAGATCGACCGAACACCCTCGTCGAGGTGTCCTACCGGACCTCTCCCCACGTCCATATCTTCCGACCACACTCCGTACTCCGTTACGGACGGTGGTCGACCACAGCTTCACAGGTGCACCATCTTTAACTGACACTTAAAGTCGGGACTGAGGACATTCAAGGACGAGATTCAAAGATAAGTCCAGAGTGAACTCTCTCAGTTTGTGGGACCCAAATCAGCAGTGAGACGAAACAAGAGATCAAACGTAGAGTGACTGAACATTAATGCACAGACACAGGTAGAAAATGTGGTCTGGGACGCGATACAATTCATTACCATCTTAGGTGGATACGTAACGGGAGTGGATTACGTGACAACTCCCTTAAGTACTTAGAGACGTAGACAATCATAATAGAAAAGACGCATAAAACCTAAGGGTCGACCTAAATATCTCGAAACTTACAACCTCACTTTCAAGTGAAGAGGTGCAAACCTACGGGTGTAAAGAGATTATGTCTGAAGTAGGAATTATACCTCTTCGGTATTATTGTTTGGTTACGATTGAAAGTAAAATAACACGGGATTCACGATGTTGTGTGTCGTCAATTTTAAGTCTTTAGTATATATGTTCGTAAGACATAATAATAGTTTATATTTTATAATATAAAAATATATTTTATAAAATATATAGTATATATTTTAATGACACGTATAAATCTGTATAATAATATAGGATATATACGACTAGTATACACATATGTGTGTGCGAGTGTGTGTATTAGAAATTTTTTGTTTTGAGACTCCCGACTGTAAAAATAGAGGTGAGACATCCTTTTGAACCTTGGTTTCTCGTCCCTAAATGTAAAGATTTAAGTAAAAGTGTCAATATACGTCCGGAAGTTACACGACGAGAAACGGTGACCGTGACCCACCATCCAAAGGTCGCCACTCGTTAAGTCACAAAATACAAGAAAACCTCAAAAGTCATGCACCGTGTCTTTACTAATGTTTAACACTGCTACGATACTTCCCCTCTCCCTACGATACTTCCTTACATGGTTCTCCTGATATTAAATGGAAGTCTCCAGAACTCCAGTATGAACATACTTTACTGTGGGATAGATCATTCCTTGTCCCGATCTTAATCCCAGATCTAGACAACCCGACTAACACCTGTTTTACCGTAAACATGCGAAGTAAAACATCTTCTTTACATGAGAATTGTAATAAAAAATTTATTTTTTATTAAGATAAAATTAAACCAAAATTCAAAAGATGATATGTGTTTTGTACTCTCATCCTTTTTTGAGTTCTTAAAGGGTACATCCCTAGTGAACTAATCGTCAGTAATATACATAATAGTTTTTTAATAAACTTACGGAAGTCACCACTCCTCGAGTTTGGGAGGTTTATATCGGATAAGACCCTCAACCACTACCTGTCCCTTCGGACCACAGGACGTCGGGTACCCCAGTGTTTCTCGGACTGTGCTGACTCACTGGTTTGACTTGACTATCGGATAAGGTGAGAGTATTGTGTCCTGGATGACGTGAGACGAGTTCGCGAGTCACGCCTAAGGAGTATTAAAGGCAGGTCAGTTGAATCGTTTTGGGATCTCTTTCTTGGCTGAAGAAGGGGTACTACGAGAGGTATTATAAGACAACTAAACGAGTGGACTCTTAAAGGTCCTAGAGAAAAGTCAAAAAGGACCGGTTCATAGTCGTCCCTGGTAGAGAATGGAAGGGACTCACAGGGAGAATTTTTGTCGTGTTGGTCTTGACCTGGTTCACCGTAGCCTGGTCGGGTGCTTCATAAGCGGAAAAAGGGGACACCAGACCGGTGAAGGGAAAGAGGTACCGGTATCAGACCATTGCTTTCCTGGTGTCGTGGGCACAACCCGAGACAGGGCCACAAAGTGCAAAGACAGTGGACAAGCACACAAGACGAAACTAAGTAAGGTGATCTTTGAGGAACGCCCCTCGAGGATGGTATCGCAAACCGTGTGTGGTTAGTCTAGCATTTATAAGAAGTTTTCTGTAAAAACTTTACCTCTCTCAGAGAGAGAAGTGTAGTCCTCTAGACAGACTTGAGTGAGGAATTTTTAGTCTGTTCTTTTAGTCCTTTAAGACAGTACTGATAAGTTTAATAGATTACAGTGATACTCCTGACCCTGGTAGATATTGTAAGTAGGCTGACCCCTTACAACCACAAAGGATGACTTTGTCCTTGTACCACGGATTGTTAGTATGAAATTACTACGGGGTTGTAAAAGTTAAGTTCCTGTTAAAAATTTAAGGGAAGTAAAGACTGAGTCAATTTTAGAGAAACGGGTAGAAACGTAGAGAAAGTGATACGAAGGACTGAAGTAGGTCAAAGAGGTACAAACAATGCGAGAGTCCAAGAACAAGTAGACGGTAGTCAAATAGGACTTCCTTGTTTGTGACAGACCCCAAGTGTAGTTATAAGTGGAAAAGGAATTTCTTTGTTAAGTAAATCTAAAACAAGAAGTTCGACCTCTAAAAGACAGATGATCCGAGGAGACGGTCTCTTCCGTCACCGTGGGGTGAGGTCATGAGAACGAACCCTTTAGGGTACCTACCTCCTCGGACCATCCGACGTCAGGTACCCCAGCGATTCTCAGCCTGTGCTGACTCGCTGAAGTGAAAGTGAAAAGTGAAAGTACGTAGCCTCTTCCTTTACCGTTGGGTGAGGTCACAAGAACGGACCTCTTAGGGGCCCTACCGCCTCGGACCTCCCGACGGTAGATACCCCAGCGTGTCTCAGTCTGTACTGACTTCGCTGAATCGTCGTCGTCGTCGTCGTCGTCGTCGTCGTCCGAGGAGACGGTTATACACCTCTTCTTATACTAGGACACGTGACATCTTTACGATAAAAGATTTTGGTCCTCCTTATCGATACCCGACTCCTACCTTTCTCTTCACCTTGACATACTGTCCACCCGTCCGATCACAGTCGTCGTAGGACGTAAATACGTCACCACCCGTCCGATCACAGTCGTCGTAGGACGTAAATACGTCACGACTGGTACACGGTCCGTAGGACGACTAACGTAAAGCAAATGAGTATATGAGTCACTCTCTTTGAACTTAATATAGGGGTGAAATATCTACTCCTCTGACTTCAAGTGACTCCAATTTATTACACGGAGTCTAGTGTGTCTGTCTCTCCCCGTCTCCACCTCTCGTCTTAAGTCGTCGAGACCGTGGTCTCGGGTGTGAAGGAGAACAGTATCGACAAAACTACGACGACCCTAAGGAGGGGTCTAAAAGTCTTTAGTAGGTCAGGATAATGGTAAATGTTAGAACGGGACTGATCTGGGTCTTTCTCTTAAGTTACACACGGTATCAATCTAACCGTCCCCGTGGTCTCTCTGATGACAATCCCCAACACTCAGGACCCAGTCCATAGACTTGGAAAAGAGACTTCAGAACCTAATCTTCGACTGATTCCCAAAAATAGAGAGTTACGATAAGCATTTATTTTTTTCGTTCTTACAATCTCATACAACCGGCAGCAGAGACGGAAGGTGGTACACGAAAGGTTACTGACTAATCTGGACACAAAGTCTCTGTAGCACCTTCTCTACACGACAATTTTTGTAATGTCAGGGATGGTCCTACCAAGGAGTGTAAAGAACCATCCAGTGTGACAATTACAGTACTTCTCTCAGATTCACACCCGGATCTTACAGAAGTCATGAAGAGATTACGAACGATTGGAGGGAAAAATTGACTCTCTCTTCCAAAGTCTAACTCTTGGAAACCGTCTGTTGTCATAAGTTATATTACCCAAATGTACTATACGGTCTTCTTGGGAGAAGGTCAAGGTCAAGAGAGAGAGTCAGCACAGGTTGAGAAACACTGGGGTACCTGACGTCGTGCGGTCCGGAGGGACAGGTAATGTTTGAGGACCTCGAAAGAGTCTGAGTACAGGTAACTCAGCCACTACGGTAGGTTGGTAGAGTAGGAGACAGAGAGGAAGAGGAAGGGGGAAGTTAGAAAGGGTCGTAGTCCCAGAAAAGGTTACTCAGTCAAGAAGTGTAGTCCGTCGGTTTCATAACCTCAAAGTCCAAGTCGTAGTCAGAAAGGTTACTTATAAGTCCTAACTAAAGGAAATCCTACCTGACCAACCTAGAGGAACGTCAGGTTCTTTGAGAGTTCTCAGAAGAGGTTGTGGTGTCAAGTTTTCGTAGTTAAGAAACCAGGAGTCGAAAGAAATATCAAGTTGAGAGTGTAGGTATGTACTGATGACCTTTTTTCTTTTGATTTTGGATCCGAATTATTCTCGCACCACCAGGTTGTCCCTTTTCGTGGAACCGAAATCGGTCACAGGGTCTTTCGTTTGTAGAAGTTACAGTACTTAGACTTTCGATCTTTCACACGGAAGAGACTTTTCGAACCGGATGACTTGACTTCCGAAGTGGTCGTGACTTGTTTTGTGACAGAATAACACGGTTGAAACCCCACAAAAGAGTCAAAAATTCCCTGAAGGGACCACCGAGTCTACCAATTCGTAGACAGATGTTACACCCTCTGGGACCAAGCTAGGCACCCAACCCTTCTAGGGGACCTCTTTCTTTACCGTTAGGTGAGGTCATGATAATGGACCTTTTAGGCTACCTGTCTCCTCGGACCACCCGATGTCAGGTACCCCAGCGTTTCTCAGTCTGTGCTGACTTGCTGAAGTGCAAGTGAAAAGTAACACCATTGAAACCCCACAATAGAACCAAAATACCTCCCATTAGGACCAAGGGTAAATTTTGTACATACACGCGAGTCAGTACAGGGTGAGAAACACTGGGGCACCTGACATCGGGTGGTCCGAGGAGACAGGTACCCTTAAAGGTCCGTTCTCATGACCTCGCTCAACGGTAGAGGATGAGGTCCTCTAGAAGGACTGGGTCCCTAACTTGTGCTCAGAGAACACAGAGGACATAACCGTCCACCTAAGAAATGATGACTCGGAGGACCCGTCAAAGTAAAAATTTATTCCGTATTTCAAAAAAAAAAAAGATTTTAATTAATTAAACTCATTTTACTTTCTGTACTAGAATGAAAATAAACTCAGTGTCATATCACCTCTACAATTAAAAGTAGGTCATCTTCTAAATTAGAAGGTAAACATCTTTTTTCAGTAAAGATTTTTCATTGACTTACCTTTATGTACGTTTGAACACCAAGGTGACCCTTAACTTGGGTCCTGGAAGATGTACATCTCGTCTACACTATTAGTGATGTGGTACCTCGGAATGTCACAGACAGACCGAGAAGACACTCTACAACTAGTCAAAATATAGATAGAACCTATAAAATCACGTAAAAACATTTTACGGATATTATTGGAGACTATAAAGTAACCTTGGCCAAAAGGCACTAGGATAAGGGAAATATTACCTCAACTTTAGAAATTACGTACAAGTAAGATAACGACGTCAACTCGGTACTAAATGTTAAAACTTTTTGTTTTGTTTTATTAATCAGAAACTGTCGTGACTTGTTCATTTTAAGTCGTTAATAAGGAACTAGTACAGGTCCTCTGGTCCGTGTGTTTATTTGTATTCATTTTTGGTACCATTCACGAGACTTCCTTTTTTCATTCACACCCTAGTCAAATCCAAAATAAAGTCTAGGTCTCTTCACTTTCTTTCCCCCTTTTTTACACATTAACTAATCTGTGCACCGAGTCTCTGTCGTTTGAGCACTGTCATTGTATTGACCGACTTAAGACTCCATAGACCCTCAGAGGGGGATATCTGTATAAAGATCTGTGAGTTCCTCCTCCCAGAAGGGATTCGAGTATCGAGGACTTAGGAGTGTCGGACGACCTACTAGGAGGTGTGTCGATGACGTAGCAGGAAGACAGGAAGGGCCAATATGCCACCGTGCACACACCACCCTCTTCCCCTGTCCACCTGACGTTTCTCCCCGTTCAACGGGTACTCTGTCCAACCCTGGACCCTAGGAAACGACGTCACGAACGTGGACTTGTGTGCAGAAGAACTCGTTGTTTTATGTGACTTTGATATTCCCTGATTGTCATTGACTCACGAACGTGTTAACCTCGTTTATTGTCTGTTCTTCTATGTTTGCCTGGTTTTTCGGGTTGACGGTGAAGCCTTCTCGGTCCTTGTTTTTGTCCCACAACCCTGACTTTCGTGACGGACACGGGGGACGTGAGTTATGGGTGGATTCACCCCCATTTAGTGGATTCGGTGGAAAGTCCGGTCTGGGGACCTGGACCTGGATGAGAGTGGGATATATTCCTTGTTCGAACGGGGGGGGTGGGGTGGGAAGTGGGGAATTGGGATTGAACCCCACACTTGTTCTTTCCTTTGAATAATGAATAAGAACTGGTGAGGGGGAACGATATCGTTCCCGGGGTTATCTCGGAACGGACTTAACGAACGACCCGGAGAATGGTTAAAGATAACTAATTCCTTCGGTTCTCCCGAAGGGACCATCAAGTCGACCATTTCTTAGGTGAACCGTACGTCCTCTGGGGTCCAGCTAGGGACTCAACCCTTCTAGGGAACGTCCTCCCGTATCATTGGGTAAGATCATAAGAACGGACCTCTTAGGGGTACCTGTCTCCTTAGATCGTCCGGTGTCAGGTGTCCCAGTGCTTCTCAGTCTTTACTGACTCGTTGATTCGTGTCGTGTCATGTCCCTCCGGTTCTTGGGACCAGTCATTGTGTACCTTCTCTGTCTCCAGGGGGGATCTTTACTGAGGGTGTATAGGGAAAGAAAGGAAAGTCTCCACGTCTCGACCCCTTGTAAAACGGTTGAGACCCCTTCGTTACAAGAAAACCTCGAGTCTAATAAAATTGCTGGCCGTTTACCTATTCGAACTTACCGTTAAGAGATTGAAAGAAGACAGAGACGGAACAAATATACGGGTCCTGTTAAAGTAGTCCTTGTCGAAAGCTCATTTGTCTCAAACCGAAGTCTCTACGACCCTACTTCTCCTTCGATCCTCTCAACCCTTTTCGACGGTGTAACGTGGTGAGAACATACGGGTTTGCAGACAAGACTCTGAGAGCACGTCTACAAATTGACGTGTCCAAGTGTCTGATTTTGTTTGGGGAGTCGTACAATTCTCCTAACAACTAAGAGCAGAAATTGTGGAAGGTTACGTGCGACAGTCTTGAAGGGTGGTGATAGAACTGTGGGAAGGGAGAATCTTTAGTCACCGAAGTCCTCTTTTTGTGTGGGGTCAATCAATAGTGTAAACTACTTTGTGGAGTGGGACTTCACATTTATAAAGCCCCCGGGGAGGAAAACGTCTCTATAAACATGGTGCACCGAAATAACGTCGGAGAATTTGCCACCTTAAAGACTATAGTCCTTCTTGGTCTATTTCCCCTATAAAACCCTTTCTCTTAAAGGGTTTTTCAGATCAGGAGTTTTTGTTTGACAAAATCCTGTTAACACTGTCACTAAATAACTTCATTTTTCCGATAATGAAACAAGAACGGTATATTTTACAGATACAAATGAATCGAATCGACTAAAGGACCATCTACACTTTACGTAACTGACTTGGGGTATCTTCTTACAAATAGAAAAAAAAAAAAGGAAGAAAAAGTTATAATGTATAAGGGACGAAGAAGGGGAACCCATCTTTAAAATTTTTATAAAGTGTCGACGAAACTTTTGTCGACATATTTACGTTCTGCAATTATCTCTTTTTAGTTTTATACGTCGTCCCGTTTTATTCTGGTTTCAATAATTTGGTATTGGATTTCTATCAGTTTCCTTTTATCCGTATGTACAACTCAAGTTTTGTATACACTAAATTAATTTTAACTTGAACCCAAAAGTTTCTTACCGATTCGTTTTGTCGTACAGACTGTGAATTTTTTAGAATTTAGTAAGTGTGTGTGCGTGTATGTGTGTATTACACCCGCGTGTGTCAGTAAAGGACTTGGAATTTTGGTTCCTCCTGATACGGGCTTTTGTTTTACTCCAGAAGTCCCGTTTACAGATCACTTAACGTGTCTTATAAAATCTTGTCAGGTCGGACGGACGGAACATTCACAGTGTACGACAAATAAGTATCACTATAGTTAATCAGTAGGACAAGGTTAGGACGGATCCTCTAATAGATGAAATAGTGGGACTCGTCACCCGTTTATTGTGTCGTCTCCAAGGGCTACCGACTGATATAGGTAAACAAAAGACAAGTACGAACCCTGTCCCCTCAATTTTTCGACACACATCCTTTACGTCGTAAACAGGACGTGTTTGAAGAAATAGAAATAAACGGGGTAACGACCGATGTAAAAACCAGATGACCGTCGGTTCCCAGTGTAAAAGTTCTTCTATTTAAAGTATAACCTGGGCAACCCTCGACTACAGTCACGTTTAAACACGGTCCTGGCTAAGTTTTACTACCGTTTCTCCTTCAAGGACATAAAATAAAGACATAATATAACAGGACAAAAGGACTATTACCTCGGTCCCTTCTGTACCTTGGTCCCAGTTAAAAAGACAGAACAAGTAGAGGGTTGTTGCCTATTTTTGTGTCCCGGGAGGGACAACCGGTTTGAAGTCAGACTACTAGACACCCGACAAGACGTGAGGAGTTCATGGTCCCCGGACGTAGGAATGGACGTCCGGTCCGAAACGAACGAGGGACCCTCTGACAAAGTCTCGTCTTCGTAACGTAGGTCCTAAAATGACGGTCGTTTCCAGTTCGAGTGACACAACTGTCTCCATGAAGGACAGGCAATAGTCGAACGGACTGTAAACTACACACAGGTAAAACACACAAGAGACCTTCGGTTTACAGTATCGAGGTCTATTGTAAAACGGGATCAAAGGAGGGTAAAGTCTTACTTAAGTCCAAAAGACCTACCCCTTCGAGTCAAGTCTCAGACCCCCCTTAAGGTTTCAGTTCTGACGAGACAAATACTTCATTAGGATCATTGCACACCTTAAAAGTAGCGCGAAAAAAAAAGTTTCCGATTTACAAATTCTTTTTACGTCCTTTGACCGTTAATCTTAGTTAAGGGAAGTATTGTTCTCGTCCTATAGTCGACTTTTTACACAGGAAATCGACTAACGTCACTTTCTTTAGACCCCTCACAGGTACCTTATGTGTCGAACTGGACCCCCACTGAGTTCCATGTCGAGATTATGTAATTCAGTATAAAGTTTCCGATCAAACGTGCGACCACAAACCTTAAGTCTTGTACACAAGACTAATTTAGGTACCATGTTTGTTCCTAGGACCCAGTCCGAGGCTTTAAGTATTGTAAGTTTCACATAAGATGGACGTTAAATGTTTTATTTGTCATCTTTTATAATACCTTATTCCATTTTATCTAAAAGAAATCGATGTTCTGGTAAACATTCGTTACTTAAATAATATGGTTTCTGACTGAAACATTATGGTTAAGGATGAGGGTGGAGACGGGAAAATCACTAAGTTAATTAAGTCGTTTATAAATTACTCGTGGAGGATACGTGGTCCGTGACAAAATCCCTGTCTCTCGTTCTGACTGTGTTTGGGGACGAAAACACGTCGAGTGTAGGGTCACCCCTCCTCTCTTTCTCTTAGTTTGTTTTAAATTGAACATTCACGACTTTTCTAGCTTCCACGAAGGGTCCACCGAATCACCGCTTGGGGACACCTTGGTGGGGGTTCCAATTCTTTGTCTGTGCGGTCGAGGGACAGGGTGGAGACTCGAACGGGGGAGGAAGGAGACCTTTCCATTTGGTGGTCAGAAGACTGAATTGGTGGAGGAACGGAAAAACAAAATTTCTTTATTACCAGTTTCCTGGGGACACTTGAGTGGTAGTAAGTCAATAGTTACCGTCCGTTTCGTACAGAGGAGATTGGGGATCAGGGACGGGAGGTTTGGGTCGATCCGATGAATTAATTGCTTACACAAACATAACTCTATCTTAGATGTACTCCACTCTGCGTGTCTAGATTCCATAAGGTGAGGTCCTCGAAACTGTTGCCGAATATGTACTTGTGTGACTATATTTACAACTCGTACTGGTCAAACAAAACGTAGGCATGTTTGAAAGAAATCATTGATCTTCGAGTATTCACCCTGAGGACCAAAGTCAGGCGACAATCGGTGTACCCCGTCACGGGTACGTCGTCGGACCGTCGGTCTCCTCCGGGGCTTCCGACGAATATAACTAGAAAGATTTGCAAAAGATTTCCGTCTGCCGAGAGCCGATGGATGTGGAGAGGGGATGGGGGGTGAAAAGGAAGACAGCCGTCTTGTCAAACAATACCTAACCACTATTTTTAGTCACAGGTGACTTTCTGTACAGTTCTGGTGGCGGTACACTCCGGAAGTTTCGTATGGTCCGGTGTAATCCGGCGGCACACTCCCTACGCGGACAGTCCCCCCAGCGTCCGGTCCAGGCGGTCGAGGGCAGAGGACAACGGGTACTCCCGTTCCCATGACGTTGTGGGAAGAGAAATGGGAAGGGGTCCACTGTCTGTCCCTCCCAAACATCTCTCGACCGAGTCCTTTCGTTCCTGTGCAGCTTGTTATCCGACTCGACAACCAATTATCGAGAAGCTACGATGGACGTCCCCACTCCACAAAAGACGACTGAGACTAGGTAGAGAGGCGGAGACGCAGAGAGGGAAAAGGGCCGCGGTGAGTATCCCAGGACCCAGTACTACTTGTTATTTGTGGAAATAGGGGTGATCAATGTCCTTTGGGTACTGTCGTTCTACAGAAGTAGAGTACAAGGAGGGTTCGGGAACATTGTATTGAACGTGTACCGATTTTGAGTTGTAGATAAACGATTATTTAATACGAACGTTTACTCAGTCTTAAGGTACTGACCCACCATTTTAATGTGGAACACTATATTAATAAGAATCTGTAATTGGCGGATAAAACGTGTGACCTGTGATAAAATAATTAAGGGTAGGAACAGAGTCAAATTTTTTGTCGTTGTTTTCGGATTACTCTTTTGCTTTAATTTGTTCTTGAAACTTCAAAAGGTTTCATTGGGATTGCGAACACAAATTTAAAGAAAAGAAAAAAAAAAAGTGGGAATCCAAAAGAACTATCTCAAATCCATCCGGATTGTCATAGAAGAGATGGGTCTCTGGAGGTATTTTAGTGACGACGTTCTTTTTTTCCTACCAAAAGTTTTGGCCGGACACGATCAGTGTTCATTCTTACTATGTTAAGTGTGATCTGTTACTGTAAAATTTCGGTTTTTGCGATGACGTACATGTCCATCCAAAGGTTCATCTGGACTACTCTCGTCCTGATACTATCTAACACGTGTCAAGATTTTGAGAAACTCAGATTTAAAGGGTGCACCTCGCCAACCACAATACCGGAAGGAAATACGATTGCTAAAAAAAATGTCGTCCTTTTATCGATAGTTTCTGAATTGTCGTTTATCCCGAAACTAGTCGTAAAGCTGTCAAGTCTTTATGTCGAAATACACGGGACTGGTGTACCAAGGGTTTATTTTAGGACAAGGAGTTAGAACCCCGCGTATTCTTAGAAACTTTTACCTCTGAGACTAGTCATATAGACGTCATCTGTCGTTCTACGTAAAAATTTTCGCAGAATAAAACATAGCCGTATATCCACTAATCGTTACGACACTGGTAAAGTCCATCTGTCGTTTCCCTGAGTCGGTATACATATGTAGGTAAGAGGTTTCAGGGGAGGGTAGTCCGACGGTTCATTGTAACTCGTCTCGAGACACACGATATGTCATCCGACAGGAACAACCAATAGGTAAAATTTATATCGTCACACATGTATTGCGTGACATAAAAATTGGTGGAGGATCCATTCCGGTGTCGATGACGGGTACCAGATGTGAGACTCATTATCTCAGTCTCTTTCGAGGGAGGGTCACGATCCTAAAAGTCCATCACTTGTCGTTACCCTCTTCGTCACTCCCCCTCCCAACAAATGACATTTAACGAAAAACAAAGGACGTCATTGAAGACGTCGAAAATACCCTTTCACTTAAGTTCTACACCCCAAGAACGGAAAGTTCGTACCAGAGATCCTGTCTTTCACAAGGTGCACTTATAGGTTTCTGACCGGGTCTCAAAACGGGAAGACTGAGAGTGCCTTTAATTGAGACCAGAACGATCACATACGAAATTTTTTTTTTTTTCGAAGAGAGAAATAAAAACACCCTTGGACGTAGGGTATTATTACTACTAAGAGTCACCCGCGTTGTACTTTCGTTTAATTGGGAAATTTAATGTCCCTCGTCTCTCGTCATTTGAGTAGGACTACACTTCGACGAAGAGAAGGAGGAAAAGCGTGTCGGGTCTCGAGGAAAATTCCGTTACTTTATTTACAGACGACCGTCCAAGCTTCTCTCAACTTAGAGAGGTGGACCGACACTGACTGTATTCCAGTCATTGTGTTCCAGTCTACCTTCCTATAACTGATCCCCTATTCTCTGAGCAGTACATTTCTTCTTTCCTTAATTGAAAACGACTGAGGGATCAGATTGGATCCGGGAGATGTATGTCATACAGTAAGTTCCGAGTCAGAGCGGGACACTCCTTGATAAAAGGAATAAAAGAGTCACTCGTTCAACTCTAGAGAACTTCAAGTCAGTAGTGATACCAAGGTGAAAGTAACGTACCGTCTCGGACCCTTACACTTGTGTCCCGAGACCTAAGGTCTTTATAACCTTAACAAAGGGCCTAAGGATCTGACTAGACGATTAAACATCCGTCTCGGTGAGGACATACGATACGGACCGTGGGTCCCGGAGTACGTAATTAGCAACGTCTTTACTTGCTTGTGTAAGTATAGTGAATTCAAGTGTCTAGAGTCGTTCTTCGGTTTAATAAAAATTACCGGTAAAGGGTACAGTGCGCCCCTGTATATAATGTTTATTATATACGTACCCCTAGATACTAGTTTCGTCTATCACTGCGTATACCTAATCGGGGAGGACAAGAGAAATTTCCGAATGAGTCACCACAAGGGTATAGAGAAAACTTTCAAGTTTCCCCGAGTGAGGAGAGACCGGAGGTTTAGTCCCGGTGTCATTTTCCTCGACCTGTCCTCAAAGGACCTCCAGGTCTCCATCTCTGAGGTACGAAGGTGACGTCCTCAAACTAGAGGTAAGGACCAGTCCCTTGATTCTAGAGCATACTGTGTGACACACCGTTGAGGGGGGGGGGTTTTTTTTAATTAAAAATTAACATTTAACTAATCAATTTTTCCGCAACCACAACATTAGTAAATATGCTCGTCGAATGTACCCAAAGGATCGTCGTTTTCTCTCTTTCTTTTCAACGTGTACTCTAGTCCCGTCACTATACCCAAACAATAGTAATACATATGAAGTCCTCGAAAGTGAAAGTGAAAAGTGAAGGTACGTAACCTCTTCCTTTACCGTTGGGTGAGGTCACAAGAACGGACCTCGTAGGGTCCCTGTCCCCTCGGACCATCCTCCGGCAGATACTCCGACGTGTCTCAGTCGTCGTACAGTCGTCAGTGTCTGTACTGACTTCACTGAATCGTCGTCGTCGTCGTCCTCCTCCTCCTAGTGACGAGTTGGACCTGGGCTGTCCTTTTTGTTAATTTATTTTTTTTTTTCAGTGCCAAGACACTGGGTCTTCGTAATCTTTTACCGTACCTTAAACGGAAGACGTTATTCTTTACTCCAGTTACAGAGACGAAACAACTAAAACCATACCTAAACAGAGTAACCTTAGAGATTGTTACGGGGACGGGACCTACTATTTACCTTTATTTTGAGGATCTACTTATTCAATCCTTCTGTGTGTGTGTTTGTGTCTCTTTGTTACCTTTTAGTCACGATGGTCAGGGTGCACGAATCAGAGAGTCAGCACAGGCTGAGACCCTACGGTACCTGATATCGGATGGTCCGAGGAGACAGATACCTTGAGAGGTCCGTTCTTATGACTTTACCCAACGGTATGGGAGGAGGTCCCCTAGAAGGGTTGGGTCCCTAACTTGTGTCCAGAGGACGTAACGTCCGTCTAAGAAATGGTAGACTTGGTGGTCCCTTCGGGGTATCCCTCACTACTTAATCTTAGAGTTCGTCTTAAAACCGTTATTACGATGTTTGTCTATATTTGTACAGGAACACATAAGGCGATGTAAAAATTGAAGATGGTTTTTTTTTTTTTTTACTGGAATTTACAGACTTTCTTTCGTCTCTAGAATTTTAGAAACTGGAGTAAAAGATTTTGTTCCTTACATTCATTCACAATCAGTGAGTCAGTACGACTGAGAAACACTGGGGTACTTGACGTCGGGTGGTCCGAGACGACGGGTACTCTAAAAGGTCCGGTTCCTATGACCTCACCCAACGGTAAAGGAAGAGGTCGTCTAGAAGGGTTGGGTCCCTGACTTGGACCCAGAGGCCGTGACGTCCGTCTACGAAATGGCTGACTCGATGTTCCCTTCGGAATTTTGACTTCTCGACTCCACAAACTTAGTAAGTGTACACCGTCTTTCTATACAGGGTAGTCAAATAGAAGTGGAGAAAGTAACGAACCGTGAATCTCTCGACGGAGGTGGGGACTAAAGATACCCCACATTGTACTCCATATTGTACTCTCTAGTGGACCAGGTCACCAAGGACTTCGAAAGATGAGTAACTTTAGGGACCTTTTGAAGTTTTTTATGACACACAGACGGGGCGGGGTCTCGACCTTAAATAACCAAACCTACACCGTATCCGAAACGCTAAAAATTTTCTAAGGACTCAGTAAGATTACACGTCTGTTTAGATCCTTGGCAGTCGGATCTGAGGAACCTGGAGTAAAAGAAGTGGTCATCTCACCTACACACCCAATTTCTGAACTCCCACACCTCATTATTAGTCTCACGAAGGACTACCTCCAAGAACCCTTATGGACAGAAGAGTCGAGAAACACTTTTTGGTTTTTCCCAAGAGACTATTTTAGTGAAACTCTTTGGTATATATTTCATGTAACCAACTTATCATTAACATAATTCCTTACTTGGGTAGTTAGATAGTTGGGTCTTGACTCTCACGACCAAATCCAAGAGGGAAGGGGTGGGTGTTCGACACTTAGTGACCTGTGGTGAGTGGAATGGTCCTGAGTCAGGAGTTCACTCTACACGATAAGGTACTGGGGTACTGGTCTTCTAGAGACCCTAGAGAAAACAAAATCCTAAGGTACTCAGTTTCCCTTGGTTACTAGAATAGATTGAGAGAGTTCTGATGTCTTAACCCCCTCCCACGAATTAACCAGATTAAAATGTTACTTAGTAGTAATCCGGGGTTCCGTTACATCGACGTCTGACACTAAGAAGAGAGATCACCAATTCCGAGTAAAATAAGGATTTTCGAAAAATTTTATAATAGAAGGAATGACAACGTTTATTTCTGTCGTCTCGGAGTCTGTTCGACTAAGTATCGATGTCAAAGAGTCCGAGTATTGATCTCTACTGTTAGCTGTGTTCGAAAGGAAACGAAAGTCGAAAGAAAGACGGTCGTCTGACAGACCTGGAAGGGGTCCGACAGAGACCCGTAAGTACTTACGTCGTAAGTGAGTCGACTTTTAGGTTTCACTGATTGCCCACCTGTTAAACCCGACGGACGTCAACGTACATTACAGGAGAATACGGTAAATAGGGGAAAGGGGGTAAATCGGGTCTTTACCCCTGTCGTGTATTTTACGTCGCTCCGATCATCCTTAAACCACTGTCACCTCTGTATTTTATGTCTTCAGACCGATCAGGACACGTGGTAGACACATAACTGCCGAGTGATCATGTGTCAAACTCTTCACAACGGAGACTCGACTGTAAAAGTACGTTAGAACACTTAGTAATTTGATGGACATTCAATTAGTCAATAAAACTCTTATTTCTTAGAGGGACTTACGAAATCTAGTCGGAAACCGTTTGATACTGAGTAACCGACTAAAGACGGGTGTCTGACAAAAACATTTATTTCAAAATAACCTTGTGTCTGTGTGAGTAAACAAATGCGTAACAGATACAATCAAAACGCGTTTTCACCGTCCACTTATTAACGTTGTCTTTGATACTATAACGTCCCGGACTTTATCAATGACAGACTACGTAAGGACAACATCTAAAGTATGTACAACAACCTATACTTGTACAAAAAAGTAAGTGAATAAGTAAAGAAAGAAGGAAGTATGTCAGTCAGTGAAGTGTCTATAAATTATCAGTTTCGTTACTTTATTTATACTATACCTTATATTTTTTCGTATTTTATTATATAAGAGGAAAGTTTTGTATGGACCTGTAGTTATCAGTAAAAACAACGGTAATGAATGTCCCGAAGGGACCACCAAGCCTCGAAAAGTGAAGGTGAAAGAAAGTGAATGGATGTTTTAGAAATTTAGAGTGTGGACCGGGAAGTCCTCCTTTCCTTTTCGTACGCGTACTGGACGGATACAAAAGATGGATTAATTCGACCAGTATTATACATGTTTAACATCCTTTTATATTCGCATATATTTAATATTTTAAAACGTTAGAATTCAATTTCCCCTGGTGAGGAAGATCAGACTGGAGGGATCTGTTAGAGTTCTTTGATCTCAACTACTATTTAGATTCAACATATTATACCTCTACTTCCTTAGAACCGAGAACACGACAGTAATATTCTATTTGTATATGTATATATTCGTGTATATTTACACACACACATACGTGTACATTTGTTGGGCATTATGTATTAATAAGTGTCGTACAAAAATTTACAAAGTTGTACGATCGAATAAAGAGGGAAAGTCCTGTTGGTAAGGGCTTATACTAAAGAGAAAAACATCAAGACCGTCCCTGTTTCGTTCCTTTGTGTTCTCTTCAAAACAGGCCCCTAAGGAGTGAACTCCCCCTCCTCTTCTGAGGTTCGATTGTGTCAGGACACATGAACAAAGGACTTCGATATTCCACGTAACCTTTATTACTGCCCCAACCAAATTAACACTCCGTTTGTAAAAAAAGGGATCTGTTGTCGTCTAGACTATGGACTTTCACACTTTTAGTCTTCGACTTAGATTAAGTCTTAATTTATATTTGACGAGTAACAATGTCTGGACAAATTCGTTATGACAAAGATGTTTAGTGAGGGTTCCTTATCAAAAATTTGAAAAAAAAAAATTTAACCCCATATCGACTAATTGTTTCAACACTATCAAAGTCCACTCGTCCCTCCCCTGAGTCGGTATGTGTATGTGCATAGGTAAGAGGGGGTTCCAGGGGAGGGTAAGTCCGACGGCGTTTTATACCTCGTCTAAAGCGACACGATATCACATCTAAACACAACCAACAGGTAAAATCTATCTCGTCACACACGTACAGATAAGGTTTGAGGGGTTGATAAAGGAGGGGGATAGAAAGGGGAGTCGTTGGTATTTAAAGAAGATATTCAAACACTCAGAGAAAGGTTTCTTAGGAATTTACACACATACCTCTCACATTAAGATGTTACCTACCTAAGAATCGGAGTTACGTCGTTTAGGTTATTAGCATTGTTATTAATAATATAGGTAGTCTATAACGAAGAGATGACAACTCTAGATTATGAGAGGTTCGACTACAGAACAATGGTTAAACGACTCATGGTTAAAGAAAGTAATAAGATTCAGTAAGGTATAATCCTAAAAAATACTCGATCTAGTCTAATGATGACCAATCTCCCAACGACCTTTCACGTTTCATTTCACGACCTTAAAAGTATGGTACAAAATCACCTCACTCATGTACCGTCTCCTTCTATTTAAATTCTATCTTCCCCTCCGTTTAAATTAAAACGGGAGGATGAACGGTACACATCTTTAATAGGAGTCACGCACCCTAAGAAGGGGGACCCCCTTGTCGTGGTCTTGGTGGAGGGTGGGACAACTCTTGACTCTTAGTCCTCTACCTGTCTCAGAAACGAAACGAGTAGCGCGAGACACGAGAGTCCCCAGACGGACACAGTCTTCACAAGACGTTCAGTCACCCTCAAGACGAGACCGTGTTCAAAACGTTCTACTCTTTACCCAGAGACACCAATTCTTTGCAACCGTACTTCGAGGTCGATACTACCTTTTCAGACTCTCTCCGAATTCGAGGTTAAGACGCAGTCCTCCCTTTTTCGTCTCCTTTCGTATACCAGCGTATAAATTGACAAACGTTCATCTAAGAAAGAAAACGTTTATTTCAGACGTAATTGGTTTATTCCTGAAGGGATCAGGAAAAGCTAGAACTAGGAAATGTCAAAAATCTCGTTTGTCACAAAAGGTGTCTTGAACCGTCACTGTGAGGTGTTGAAGGGTGGAAGGGTGAATCTCTGAACCTCTCTCTTTTCGTTTAGGTGAGACGGATGGTGGTTGTCTCCCGCATTCGTCGACTTTTTCACCAGAGTGCTTGTTTGGTAAAACACGGACCCCCTGTTATAAGAGTCCCATGTAGTGAATAGAGTCGGACAAAGAGTATGATCTCGTGATCGAAAATTCTTGGTCTTCGGTAGGAACAAGTTATCGCACTAAAACGATACTAGACAGTAAAGTCAAGACCAGAGAAAAAGGAAAGGACAGGGATTTAAGAGTGTCGGTTGAGACGATGGCCCAGAGTGGGTGTACGGGTCAAGGCCTATTGGGACCTTTGTGGTATAAAGGGCTTTAGATTCTACAGTATTTAAAAGTCTGTCTGGTAGTCAAATCATTATGACCTTTTCTTATGATGTAATTCACATGAGTGACTACTATTTTACGTAACGTCAAAGGTTTGATAAAACCCAATTTTTAGTTACCAGTGACGTATTGACTATTTATTCCAAACCGTCGTCATAGTCAGGATTTAGGTCACTTTGAACATTGACTCAACGTGACTAGTGTCTACCCGAACACGAAGACTCAGGGGTCTCACCAATTAAGACAAGGACTTCATCCTTCGAGACCGAATTCATAATGTTGTCAATTGAGAACCAAAACGACAATGATTGGGACGAAGGGACATTTCGACCCAAAGTGAGACGTGAGACTGGATTACAAGATCCTGTAACACGGAACAGTCGAATAGGACTAGACCAGAAAAAAAGGAGAGTATGTTAGTTCTCTTGAATACGGGTTCCCACTTCGAGGGGTTTTATTAACGGACGAAGGATTCTCATAAGTTCCTATAGGAGTAGTCACGACTCCAACCAGAGGAGAGATCCTGTAAACCCAAAAGTTTTAACGGATTTAGTCATTAAGAGGTGGGACCCAACATGTACCCTCAGTAACTTTCTCGAAAATCTTTTATAGTGACAGATTCGGAGTGAGGAGGTTTAGACTAAAAAAAACAAGATCACACCTCGGTTTTGAGTACTACTAAAAAAATTTCATGGGTCTACTAAGATATATACTGATACCAAGAGAAAAACCTATTATAAACACATATTCCGTTTTACGTATCTTTTGTATACAGGAACTGGGTGTTCGACTACGTTCTTACATTCTTTTTCATGTTAAATATTTATAGTTTGTCTGTTTTCTTATAAAGGGAGAAGATACTTTATTAGACCAAGGTATTCTGTTATTTAAGATATAGAGATTAAAATATATAAATATAGGTCAAGAAAATGACGACTAAGTCCCTAAGTTTAGGGAAAAGAAAGAAGATATAGTATAAAAAAAACTAAGTTGTCAATTAAAAAATTTAAATAAATAAAATTAACCTCCGATTAATGAAATGTTATAACATCACAAAAAACGGTATACAACTGTACTTAGTCGGTACCCACATGTATACAAGGGGTAGGACTTGGGGGGAGGGTGGAAGGAGGGGTTTGGGTAGGGAGTCCCAGCAAGGTCACGTGGCCGAGACTCGTGGGACAGAGTACGTAACTTGGACCTGGTCACTAGATAAAGTGTATACCATTATATGTACAAAGTTACGATAAGAGAGTTTAAAAAATCTTTCTTTTAGAACTATTTAAAATCTCGAAACAAATTTCAATAAATCGTCATAATCGAGTATAAGAAATTAACGGTTTACAGTTCCTGACAAGTGTATAGACATAAATTCAAACGTAACAACTGTTGAGTAAAGTAAATATTAAAGGAAAATTTTTAGTCATTGTTTCCTTATACATAGCCCTCCAATCCCGAAGGGACCATCGAGTCGACCATTTCTTATACGGACGTTGCGTCCTCTGGGACCAACCTAAGGACCCATCCCTTCAAGGGGACCTCTAAGATCCCGAAGAGACCACCGAGTCTGTCATTTTTAAGACGGACGTTACACCCTCTGGACCTAAGTTAGGGATCCAACGCTTCTATGGGACCTCCTTCCATACTGTTGGGTGTGGTCATAAGAACGGACCTCTTAGGGGTACCTGTCTCCTCGGACCACCCGATGTCAGGTACCCCAGTGTTTCTCAGTCTATGCTGACTCACTGATTCGTGTCGTGTCGTGTAGTCCTCCAATATGTTACGATGTCTCACCATACTATCTTTACTATGATTAAACTTTTTCGTCACAAATTTTACACACGGTTTCTCAACTGTCTGCCTCACTACTTCCCGATCTTTACTTCCTGATCCTGTTGATTGTAAGATGAATTTTAATAGAACAACTCCCTGAGTATATAAAGTCATTAAATTTTTCAGTAAAAAGTTGTGCAACTAGTAGAATTCTCAAAGTAATCTTCTGTCTGGAGTCCCAAATGCCAAACTATAGAGAGTTACTATTCTGTCTAGTTACCACACTAGATAAACGACATGGTCTTAAAGTTAGGGGAACTTATCAAAGGTTCTCGTTGAAATGTCAGACGATTTTATACAAGAACTCACATCTTTTCTCCGGAGTTAGGCGGTGAAGGAACCGTCAGATGTGAGAAAGGAAGGTGGGTTTCTACTTTAACTCAGGGAATGGGGAAATCAAATCCAACCTGAACGAAAGCCGGTTTTCTCCTTTCTTCAATTGGAAACTAGGATGGTGGGTCTTTATAGGAAGAAGACCAGACAGATGAATCTAAAGTAAGAAATACATATCTTTACACAAAAAGAGGTATATCTGTATCTAATATATATATAAAGGGTTTACTATCATGTGACACGGATCACAAAATATTCAATAAAAAATTTTTTTGTACATTGTTTCATAAAATTGCACTTTCACTTTCAGTGAGTCAGTGTTCCTGAGATGACAGGTTCCTTAAGAGGTCCGGTTTTATAACCTGACCCGTCGGAAAGGGAAGAGATCCCCTAGAAGGGTTGGGTCCCTAGCTTGGGTTCAGAGGACGTGACGTCCGTCTAAGAAATGGTCGACTCGGTGTTCTCTTCGGGTTCTTACGACTTCACCCATCGGATAGGGAAGAGGTCACCTAGAAGGGTTGGGTGCTTAGTTTGGTCCCAGAGGACGTAACGTGCACCTAAGAAATGGTCGACTCGATGGTCCCTTCGGGTATAGTCATAGTCAAGTCAAGTCAAGTCAGTGAGTCAGCACAGGGTGAAACGCTGGGGTACTTAGCGTCGTGTGGTTCGGAGGGACAGGTAGTGGTTGAGGGCCTCAAGTGAGTCTGAGTACAGGTAGTTCAGTCACCATGGTAGGTCGGTAGAGTAGGAGACACCAGGGGAAAAGGAGGACGGGGGTTAGGGAGGGTCGTAGTTTCAGAAAAGGTTACTCAGTTGAGAAAGGTACTCCGCCGGTTTCATGACCTCAAAGTCGAAATCGTAGTAAGGAAGGTTTCTTTACGGTCCTAACTAGAGGAAGTCTTACCTGACCAACCTAGAGGAACGTCAGGTCCCCTGAGAGTTCTCAGAAGAGGTTGTGGTGTCAAGTTTTCGTAGTTAAGAAGTCACGAGTCGAAAGAAGTGTCAGGTTGAGAGTGTAGGTATGTACTGGAGTCCTTTTTGGTATCGAAACTGATCTGTCCGGAATCAGACGTTTCATTATAGAGACGAAAACTTATACGATAGATCCAACCAGTATTGAAAAGAAGGTTCCTCATTCACAGAAAATTAAAGTACCGACGTTAGTGGTAGACGTCACTAAAACCTCGGGGGTTTTTATTTCAGACTGTGACAAAGGTGACAAAGGGGTAGATAAAGGGTACTTCACTACCCTGGTCTACGGTTCTAGAAGCAAAAGACTTACAACTCGAAATTCGGTTGAAAAAGCGAGAGGAGAAAGTGAAAGTAGTTATCCGAAAAATCAAGGAGAAGTGAAAGACGGTATTCCCACCACAATAGACGTATAGACTCCACTAACTATAAAGAGGGCCGTTAGAACTAAGGTCGAACACAAAGAAGGTCAGGTCGCAAAGAGTACTACATGAAACGTATATTCAATTTATTCGTCCCACTGTTATGTGTCGGAACTGCATGAGGAAAAGGATAAATGGTGTTTTACTAGTAGAGATTTTTGACATAACATAAAGTACAATAGTGTGGTACTAAATAACTTGTTTATGGAGACAACGACCTGTAAATATCACGTACGTGTTTATTTTATGTTTATTTTATTTGTGTTTCCCGTACGCACGAGTCCACAAAGTCAACACAAACTGAGACACTGGGATGGCTGACATCGAACGGTCCGAGGACTCAGAGAGGTCCGAGAGGTCCGTTCTTATGACCTCACCCAACAGTACGGGAGGAGGTTCCCTAGAAGGACTGGGTTCCTAGTTCGGACGTAGATGACACAGAGGACGTAATTCCCGTCTAACAAGTGACGACTCGGTGGTCCCTTCGGACTTTGTGTTTCTTTTGAGGGTGTAAAGGTTGCTCATCTGACCTTCGTTCACAAAAACCGAGAAAACTGAGATAAAGGAATCTACAAGTCTTTATCAAAGTGTACTCTAAACCAAGTTAAAAGAGAAGACATATTTATTGAGACACTTTATACAAGCACAGTGTTCTAACACGTAAATTCACGTTAAAGAATACTTTCGAAGGTTCTTAACTCTAACAACCCATTTTCACGTACTTCTAAAACTTCTGTAACGTGTTAACGAACATTTTAAATTCAGTAAGATGTAAAGGAAATTCCCCTATATTTTCAAAGGTTTACTTAGTCTAAAACACAAATAAGAACTTTCTAAATATTTAATATAAGAAGATTCTAAAACACTTAAAATAGAATTTTAAAAGTAAAGTAAGGTAACTACTCTCACGAATATTATAAAAGGATTGTTACAAAGATACAATACCCATACTGTTGAGTAAGAAATTACTACAACTAATAAACCCGGAAGAAAGGAAAAAAGAGAAAGTGAAAAAAGTAATTAAAAGGTATACAAAATTTTAAAACAGAAAAGTTTCTTAGTTCAAAGGTGTCATAATCAGAGAAGATAGGACAAGAAGGTAAAATTAACGAAAGAAGATAAGATACTTTCAAATAATTGAAGAACATTACTTACAGATCAAATAATTAAAAGTCGGAGATAAGAAAAGAAATAACTAAAAAAGGAATCAGGATAGTTACTAACTCTCTCTATACTATTTGGTGTCCCGTGTACCCTAGAATCAAGGGGAAAACGACAATAAGTCAGTGATTCAACACAGACTCAGAAACACCGGGGTAACTGACTTCGTACGGTCCAAAGGGACAGGAAGTGATAGAGGACCCCAAACGATTTTAAGTACAAGCAACTGAACCACTACAATGGAGTGTTTGAGTAAGAGACAGTGAGGGAAAAAGAAAACGGAAGTTAGAAAGGGTCGTAGTCCCTCTGAGAAAAGGTCAACTCAGTAGAGAAACGTAGTCCACCTGTTTCATAACCTCGAAGTCGAAGTTGTACTCAGGAAGGTTCCTTATAAATTCCAACTAAAGTGAATCCTAACTGACTAAACTAGAAGAACGAAGTTTCCTGAGAGGTCTTAGAAGAGGTCCTGGTGTTAAGCTTTCGTAGTCAAGAAGTCAAGAGTCGGAAGAAATAACAGGTTGAGAGTGTACACATGTACTGATGACTTCTTTGATATGTAAACTGATCTACCTGGAAACAACCGTTTCACTACAGACACGAAAAATTATATGACAGATTCAAATAGTATCGAAAAGAAGGTTCCTCGTTTACAGAAAATTAAAATACCGACGTCGGTTCCAGACGTCACTAAAACTTCGGGTTCTTTTATTTTAGACAGTGACAAAGGTGAAAAAAGAGAAGATAAAAGGTACTTCACTAACCTGACCTATGGCACTAGAATCAAAAAACTTACAACTCCAAATTCGGTCGAAAAAGTGAGAGGAGAAAGTGGAAGTAGTTCTCCGAGAAATCAAGGAAAAGTGAAATGATGGACCCTAGTTTTGACGTGCAGGACGTAACCTACCACTTCACAATTGGTGACCTGAAAGTCCCTTCAGGACTACTCACAGTAAAACGAACATAGATAAAACCAAGAGAATAACTGATACGGAAGAACACGGAGGTAGTTAAAGACTAAATGCATAAAACTTAGAGATGGTAATCTACGTACCTATAAATTTTAGTAACATAGAAGGATACTTAACTCAAACAATAGTAATATTTTCACTGAAAGATACAGAAAACGGAATCCAGATGACATAACTTATAACATATCGATGTGGTCGATAGGAAACAAAGTACGAGTGTATTATGAAAAAGAAGATAGAATAAAAAGATGTTAACTTAGGTCTTGATGTATCCCACACGTGACGTGTTGAAGTCTCCTGTAGAAGTATTTTATAACATACTAATGGGGAGGAGATCCTTAATACGACACGTGGTCAAAAGGAATTTTAAAACTAAGATCACCTATAAGAAAAGAAAATTGACAGGTCTGATACACGAATGTAAATTTGTCAATGAAAACATGAACACAAAATTTATATTGTAGAATAATGAAAATAAAAGAAAGGATGGAGAAAACGAAGTAAAAGGAGAGACGAAGAAAAGTAAAAAATTAAGATTAAAAAGGAATATGACAGAACCTTTGATACGACAGGTAAATTTTCTTACGTGTTATACTCTCAATACTCTCAATTCAAAATGACCCCCTTTTTACTTCTGACGTTGGTCCCGAGACTATTTGGAACCAAAAATGAAAAATTTAGATCGTTTGTATAAAAAAAATCCTAGACACAGATTATCAAGGTTACACATAAACGAAAAGAAAGAGGGACAGAAAGAATTTGAAATTAAAAAAGAACAAAGAACAAGTACCAAGGAATAAAGAAACCCACCAACCTTTAGAAACACAAGGAGTAATTAAGAATGTCTTCGTAAAATTACAGATACTCTCGTCGCAGAAAGAAGTCACTTTTAAACGTGATGAAGAAGGTAGACGAATAATAACAATGGTTCCGATCACGATGGGATTAGACTGACATAAGGAAATGGACTGACACAAAACAGAATTTCCCGTGGTTCTTAACGATTAAACAACCGTTCAGGTAAGTATACGGTAGAGAAAAAACGAATGGGAAAAGGATTCAAAAAGAGAAACCCAGGGATTAATTTAACTACTACGGTGTCGGGTTCTTCCGAGACCCGAACCAAAGAAAGGAACTATAAGAACGTTCTGATTTTAAGAGTTTTTGTCTCAAGTAAAACTGTAAAACAGGTAAAACTGTTTTAGTTCGATAAGAAACGGACATAGAAAGGGTTGTTAAAACGGGACCACTTAGAAATAATAAAATAGTGAAGGAACTGAAATATTCTTAAGAGAATTTGATAAAATAAGTCTTAAAAGAGTAATAAAAGTTGTCTTTTCTTACTGTGTTTATTGAGTTAGACGATAACAATCTTTATCTTCATGATGGTAATATGAGAAGTATTCAATTGTCATAATTAGGAAACAGGAAAAACGGTATTTATAAAGAGGTCCGTCAAAAACGAGTAGAAAGGACAATCTTGACAAGTGTTTACCTTGTCTAACGAAGTACTCACTCACTTTCTACTCGGTGTACTTTCTTAGTGAGTGACTGACTTTCCGACAGTCTCTCCAACGTTTTTAGTAAGGACATTATTCGTTTTTTTTGAGTTTGATTTACTGTATACTTCACAACAGATTTAGTTTCTTACACCCTACGGAAAAAGAAGAAATTCTGATTAAAAGTAATTTGACCCAAAGAAAAAATATGTAAGACTTCTTCCTAGATAGATACTAGGTAGAGAAATCAGTTTTATAGATAATTAACGTAAATAAAAGACAAAACAGAACTTATACACAGAATGAGTAAAAAAAAATGTACACTTATCGAAGGAGGAATAAAACACCTATTTCCTACCGAAGAAGCACATATGGAAGAATTTGGAGAGTGTTGGAGGTGGGTAAAAAGAACGTACAATAACCTAGTGGTCTTTGACGATGTAAAAATAAACTCAACTTCGGAAATATTATTTATTCCACCTAAAAGATATACGAAGAGTACGTAATAGAATATATTAGGAGTATTGTTAAAATACTCCACAGTCAATCATAAAGATAAAATATCTACTGTTTTGATTCTTTATACCGCTATCTCATAGGTCTGGTGTCAGATCTTCACCACCCAGGAGGCCAAAACAGAGTTCTATAGACCGAGGTCTTGAAGGCATACATTAATTACGACACATACTTTAACAGTTTTCACCAATAGGTGAATGTTTATAAACCCACCCCCCCCCTCCCATTAGTTTTTTCTTGGTCACTTTTCTGTCGTCAGTTATCAACCTCTCTCGATCCAGAAAAACCGTTAACTTACTTTTGTCTTAGTAAATAAGAAACGTTAACGTCAGTTGTAAGAAGAGACACACAAACACACACACATACGAACGAACACATGTACTACCACTACAAACGGAGAAAAGAAAGTTGTCAAAAAGAATCGCTTTAATCTAAAGAAGTGTGGGAACAGGAGTAGTACGACACTCTTATCTGGACGTCCTTCTGGACGGGGAGGGACTGACGAGGTCCGGGTGAAGGAAGGGGTCGGACAGAGCGTATACTGCAAAAGGGACGTCAGGGTGGGAAAGTCGTACGAGGTTGGAACTGGAGTTCATAACTCCCTCATACGACTCGGTCTGGGTTCGTCCGCTCAAAACCGATGGTCGTGAAGGAGTTCTTCGGTCCAAGAAAAACCGAATTCGTAAGAAGAGGTAGGACCGGAGGAAAGAGGAACGGTCGGTCGGGAGGGAGTTGAGTGTACAGTACACTTAGAAATAATTTGGACACTACGAGAACAGTAGGCACATCAGCGGTAGTTATAGTTCTCGAGACGATGAGACCCTTCCAATGTTCCGCCGTCAGAGCGGGAAGGGACATCTGTAGTCTCCTGGCAAAACGACGTCCACATGTTTGGTTGCAAACGACACGAAAAAGAAGTGACATTTGTAGAAGGTAACTCTGACATTGTCCTCCCTTCTACGTCCCGTCTTGAAAAATTTCTTATTGTCTCGGGTTCCTGTGTTGTATTCGACTAATACCCAGGTTCTACCATCTGTTCAGTGAAAGGTGATCTGGAACTAGGGGTTAGTCGTTCTATTTACTGTATGGGTCTCCACGGGACTGTCAAGGTTCCGTCATTGTTTCTGGTTCCTCACCCGTCACCGGGTCAAAGACCTTTAGAGGTAGGGAAGGGGTTTTATCAACCTGATTAGGAGGGTCAGTGATCGTATACTTTAATGCGTCGGGTATTTTTGATTGGTACGATGTAAAGTGTGGGAGACACGACCGGGTGTGTGACAGACACCTCACGTGAAGAGAGATTTAGGTAAAGAATGGATAGTGAAACAGAGAGTGACTTAACAAAGACGTTACTTTGTAGTTCTTGGACTCACAGTAATCCAGGATTTAGGTCCATGGTACCCAAAGCCGACCCAAACTCAGGGGTGTTTACCGGAGTTCAGAGTTAGACTCCATTTGTCAAAGTTCTGGGACCAACTCGTCTCCTACTTGTCTTCCAGTGACATCCATAGGAGAGTAGGTCTTAATGACGATCGTTACTGGCATAGTGGGTCCCTGCACGGGTTCGGGTGTGAAGTCACACCAGATCTTTGAGATTACTAGTCGAAGATGTATTAGGAAACTTCAACCTTAGACCATGTGGTTTCGTAGTTTCGAGATGTCTGTCCTATTGAGTACTTTTCCGTCTGATCGATGAAGACTTAAACCCTCTTGTCCTCCGGAACTTTATCGAAATCTAAGGATATCGTACGTACCAAAAAGCGGTGGAACGTAATAATAAAGACAGGGATAGAAAAAAATCTCCTTAACTTCTACTAATATTCATTTACACCTGTTCCACTATAATAATGGTATAAAGAGGAAAAGAAAGGGTGGGGGTGGGGGACGTTTCGGGTTACGTCGTGGACCCTCGTGGACGTAAAGTTCGTGTTAGAGAACTTTCGTATCTACCAGTCTAGACTATCAAAGGAGTGTCACGTAGATTAAGTTGGGGGATGAACTGTTTACTCTTTTTTTTAGGTCGGTTCCAGTGCACTAAAGGAATCCCGTCATGTCTACGCTCTTAGACCGAGAGATCTGCGAACCTGGTTGTCCACGAAAAATATCCAGACTATGGTCTTCGTAGCTCGTACACTTCGTGACCTCCGGGACACCCCGGCAGTGGAGGGGCGTCACTGGGACCTGCTTCCCGTGAAAGGACCCCCTCAGTCCCACTTAGAGTGTAGAGGTAGAGCCAGGAACTTCACCCACTAGTCATCATTACGTAGACTCAAAGAGAAGGGTGAAGTCACACCAGATCTTTTTGACTTAAGTAGGTCCTGAACAAGTCTTCAGGAGAAGAGTCTCTTCGGAACAGAGTGCTAGGTACTATACACGGAAGGGACGACGGGAGAAGGGGAGTTATAAATTATTGACTGAAGACGACGACTGAAAAAGAGGTGTCGTGATTCATAGTAGACTACACAGCGTTTAAATAAAAAAGAAAGAGAGAAAGAGAGTTTGTAGTCTTTCTTAGGTTTCATTTCTTCTACGAACATTTCTGACTCTTTTGAAGGAACGATTATGATTCCAACAGACCACAACTAAATGTTGTGACATCTTTTTGTTCTTCTCAAGACCACCCTTCACCATCCATACCTCCTTCTTTCTCTCTTAATTCCATTTCGTTTTATGTCATTATTTTACAGTACATTTTCTTCAGTGTCTGACCGAGTGATTATTGTGACACTGATTCACTCCTAACCTTTGTGTCGCACTCTGCCTCTCGTTGACATAGTCGATAAATAACGACACTATTACAACATATTGTTGGGTGAGGGTTTGCGTCCGAGTTTCGTCGCTCAAAGTAACTCCGACCCGAGTCTACCCGGGTAAGTGTAGAGACCCCTATTGGTCGGTAACTGACTAACTTCCATCGGAACCGATCCTGTTACCCTACCTCACCGAGATGGTAGGACAGAGTGGGAGGTAGTCCGTAAGTCCTCTCCCACAGTACCACTGTCTGTCCGTGACTTACTCGTCATCCTTCGTGTCTCCCCTAGAGTTCGGATTCTTGTTTGTAACAGATTGGAGGTGACACCGGGTGCGTTCGGTGTCCTTGTCTCAGTTTCCTATCCCTTTATCTGGAGTGAAGGACTACGTTACCAAAAGTTTCTCCAGTCCGATCTCACTCCCTATGTCTTAAGTTCGGTATTGACGTTAAACGGTGTCGTCGAGACCTCCAGAAACCGTCATCGAGACCGAGTACCGTTACGGAGAAAACCTTCCACACTTATGAGGAGTACCTTGGACCTTGAAACCTTTGAAAGGTGTATGTCTCTACGGTACTACATGTCGTAATATATCTATCTGTCCATCTGTCTGTGTGTGTGTATATGTATATATCCCGAAGAGTCCACCAGGTCACCATCTCTTAGGCGGACAGTTCGTCCTCTATGAACAAGTCAGAGACCCAACCCTTCTAGGGGACCTCTTCCTTTACCGTTGGGCAATGGACTCTTTAGAGTACCTGTCTCCTCGGACCGCCCGATGTCAGGGACCCCAGCGTTTCTCAGTCTGTGTTGAATCGTTGATTTGTTGTTGACATATATATTATATATATAAGTCCCTGGTTATATATATATATATATCCTGGTTATCATATATATATATTATATGTGTATGTGTTAGTTAACGAAGAAAGTTGTGACAAAACAGTCGTCGAGTAGACTCACGTGAGAAGTTTCTATTACTCACTCCACTCAAAGTTCGAGTCACTTTTCCGTGACATCCCTTTTACATTGAACCCAGACAAAACCGTGGTAGTGCCCTATTGTGCTCCCTGGTTATATGTGTGCCCATTCCTCGCGAAGTTGCAGACCGTAAACGCAAGGAGAGATAGAAGAGGGAGGAGTTGGAAGTTGTTGACTTTGTTCCGATAAATAAGTAATTTCCCTGACACTGACGTAACCGAGTCTTAGAGTCTGTAGGAAAGTTTAGAAACCCCTCGTCGGGGTTAGTCAGAGGGGGTGTGTGAGGTTAGTTCACTGACCGTGGTCCCGTGTGGGACCCCGGGAACCCACAGGGAACTGGAGGAATATTAGTCCGGGTCTGGGTTAATGAAGGGTAGTGGGTTGGTGGTCGTAGGGAATCTTCAGGAGACGAATCACATCTGTAGTAGTAATGAATTTCTACTTTTTGCAGGACACCCGTGGAGACAAAGGAGAGACGTTCGTATAGTTAAATCCGTTTTTTTATTTTTATTTTATATTTTTTTCGGTTTCAGAACGAGTAGGGGAGGCCTCCCCTTAAGGTCAGAGAGTCTCTTGGCGGGACTGGGAAGGAGGGTTGAAGAGGTGGGTCGTCTCCTCCGCCTTGGTCGGAACCTCTCCTTTGGCAAAAGGACAAGGTGACAGACATTCGTGTAAAAGGTTTAGTCGGGACTGAAAAGTCAAAGTCTTTCGGAGGTGCAGGTTTACTCCGGGGCACAACCTGGTCGGAATGCTGCATGAAGGATGACGAGCGACCACTTTACAAATAGTCGGACTTCCCTTTACCGTCTCCATGTCCCGTCGCTCCCTCGTCCGTGTGTCAACCGACTACGTGTCCGAACCGAGTCCCGTCGGACTCCCCGCCCGCCACTAAAAGGTACCTGACAATAGTTGTCCTTTAGATTCACGTAGGGTACGTCGCCCTCTAAAACCGCTTAGAGAGCTTTGTTTGAAAACTCTCGGGAATCCTATTGACAGTGAGTGGAAGGTCTGAGTAATTAGTAACTGTTCGACTACGATAGGTCAATCCTAGTTCACTTCTCTCCGGTAGTTTCTGTGCAGCTCAGAAACCTCGACCGTGGTTTGAGGTCTTTGAGGTCACTCTCTGTGTTACATTCGAGTACGCGGTCTAATTGAGGGTCGTGACACTGACACACAACAGACGCACTCTCTCTCTCTTCTGATTCCTTCAGTGTGTCGAGACTCTAGTTTGTGAACTTTGTAATTGAGAGTTCAGAGAGGGAAGATGAGGGTAGAAGTCACTCTTATATACTGGGACAGACCCCGTTTATCTCACTCTTCCACCCCCTCTGTACCTTTGTCTATTTCGATGTCCCAGGACTCAAGGACTGAAGGAGTCTCTGGTTCCACCTGGAACTTTCTGAACTAAAAAAGGGGGTAATTGTAAATACTTCGGACTGCACCGACATTACGAAGAGTTTACGGTCGGCCAAAGGTCAGTCCTAAAAGGTTCACGTAGATTAACGGGTGAAATAGTGTCCGTGATAGTCCACTTACCGCGAGGTGGAGGCGGGTCGGACGGACTCCAGCTGTGGTCCTGAACAGTCCGTTACCTAGGGTCTCGGTCTCACCCCCGGGGACCGGGACGTAAGGACACACTCCCACCGCCATTTGGGACGGTAGACGGTCCTTCTAGTCTCGTCCCGGACCGAGGACCTACGCGGACTCACTGTGGTGACCCTTCCGAAATTCTACACTGACCTCTACACTGACTTTCGAGAATTTCTCTGTTCCTCGGAGAAAGGCGTCGTTGCCCCCTTGGCTCTACTTGCGACTTGTAAACGAAAAGGAGAAACTACTACCCATTACTGGATAAAAATATGCAACCACTTATTACGATGAACTGTTAATCTTTCACGAGGTCTCAAATTTAACACGAATTTAGGTAGGAGAGTTCTCGGAGTCTCGATGAGTTTTCTTACTAATAGTGGTCAGGGTATCAACTCTTTCTTTGGTTCTACCTCGAACCGATCCACTAAACCGAGTCCGGCGTTTTGAATCAGAAGTCTGAGGAGATTTGTAGGTAGGAACTGAAATGGTTCTAGAAGAGGTCTTCACGAAAACAATTGACATCGAAACCCTCATACACAATAGTAAAACATGTACATATGGAAAATCACATTTAGAAATGTCTTGTCTAGGACTTTGGACTATGGGATTCGTTCTGTTTTGTGTTATTTTGTGGTTTTGGTTTTCTCTTATTATTAGGAGAATGAATAGGTTGAGTTAACCAAAAGTTTCCTTGATTACCCTTCGTATTTATTTTCCTCCCACTCAAGGATTGTCGTACTTAAATAGTGGTATTTATTAGTAAATAACTTCAAAAATTACCTCATTCAACTTTAAAGTCTGGTTGAGGTGTGTTCTACCCTTCTCGTTTCCACACTGAACTTTATAAAACCCCCGAACCCTTTAAGAAACTCAAACTACCGGATTCTAAATTCGTCCGTCGTTTCGGTTCCTAGATTTGGACTTTAGTATATTGTGTGATACATACCCTACAAATAGAGAATCACTCAAAAGTGTTCCTTTTATGACAGGAATTCGACTCTTTCTCTTCTCCTCCGTCAAAACATCCACCTCTACCACTGTTAGGTAATTCACGGACTCCCAGTTGTAAGTTCTCTCAAAGGGGTCGTCCGTGGTGGGGAGAGACGGAGTAAACATTGACTCTCTGTCCTAAAACGCAGTAAGTACGACGTGTCTTTTACCTACCACGTTTCTCTTGTTCTAAACTATGTTCCGGGTCACCCGACTTGATAAAAAAACTACTCAGAGTCGTTCAATGAACTACACGTATTGAAAGAGTAGAATTTTACAGTAATTCTTATAAATCAGACACCCCGACAGAATTCCTTATTACTCTTTGACATGAAACATTTCATGTCTTACGACAAGAAAAGTGGACTTTTGTCGAATCACAAAAAACCTTCAACACGACCCAGGAGTCCCTGACTTTTTCTTTTCCCGACGATACTAAAATGAGACGTAAGTCGGTGATAAACAACCATGAATCATATACGTTCCCCGAGACGATTGTGATGACTACAGGAGATTTGTCTCATTCTGTACAAGTACTGGTAACCTTCTAATTCAATCACTTCCAGTTTTAACAGTATATACAAACTCACACAGACATGAGGAAAGAAGGTTTTCAATAACTTCTCTTTAAATGTCTTACCGAACGTACACACAGACACAGACATGTATATGTGTGTTTATTTATCTAGTATAATGTAACACTATGTATAATACTGCTTTATTAAAATTTTCGGATAAATTATTATTGTATAAGACCCTCCCTCTAAGGTCTTTAAAATTATACGTATGAACCAAGAGGTGGACCTTGATAAATACGTATTTACAGTTTATAAAATATTATTATCAAGTCGTATATTACCGAACCTACTACAAAAAGGATTCACATGAAAAACCGTTATCACCTCCATTCACTTATCTACTTACATGAATTCACTGGTCCTTTACCTTTTCGACTGTTCAGTAACGTTCGTTGGTACTGACCACCTTACTCCAACCAAGTGGTGTTAATCTTTGTCATTCCTAAGATCTTTTTACGTACTTACCTACACCGTAGAAGGTCGGAAGTAACGTAGTGTCAGTTATAAAGTTTTGTGATCATTTTATGGTGGATACGAGTTTACAAACCATCTATTTCACTTTATTTCTCCCAAACGAAAAAAAGTCTGAGTCACGAACGGAGTGGAAAGGGACAATTCAACACTAGAAGTCTACTTATTGGTTTTACAGAAAAGAAAGAAGATAATCGTTTGGAAAGGGGTTTCTCAATAATAGTAACGAAAACTCTATGTGTCTCTGATACACTAGGTATGGTTATGAAACACATCTTGGTCATTTTCTATTCATATAAATTCTTTAATATACAAATAAAAGATAATATCTGTAAATAAATAAACTTTAAATTGGTCACATAATGAACGGACCCCGTCCCCTACCCCTCTCCTTTTTTGATTCTAAACCCCTAGTTGTCTATGTGTGATGATATATTTTTTATCTCGAAGGGTCTACCGAGTCGTCATTTCTTAGACGGACGGTTAAGTCCTCTACACCCCAAACTAGGACCCAACCCTTCTAGGGGGTCTCTTCCTTTACCGTTGGGTAAGGTCATAGGAAGATACCTTTAGGACACCTATTTCCTCGAACCACCCGGTACCCCAACGTCTCAGTTTGTACTGAATTGTTGATTTGTTGTTGACGTATGTATGTTATTTATTCGTTGTTCCCGGATGATGTATTGTTCCTTGATGTAAGTTATAGAATGTTATTAGATATTACCTTTACTTAAACGTTTTAATATATATATAATCCTATCTATATACATAAATGTTCTAATAAATATATGTATTGACTTAGTCAAACGACATATGGACTTTGATTGTGTTGTAACATTTAATTGACATGGAGTTTTTTTTTTTTTTTTTGAACGGACCCAATAATCAATTCTAGGAAGTATCCGTAACGAAAGTACGATTTCGTGTCCGGAGGGACTTTCTTAGGTACTTAGGACAGTAAAAGTTCGGACCTTAAAGTGTCTTTTGTAGGGTGGGGGCAGGCGTTGACGACCCCAGGAAGTAATGTCAACAATTGTGTAGTGCCTTTTGTGTTATTGTGCTGGTCTTACCTGTGAAGTCACAAAGTTCACCAAACTTTTTGTGACAGGAAACTAAGAAAATACTCCCAAGGTATTAAAGAACCCCAAAAGGTCGGCGAAAAACTAGGGACCGGGACGGTCAGAGAGAAGGGTCTGTCTTTGACCCTGGGATCTTCCACCAACACCATTTAATTATTCCTCTTTTTTATTTGTCTTTCGGAAAAGGGTGCACACAAAAAAAAATTTGAAACGTTTAGACAAGTGACATGTGAATTAAACCTCGAACGGTACGTCCTTACGACAGACCGAGAAGGTTAAGTAGTACAGAACACTACAATAAGGAAGGCATCTCTCAGGCGTTCACCTCGAGTGTCGTCCGCTCCCTTACCTACCAGGAGAGAGGTACAAGGGTGTAGGAAGGTCCTGTCGTCCCGTCGACGCGTCGTCGTTTCGTTTGGAAAGGTCCCAAAGATGACAGTCTCGGGTATCAAAATTATGGTAGATTGAATCACCATCCGTTTGTAAGACATTTATCGGTCTATCATTTATAAAGACAGAAACGTCCGGTATACCAGAGACAGTGTCACTGAGTTGAGACGGAAACACCGTACTTACATCGGTATCTATTATACCTTTACTTACTTACACCGACCCACGGTTATTTCGAAATAAATACCTATTTAAACTCAAAGGACATTAAAAGTACAGAGTATTTTATAAACTCAACAAAACTTAAAAAAGGTTGTTACATCTGTACTTTTTCTTAGGTATAGAACACTCCGGATACGTTTGTCTGTCACCGACCCAAGCCGGGTGTACGTCGTTTACAGGACTGGGGACCAGGATTTCGAAAATTGAGGTCGATTATGAATGGAAAACCTAAGGTGTTAACTACTGACTATCGAGGTCAACAAACAGGGAGTTTATGAAAGTCACAGATTTTACCTTCAACACTAAGAGATGACGACAACGAAGACACAGTCCAGAAGAGGTGGACTCTTTTTAAGTAAGTGTAAAAGGTATACATATCAATGATGTCGATCTCTCAACGGCTGATAAGAACCCATAAGAAAATAATGTGGGGTATAGGTTGGGTAGTAACATAAGATCCTTGACATGAAGGTTTTGTACAGAGTTTAGACGAATTAAGAGAGGTACATTAGGTTCGATGAGAATAGGTAATTGACTTAAGAATATTACTGAAGACGTAACTAGAGGGAAAAAGTGGACGATTCAGAAACGTCTGACTCTGTGACCGTAAAGAAGACTCCAATACCCATACGTCCTTGACACCTTGATATAGCTGTTATCAGTATCCATTTCATCTACAAAGGTAAGGACGGAAGAGTCACGTAAAACGTATGTCGTAGTCTTCACTTGAACGATTCTGTAAGTAGTATTTTAGTGAACTACCGAAAGAAAACGGGACCTCTTTATTAGGTTCTGAAGTTCATGAATGCATCAAGTGCCAAGACGGTTTCTGTTTCGCGTGCAAGTACAGGTAGAGAAGTGGTGAAGACGGCCGAGAGTGAGAACAAGTAATGTGAAGTCTGGTCGACTGAGGGGAAGATAAGGACGACGTATCCAACGGGAAGGGGTCGAAGTAGAAAAAGACGTAAAAGGAGAGACCTGAAGTCAACCAACATAAAAGGGTTAAGGCACGTTCAGACTGAGTAAGAGTAGTAAATTGGAAGGTGAATTAATAAGGAAGGGGGTGACTGGTGAAATGGGTTTCAGTCAGTCAGTCAGTCAGAGTTAGAGAAAACGGACCTACTAAAGGAAATATTCATTATAGGGTTATAAATTGTTAAAGTTAACGGGAAAAATTCGGTCAAGTAATAGACAGGAAGTATCTTTTATATTTACTATATTCCCATCTGTGAATAGAAATTCTCAGTGGTATAGTCTTCCGGGTCAGATTGTGCGTTGTCGATGTCTTCATAACTTATTTCCTACATCTGGTTAGGACACCGTATCAAAAAATTCACATACTTTTTAAGAGTACCTTTATAATATTTGACGAGAGTCTTTTTACTGTACCGTGTCAAGGGTAGAATAAAAATTTCGGAATTACATAAAAAGTTTATTAGATGGTGTGTGTGTGTGTGTTGAGTGTTCAGTGAAAACAATAAATCGTCATTCTCTTTACGTTCACCCCTCCCCGTTATGTCCCATCTCCTCATCTTCAGGTTCGATAATCCACAGTTTCTTCGACGTTCCTATATAACATGTCGTACCCCCTATATTGGTTATAAAATAATATTGATATCCTATACTCGAAGGGTCCACCAAGTCACCATTTTTCTTTAGGTGGAATGTTACGTTCTCTACTTCTACACCCAAACTAGAGATCCAGTTCTTATGGGCCGTCTCTTCCTTTATCGTTGGGTGACGTCATAAAAACGGACCTTTCAGGGTACCTGTTTCCTCGGACCGTCCGATGTTAGGTACCCCAGAGTTTCTCAACCTGTGGTGACTCGTATTTGTGTGTCTTTATCTTATATCGGAAATTTCAACACTTAGTGAGGCTACTGTTATTCAGTATTTGTAACATACCATTGATATGAAGTTATTTTTGTGTGTGTTTTCTTTATTTCAAAAAAAAAAAAAAGTATTTTTTTCTTTTCCTTTAGAATAGCGTAATTTTTTAAAACCGATGTCAAAAAATTCAACAAGAACTTTAGACGTGTCAATGTACCTTTACGAATTTACAGATTCCATTTCTCTCCTTTCGACCTACGACCTCAACTCTTCTAGTTAAATAAAGAATTCAATACGAGACCCCTTCCGTACACCCTCAAAACCAACTTATTGATAAAGAAGAGGTAACCAGTGTATAAAGAGATAAGATGAAAAAGACTAAAAAACTTTGTTGGTGAATTAAACTTCATACCAATTCGTTGTCTCCACTAAATTTTTTTACCGTATTACTTCCGACGTCGTACTCAACTTTAGGACTACCAGAGTAACTCTGGATACATGACAACTGGAGACTGGAGGTTAAAGGAAAAGACATTGTGTCGTAGGGTCTTATTCAAGAGTAATCTGGTAAGACTTCTGAACCTCTCATAAATTTTCCGGAACCGTATTATATACTGTGTCTAACCCATAGATATTTGTATTTCGTAATCAAACACACAGTGTTTATAAAGATTTCTCATTCAAGGTGTTCCACCTTTATTGAACACAAACATTATTTTATCTTTCTTTAGACCGACCTCGTTCCAAAACCGATAGTATTCAAGGATTCTATTGAAAAAGAGTGACCCAAGTATTAGGAGAGATTTACACATTCGGTCATAAAATATGTAATATAATATGATGTTACTGGTTGTCGAAGACTTTTGGTCGTTGAATACCGATGCTTCCAAATGTTTGCCAACAAAGAGTAAACCTAATATAAACCCGACACTGTCGAAGTGTAACTGAACCTTAGACGAGATGTATCTAAGAATAATAATCTTAGGTTCCTCTTTTTCGTTAAAGGAAACCCTGTATGCAAAGAGTATAGTCTTCTTTTTGTTTCTACCAACTTACTTTATTCAGAGATGTGAAGTCTGTTCCGTATAAATGAAACGAGTATAAGAAACCACTTCCGTTCAGGGTGTTTTGTCCGTCTCACCACAGTAACTAGATGTCTTCAATGTTAGGTTCCCTTCAGGGACGTTAAGTGTACCGTCGTCCATCTCTAAATATTAAGAACGTATTTTTTCCTGTCTCAGAACCGATATTATTTTTTATTTGGTGTTATTGGATTTAGTAAAAAAGATTTAATTTTTTTTTCACAGGAGGTTTGAATATACTTGATTAAGAAGGTGGACTCTATTTGGTCACAAATTGTCGTTTGTAACCAAACGCCTTGGTTATCCTACTCTGCAAATTACATTACCCTTTACTACTGAAAAATCCATTGTTAAAATTATCGTGTCACACTCGTAGATCAAAGGTCACTAAATATACCAAAAGTATCCAGATCAGTTTATCAACCTAAAACCAGCCCCTTTGTGACTAGTAATAAGAGGAATCTCTCGTCTGTTCGAGAGTCTTGACACAACAAGTACTAATGTAACTCGGGACTCGATTTCCCGAATGTAAGACGAAATCAGTTTGTTGTTACATAACTAATTTACAAACGGGTCTCAAATAAAATGAGTCCAATGAGTCTTAACAGACATAATTATCGGTAGTCTAACTTATACGGTGAGTACGTGACTTATTAGTCATTCGGTACCTTTTCCAGGAAAAGAGGAACACAATGAACAAAACGGTCTTATTTTTAATTGTTTACAAATAACCAAGAGAAATTCATCCCAGACAAAGTAAGTAGCTAGTTATAGACTCAGGTTAAAATAGGGTAAATCTTTCTTTACGTTATCCAAGAGGTCAAAAGTAAAAATTCAACTCTTTGACTGTAAGTTCCTCACCCAGAGTAAAAGACTCGGACTCTACCATTCTCCTTCTGTTGTTTCCATGGAACCTAAGAAGTTCTTTTAGGTGCACGGTCGTATCTGACCCTCACCCCAAACGTGCCTTAAGGTATCATCACCTTTGAATTTGTTAAAGTAATACTTTTTAATTACCTAAAATCATGACTCTTCTTGATTAATTTTATTAGAGGGGACCTCTTAGATGGAAATCTGTGAAAGAACAATAATAATAACTATCAAATAACAAAGAAACAAAAATTTATGGAGGTGATCCGGGCGGGGGTTACGGTAGAAGTTGACGACGTGGACGCGTACCGGGAGTATCGGTGTCACAGTCGATTTCAGACAGACAAACGTTATCTTTGAGACCTCAGTTCCCGTCCTATGTTCTGGAGTCGTACACCAGGGCCCCGTTCGTGTCTATCTGATTTGTGTTGTGTTTCCCTTCTTTTTTCTAGGGGGTGTAAAACGGTTGAGTAGTGAGACGAGACCAGACGGAAACTCAAAGTACCTTCAAATAACGTGGAAATCGAACCTGTTGTTTTTCTCTCTAGTTCGGGACTCGAAAACCTTACCCTCGTGACTAAGGTTCTGGAATCTGATGGTTTCTTTATTGGGATCCCTCATAGTTTATCACTCTTGAGTAAGTTTCCTTTGGTGAACTTGTGTTCTGGGCCGTAGTGGGTTGGTGGTCATCGTGGGACACGCCCTGTGGAGTAGATTTGTTGTTTGTTTTGTTTTTATGTTTGGGTCAGTAGTCGTCTGTCCTAATCGTGGAGTGAGTCGGAACGGGTAGTCTCTTCTTGTTTGTTTGTCTTTGAGTCGTGTTTAGAGTGGGATATGCTGCAAATGTGTTTGGTGACCTGGTGGGAATCTTCCCGTCTGTAGTTTTCCTTCTTTCTTAAGTTGAGGCTTCGAACCCATTTCCTCTAGAGGTTACGTTATTCAATTTTTTTTTATTACTTTTCCTTCTATTTATGATGTGTTTACTTCCTTGTTTGATCTTTATGTCTTTAGGTTTATTTACTTCTCCTTTGTCCGTTTGATGGACTTTTTCTTATGTCTTATTACTATCATTTCTACTAGTTTTTGGAACTTTTGTCTTTCCTCTTTTACGTTCTTAGTGAATTGTTTCTGGATCTTTTTAATTTCTTATTCGTATGTCTCTGTTTGTTGTGTTAGTGACTTTAATTTTTATGAGATCTTCCTTAGTTGTCGTCTTATAGACTTCGTCTTCTTACTTAGTCACTGGACCTTCTATTTTACCACCTTTATTGAAGACCTCTCGTCTTATTTCATTTTACTTACTTTTCTTGACTCCTATGAGAGTCTCTGGAGACCCTGTTATAGTTTACGTGGTTGTAAGTTTAATATCCCCAGGGTCTTTTTCTTCTCTTTTTCTTTCCTATAATCTTTTAAAAACTTCTCTAATATCAATAATATAAAGAGGTTGTACCTTTTCCTTTATCAGTTAGTTCAAGTTCTCCATGTTTCTCAGGGTATGCCCTATTTGGGTTCCTCTTTGTATGGTTCTGTGTATGATTAGTTTGATTGAGTCTGATTTGTGTTTCCTTCTTATAATTTTCGTCGTTTTCTTTTCGTTGTCCATTGTATGTTCCCTTTGGGGTATACAAATTGTCAACTAGAAAATCGTCTTAGAGTCAACCGGTCTTCCCTTACCGTCCTATATAAATTTCATGACTTTCCCTTTTTAGATGTTGGTTCCAATGACATTTGTCGTTCCTAGAGTAAGTTTTAACTACCTCTTTATTTATTGAAAAGTCTGTTCGTTTTAAATTCTCTTAAGTCATGGTGGTATGGTCGAAATGTTGTTTACAATTTCTTTGAATTTATCGATTCTTTGTGTTCTTTTCTTTTTCTAGATGTTGTTTGGGGTTTGTTCTTTTACCGTTATCCTTGTATATATAGTTATTAATGTAATTTACATTTACCTAATTTACGAGGTTGGTTTTCTGTGTCCGACCGACTTACCTATGTCTTTGTTGTGGGTACATATACGACCGATGTTCTTTGGGTGAAGTCTGGATTTTTGTGTATATCTCACTTTCACTCTCCTACCTTTTTATATAGGGTACGTTTACCCTTCGTTTTCTTTCGACCTCATTGTTAGGAGTATAGTCTGTTTTTTCTGGAATTTTATTGTAATGTTCTTTATTCCTTCCTGTGATGTATTACTAGTTTCCTAGTCGGGTTCTCCTTCTGTGTTGTTAACAGTTATAGATAAGAGGGTTGTATCCTCGTGGAGTTACGTATTCTGTTTGTGATTGTCTGTTTTTTCCTCTTTAACTGTCATTGTGTTATTATCATCCTCTGAAATTGTGGGGTGAGTGTGATTACCTGTCTAGTAGTTTTGTCCTTTAGTTATTCCTTTGTGTTCAGATTTTAATATGTAATCTACTCGACCTAGAGGAACTATAGAAGTCCTGTCAGATAGGTTTACGTCTTGTGTGGAAGAAGAGTTCACGGTATCTGATGTAGAACCCAGTGTTTAGTTTGGAGTCACTTAAATTCTTTTAACTTTAATATAGTTCGTAGAAGAGACTGTTGTTGTGATACTCTGATCTATAGTTAATGTCCTTATTTTTGACATTTTTTGTGTTTGTACAACTCTAATTTGTTATATAAAGATTTATTGATTGTCCAATAACTTCTTTGGTTTTCCCTTTATTTTTTTAAAGATCTTTGTTTACTGTTACTTTTGTGTTGAGTTTTGGATACCCTACGTCGTTTTCGTCAGGATTCTCCCTTCAAATATCGTTACGTTAGGATGGTGTTCTTTGTTCTTTTCGTATCCGATCTGTTGGATTAAAATGTGGAATTTGTTGACCTTTTTCTTCTTGTTTTTCGGGGTTTTAATCATCTTCCTTTCTTTAGTATTTCTAGACTCGTCGTTATGTACTTTTTCTTCACTTCCTTTGTTACCAATTCTAATTATTTTGATTTTCGACCAAGGAACTCTTCTATTTCTTTTAACCGTTAGGAAATCGGTCTGAGTAGTTCTTTTTTTCTCTCTTCTTAGTTTAGTTGTTTTAATCTTTACTTTTTCCTCTTCAATGTTATCTATTCCTTCTTTATGTTTCCTATATTCTCTGGTAATACTTGTTGATGACACCGTTATTTTACCTATTGGATCTTCTTTACCTGTTTCAGAATCTTCTCAAGTTAGAAGGTTCTGACTTCTTCCTTCTTTATCTTTAATACTTTTTAGTTTAATATTTGTGACTGTAACTGCGACACTAGTTTTTAAAGGGGTTTTTGTTTTCGGGTCCTGGTCTACCGGAGTGTCCTCTAAAGATAGTTTGTAAAGTCAAGTCAAGTCAAGTCAAGTCAGCGAGTCAGCACAGGCTGAGAAACGCTGGGGTACTTAACGTCGTGCGGTCCGGAAGGACAGGTAATGGTTGAGGACCTCAAGTGAATCCGAGTGCAGGTAGTTCAGTCACTACGGTAGGTCGGTAGAGTAGGAGACACCAGGGGAAGAGGAGGACGGGGGTTAGGGAGGGTCGTGGTCTCAGAAAAGGTCATTCAGTTGAGAAGCGTACTCCACCGGTTTCATGACCTCGAAGTCGAAATCGTAGTAAGGGAGGTTTCTTTAGGGTCCCGACTAGAGGAAGTCTAGGGTCCAACCTAGAGGAACGTGAGGTTCCCTGAGAGTTCTCAGAAAAGGTTGTTGTGTCAAGTTTTCGTAGTTAAGAAGTCACGAGTCGAAAGAAGTGTAAAGTTGAGAACGTAGGTATGTACTGGTGACCTTTTTGATATCGGAACTGATTTTCCTGCAAACAATCGTTCCATTACAGAGACGAAAACTTATACGATAGATCCAACCAGTATTGAAAAGAAGGTTCCTCATTCGTAGAAAATTAAAGTACCGACGTTAGTGGTAGAAGTCACTAAAACCTCGTGTTTTTTTATTTCAGACTGTGACAAAGATGACAAAGAGGTAGATAAAGAGTACTTCACTACCCTGGTCTACGGTACTAGAAGCAAAAGACTTACCACTCGAAATTCGGTTGAAAAAGTGAGAGGAGAAAGTGAAAGTAGTTCTCCGAAAAATCAAAGAGAAGTGAAAGACGGTATTCCCACCACAGTAGACGTATAGACTCCAATAACTATAAAGAGGGTCTTTAGAACTAAGGTCGAACACGGAGAAGGTCGGGTCGCAAAGAGTACTACATGGGACGTATCTTCAATTTATTCGTCCTACTGTTATATGTCGGAACTACGTGAGGAAAGGATAAACCTTGGTCAGACAACAAGGTACAGGTCAAGATTCACAACGAAGGACTGGACGTATATCCAAAGAGTTCTCCGTCCAGTCCACCAGACCATAAGGGCAGAGAAAGTCTTAAAAGGTGTCAAATAACACTAGGTGTGTCCGTTTCCGAAACCGTATCAGTCATTTCGTCTTAATCTCATCTTGACTGCGGATAGGAAGATTGTAAGAAAGTTTTTTTAACGTCTCCTTCCTTGTGAAGGTTTGAGTGAGATACTCCGGTGGTAGTGGGATTATGGTTTTGGTGTTTCTGTTGTGTTTTTTTCTTTTGATATTCGGTTATAGTGACTACTTGTATCTACGTTTTTAGGAGTTGTTTTAAAATCGTTTGTCAATAAATCGTTGTGTAGTTTTTCGAGTATGTAGTACTAGTTCAAGTCAAATAGGGTCCTTACGTTCCTAAGAAGTTATATACCTTTAGTTAGTTACACTATGTGATATAATTGTTTATTTCTATTTTTGACGTACTATAAGAGTTATCTACGTCTTTGTCGGAAACTGTTTTAAGTCGTGGGTAAATACTATTTTTGAGAAGTCTTTTACCCGTATCTTCCTTGGATGGATTTTTATCATTTTCGACCTATACTATTCGGATGTCGTTTGTAATAAGAGTTACCACTTTTGGACTTTTGTAAGGGGGGATTCTAGTCCTTGTCTGTTCCAGTAGGTGAAAGTGGTGATAATAAGGTATATCAAGACCTTCACTTTTCAACGAGTTATAACGAGTAATAGTCTCTTTACGTTTAGTTTTGATGTTACTCTATAGTGGAGTGTGGTCAGTCTTACCGGTAGTGCTTTTTCAGATGTTTGTTATTTACGACCTCTCCCACACCTCTTTTTCCTTACGAGAACGTGACAACCACCCTTATATATAACTATTGTCGGTGATACCTTTTGTCATACCTCTAAGGAATTTTTTGATCCTTATTTTAGTGGTATACTGGGTCGTCAGAGTGAGGATCAGTATATGGGACTCCTCTGGTTTTGACTTTTTATATGTACATAGGGAAACAAGTGGCGTCGTGACAAATGACATCGATCTTGTACCTTCGTTGGATCTACAGGTAGCTGTCTACTTACCTATTTCTTCAACGCCATGTATATGTGTTACCTCATAATGAGTCGGAATTTTTCCTTGTGAAGACTCAGTCAAGATTACTCCACCTACTTGGATCTTAGATAATATGTCTTACTTCATTCAGTCTTTCTATTTATAGCAAAAGAGTACGTATATATACCTTAGATCTTTTTACCATGACTTTTTAAATAGACGTCCCGTCGTTTCCTCTTTGTCTGCATCTCTTATCTGAATACCTGTACCCCTCTCCCCACCTCTCCCACTCTACGTATCTTTCTCATTGTACCTTTGAATGTAATGGCATACATTTTATCTATCGGTTGCCCTTAAACGACATACCGAGTCCTTTGAGTTTGTCCCTGAGACATAGTTGGATCTCCCCACCCTACCCCTCCCTTTACCCTCCCTCAAAGTTTTCCCTCCCCTATATAAATATGGATGTCGACTAAGTACAACTCCGAACTATCTTTTGTTGTTTTAAGACATTTCGTTAATAGGAAGTTAATTTTTTATTTAATTAATTTTTTTTATGGAGATGAACATGAGCTTGACTGAGTGACCTTTTCTGGAACTACGACCCTTTCTAACTTTCACCCTCTTCCCCTGCTATTCTCCTGTTCTACAAACCTACCGTAGTGACTGAGTTACCTGTACTAAAACTCATTTGAGACCCTCAACCACTACCTGTCCCTCCGGACCGTATGACGTCAGGTACCCCAGCGTTTCTCATCTTTTGCTGACTCGTCGACTAAATGAAATAATGAAGTGGAGATGAACACACGTGTTACGTTAATTTAATCCGGGTCGACCAAGTTTGAGAATCATTTTTTACCCGTTAACAACTTTATCTACTGACCTTTACTAACTAAAGAATTAGTACAAATTATCACTAAATACCCCGTCTACTTACTAAGTGAGGTTGTTTTCGTAAGTTCTGTCAAGACGTACACCTATGTTACCACTTTACTTGAATTGTGTTTTCATACACAAAAGTCCGAACTTGTTACTTTTCGTACTTTTATGTACACTCTATAAACGTAATAATTCGTATGTCCTTTTTTTTTCTATGGTTTCGAATATGGACTTCTGATTTTTAAAAAGATCGGGAGGTCAAGGTAAGACATCTTAGAGATTAAAGGGTACATCTGAAGGTTTTTAGTTAAATATGTGATTACATTCAATAATGACAATATAGTCGATTCTCCCCGACTTTCACTCACAATCGGTGAATCAGTACAGCCTGAGGAACGTTGGGGTAACTGACATCGACGGTCTGAGGAGGTAGGTACCCTAAAAGGTCTGTTCTTATGATCTCACCCAACAGTAAAGGAAGGGGTCTCCTAGAAGGGTTAGGTTCCTAGTTTGGGACCAGAGGACGTAACGTCTGTCTAAGAAATGGTTGACCCGATGGATGCCGAATTCATTTCTGAAATAGCATGAAGAGTTAAGAAGGTTCAGAACGGTAGTTCATTACCCTTCCCCCTCCTTCGTCCTTATTCTCCCTTTTGGGATTCATGGTCTCGTCACAAGGGTTCGTAAAGCTACAGCTAAACCCAGAGAACCGTGTCATAAATCACAAAAAAAAAAAAAAAAGGCTCTAAGTTGTGCAAATAAGTGTTGTCCGGACCGGCCAGTCGTCGTACGGCCTCGGACCACGCGACCCGAGACGGCCCACCACACAGGGCTCCCACCGATGGGCGTAGAGATGGAGAACTTGCGGTGGATACATATGTGGAACCACTACAGAACCATGGACGGAAGACCCCCGACCATCAACCGCTACCCGCCGCACATCAGACCGGGAACAGAGAGAATTCCTTTGTCCGGCCCCAGAGCGAACAACCGGAGCCGTACCTCGAGGCCCCGGCACTCGAGGTCGAGTGCGTGTCGAAGGGCGACCCGGAGCTCGTCCCTACGCTACCGCCGGGAGAGGTCGAGGACGAGCGCGACGAACATGTCTCTGGTGAAGAAGTCTTCGTCCCGCGAGGCGAGCGAGAGGAGTTTCCCCTCGACGTGGTCGCCGGCGACGGAGCGAACTAAGTTCTTGAACTGCCCCCACTATTTAAGGAGTTGCCCTTAGTCGAGGACCCAGCGGAAGAGGTCGGGGGCCTAGGAGAAAACGTTCGCGAGGAAGCGGCGGACCAGAAAGAGCCCCAGGTGGAAGAAGAAGAAGGCGTCTCCGAGGCGAGAGTACCCCTGTTTAGGGGTCTTTCTTTCGTCCCTCCGGGCGGCGGCGCGTAGGGGGCAGACGCAGCCGGCGCGGGGGTCCTCGGGCGAGCGCCCCGCGTCGCGCGCGGTCCGGCGGGGGTCGCGGCGCCGACGGTACGGGGGCGGAGCGGCCGACGGCGAAGGCCCGCGCGCGGGGAGCCGGCGGGCTGGGCGCGACAAAAAACGTCTTATAATCTTATCTCCCACCTCTTCCGTCACCGTGGGGCGAGGTCATGAGAACGGACCTTTTAGGGTACCTGCCTCCTCGGACCATCCGACGTCAGATACCCTAGTGACTCTCAACCTGTGCTGAGTCGCTGAAGTGAAAATGAAAAGTGAAACTACGTAACCTCTTCCGTTACCGTTGGGCTCAGTCACAAGAACGGACCTCTTAGGGTCCCTGCCCCCTCAGACCACCCGACGGCAGATGCCCGAGCGTGTCTCAACCTGTGCTGACTTCGCTGAATCGTCGTCGTCGTATCTCCGTCTTAACTTCTTCCTTTCGGGTTGTCCGAAGTTCATCTCTTGTTCCTTCTCTATTCCGTTAGAAATGTGACTCTTATGTCTTATTGTCTTTTTTCGATGATGATTAGAGTCTCCTAAACAGAGACTCTACTTATCCCTATATAAATTCGAACAGACTCAAACTCGTTTGAGGCTCTCTATCACTTCCTGTCCCCTTCGGACCGTACGACGTGACGTACCCGAGCGTCTCTCCTTTTGTACTGACTCGCTGACTTGTCGTTGTTTCAATAAGGATCTTCTTTATAAATAACTCGTGGATTTCACATAGTCCTCGACTTCTATACCTTTTATTTGTTGTATTTATACTGGGGACTCCGGAATCTACAACGAGGTTAAATTAATCCGTTGTCGGTGTACTACTTTTAAAATAAAAAACTTTCAGACGACTTTTTGATAGAACGCCTTTTTGGTAAACAACTTAAATATATAAGTAGTTGTTAACGAAAAGTGATTACTAACGATACATCCTACATCATCAGACTAAGATTTTTACTGTTTGTCCTTTTATGTTTATTGTCACTCTACGATGACGACGACGACGATTCAGTGAAGTCAGCACAGGCTGAGACTCGCTCGGGCATCTGCCGTCGGGTGATCCGAGGGGGCAGGGACCCTAAGAGGTCCGTTCTTGCAACCTCACCCAACGCTAAAGGAAGAGGTTACGTACTTTCACTTTTCACTTTCACTTCAGCGACTCAGCACAGGTTGAGAGTCACCATAGGCTGGGAATCTCTGGGGTACCTGACGCCGGATGGTCCGAGGAGGCAGGTATCCTAAAAGGTTCGTTCTCATGACCTCACCCCACGGTAACGGAAGACGATATGTGCATAAACCTACCGATTTATTTTTGTCTGTTTTTACTTATAGGTAGTGACCTTTCTAACATCTCGTTGTCCTCGAGAGTAAGTAACTACTATTCTTACGTTTCACCGTATGGGTACAACCTTCTGTCAGACTGTAAAAGAATGTTTCGATTTAGAGGAAAGGACGGGGAACTAAAACCTGATTCAGTTCACTGAACGAAATAATTTCTCGTACAGTTGACCAAATTTGTCTCCTCGGTGATGTACGAACCGAAAGTAAGAGAAAGGAGAAGGCATTCCTACCGTACCGGGTTTCTCCTGTAGGAGAGACCGGAACCAGGGTCTAACTCTTCTGTGTACCTTCTTATGGTTTAGGTCGACTGTACTCTACACTTGTTGAGTATTTACAAACACCAACATTCACGACTCTTTTAAAAAAGTACTATATAAACTCCCAAGTCAAGTCAAGTTAAGTCAGCGAGTCAGCACAGGCTGAGGAACCCTGGGGTACTTAGCGTCTTGCGGTCCGGAGGGACAGGTAGTGGTTGAGGGTCTCAAATGAGTTTGAGTACAGGTAGCTCAGCCACTACGGTAGGTCGGTAGAGTAGGAGACAGCAGGGGAAGAGGAAGACGGGAATTAGGGAGGGTCGTAGTCCCAGAAAAGGTTACTCAGTTGAGAAACGTACTCCACCGGTTTCATAACCTCGAAGTCCAAATCGTAGTCAGAAAGGTTACTTGTGGGTCCTGACTAGAGGAAATCTTACCTGACCAACCTAGTAAACTCCCATTTCATATATATATATAGTACCGGGAAATGAGGACATAGGGATCTATTAAGTCACACATACAGGAACCTTACCCCTATAAATAAACGTTTTGGTCTCGTGGTAATCGTTGAAGTTATTTACATCGTGACTATGTTATTAAAATAGGTTAAGTAGTAGGTGTAAAGATGAAACAGTGACTAGGTTATTACACCAAAAAAGGAAAGAAAATGTGTCGTAGGTTTAACCTATTCTATAACTAAATAAACAGTACTAAGAAATTGGAGGAAACAAACCTTGTAGCATGTATATACTAAAATATATATATATATATATATATATATGCGTGTGTGTGTGTGTATATCGTGAGGGTTCCACCGTGATTACCATTTCTTGGACGGACGGCTTCGTCCAATCTATATTGTCTGAATTCAAACTAGGGACCCAGTCCTTCTAGGGGGTCTCCTCCCGTACCGTTGGGTAAGGTCATAAGGATGTACCTCTTAGGGTATCTGTCTCCTCAGACCGTCCGACGTCTGGTATCCCAGTATTTCTCAACCTGTACTGACTTCACTGAATCGTACGTGCATGTATATACGTATATTCATACTACAGAAATTATGACAAGAACCATTGACGTTTATAATTTAAGGAGGTTCTTTGGTAAAACCTCAGTAGAGACGAAACGACTACGTTACTTGTACCAGGAACCGATGGACACACTAGCAGATCGTCACTCTGAGTCAGTAGAACCGGTGAACATTGTAAACGACATAGTGACTCAAATACAAAGGGTTTGACATCTTACTCCGATTTATAAGGGTAACTAAAATCTTCAAAAATCTCTCTCTAACATTCCTCCTCTGACACCACGTAAAAAATATTGTAGGACTTACTTACAGATTTGGTGTCTCCTTGTCGTTCCACTGCCCAATGGACTCTCTTTCTCCGTCAGCTCTGGGTCAGTGTTACCGAAGCTCTCCCCTTACTCGAGTCCGGTTAGTGTATTATGAGCGATAACACGAGAGTCCGAATCAGTCTCGGTTTGAGTCCTTCGTGTAAGGTAATCTTATTTATTTCGAAGCTAGTACACATTTTAAAGGTCGAACTTATCCGTCGGTAGGATAGTGAGTAGTCCGACCTACGTAAATTACCCACATTAAAGAAGGAGTATAAAGATACGTAAATAACAAAGTAAAAATAATATCCTTAAACCCGTAGAATCCGTTAAATAATAAAAGACGATTCGGGTCCGAATTGATGTCCCACATGTACGTTTATACAAAGGAAATCTAACAATTTTCTTACCCGTTATAGACTAAGTTAAATTGGTACTCTAATCTTCTTTCCTTTTCACCCCCTTTATAGATAGGGCGTGTCTCGGTTACATTGAACTCTGACATATCTTTAATGACTCCCACCCCTCCTAACACCTCATAATTAAGGAGTTAAGATCTCAAGATGAGACATGTGATTTCTACCTTAAGTCTTTTTACACAAAATTCTTTACCGTTGGGTGAGGTCATAAGAACGGACCTTTTGGAGTACCTATCTTCTCGGACCTTCCGATGTCAGGTTCCCCAGCGTATCTCAGTCTGTACTGACTCGCTGAGTGTGTGTGTGTGTTCCTTAAAAATTTATCTACTATAACGGAAGGTGGGGACATTTCACGTAATTTGAACGAGAATTTAACGAATCTCCTTTTCCTTTCTTCTACCTTCTGTAGAAGGTAGGAAAATAAGATGAGATAAGAAAAGTAAGATAAGTCTAGTTAATAGTCTTTTTGACTTATAGTCTTTAACAGAGACGTCGTAAAGTAACTCTTTAAGTTTCTTTAACTTAGTCTCGACGACTAGGACAGTCAAGAATTCCTAACATAACTACACTCGGTCACAGTTAACCGACGACTAGTCTCAAGGACACACTTTTTTCACGAGTAATTAGTCCTACCTTCACTTACCTCACATTTAATATGGATTTGAGTCGTCTTTAATATATATATATACATAAACCTCCTGTTTCAAACAAATAAAATAAATTAATAAAATAACCGACCCTCCGATCCGTCCGACGTCCATAAAGATAATTCATAAAAGGGTCTACATCTTGGTCTTCATCGAGGACTCTGTTTCTGAACTTTCATTTAACAAACCCTCCATTAAAATTCTTTGTGATCACCTCCTCATTCTTACTACCACTCTGACTACTACTTTCCGTCGGTTAGTCTTACGAAGTAGTCCGTTCAGTAAGTACGCACCTGACTCCTCCCCGAGTCCGGGTCAACCTCTTAAGATCCTCTCACACATCTCGTACACAAGTCCCGTCGCCCTCGAGCTCCTAAACTTGTAACTGACGGTAGTCAGTTGCCAACTTCCGACGAGGTCCCTGTAAGTGAGGGACGTGAAGGTCTGACGGAGGACGTCCCCGGTTAGTCCGAAGACCCCTGTCTCCTTCAGGAGTCCGTCTCCACGTCCGAGACCGTCTACCCTAAGTCCGTTTACACACGACTTTCGTAACCTCTCTCCCTAAACCTTTTTAATACAGAAACTTCGGTCGAGGAGTAAGATCTAATTTCTACTACTTTCTTTCTTAAACGGTCCTTTCGTGGTTCTAAACAATATAAATTACACAGAGAAGACACTTTTGTGACTCGGTCTAAGTTCCCGTCCCTTACCCAGTCAACGGGACTAATGGTTGGGTTCTCACTAGAATTCAATAGTACCACTACTTGACCTATAGACCATGCTCAAGTGAACCTAAAGTTGAACTCTCAAGAAGACATTGACTATTTTACATTTAAAAGGAATAGGACGTTATCAACTCTTACGGGAGTCACCTGCAAAATCTTCATGGACACCGAACGTACGAGGTTGAGACATCTTCCAAAAAGAGGAGCGGAATTCACGTCTAAATGACCACGTTTGAGTCCATCGGTTCACAATAGTCACTATCTAACTTTCATTCTCTAAGATTTCGACTTGTTGTGTACCTTTTCATGACAAGTGAACCTTAATCTTTAAACAAAGACATACATTTACAAAAATACGAAAGATAATTCAACAAGTCAAGTTTTTTACTTACATTTTAATACCTGAATAAAATTTGTATTTCTTCTTCCTTTTAATAAAAGACAATTAACTTTTTCAAAGAGAGACGGAGGTGATTCATGTATTACTAACTTACCCATTTCTTACAGTATATCTTCCTTGTCGTCAAAAAATCGAGCAGTCCTCTTTAGAGAGTACTGCAGGAATATCGGGAAATTCTTTAGTAGTTTAAACCAACTGTTTCTTTCACTTATACTTGGACCACAATAAAATTTATACGAGCTATGGAAAAAGGGGTTTACGACCTCGTAGGTGTCGACGTGTTTGATGTTGAAACATTTCTTAATTTTTATGGGGGAACAAGTACTTCCAGTTTGTTAATATCACGTCTACCTGCGCTACGGGATTTCGATATACTTACTTAGTACCCCCCTAAAAAAAAGAGGGTGACCTCCAAACGTTTGTGTAGTCTACCTCTATGACGTCTTTCTTTGCGGTCTAAATCTAAAGTAAGACGGAGACCAGTCAAGACTTTAGGTCTTCAGAAGGAAAATACACGAGATGCAAATTCTGACTATGTGTAACTGAGTGTATGTGTAACTAAGTGTCCCATGCTGACAACTTAAAACAGAAATTTAAGTTAAATAAGGGTGAAGGTGAAAAACGGGAGGTCGTTACAAATGTTTAATACCCTCCTAAAGGTCCGATGGAGACACGGACTCTGATGAAAGGTTCATTTGAACGAATCTCGATGGTCGAACCGTGATCCTGTTAATTATAGTTTTCCATAGGATTTACCTCACAGTTAAAGATAAAAAAACACAACACCAGACATAATGTGTGTTCCTTGAGAAACGACAGTGACGTTTGATAGTAGTTTTCGCAGAAAAGATTCTCTCTTTCCTAGGTTGATACTTACGGTTATAACATTGAACTTGTACCCATGCTGAAAGTTGAAACTCTACTTTTCACCTCTATCTTACTTAACTTTTCTACGAACTAATTCTTTGCACTATCTCTTTTATATGTTACTGTCATGTGCGAGACACGACTTCAATGGGAAGAAGATTGCACACAGGAAAACCGATATCTTCGCCTTTTACTACTCTCCTTATGTCTCTCCTTGTTCTTTCTTTTTTTTCTTAGTTCCATTTTATTCTTTATGTCCGTAGTAACCGTTCAAGTATCAGTATTTCTATGTCGAAAGGACCAGAATCAAGGGAGTAGATACTTTACTACCACAACTACTACTACCGGAGATTCCTAAGTTCATTAAAAGTTTACGAAGTGAAGAAACAAAATTTCACTCTTAGACTAAAATCGGTGGTCTATTGCTTTGTAGAGTTTTACTGAAAGGGAGTATGGAAACCTCTTTTGTCAAGGAATATTTTATCAACCACTCTCATTTAACAGAAGGTTGAAATAAACAAATGAAAACGTAAGAAATGTGTGTTTCTAGTTTAATCGTTCTGTAAGTTTGAAGACTTTCCTGACTTCGTTATGATGGCTCACCGTCTTTATCCAGGGTTCAGTTGGACCAATGAACTCTCGAGAAGTATACTCCTCGACGTACCTGGAACTACGGTCAGCTGGAACGGTGATTCGAGTCGTCTTGTTCGTAGTGAACGTACCCCCGTTAGTCAGAAGTCCAGCTCAAACGACCTCGTGTTGCACCTCAAATTGTCTACTCATGACAGAACACCTCGTCCGCAGGGGAGTACCTTTATCGCTCGACATCGGTGGTCAGTCCATGAGGTCGAGGTCTGGACTACAGTCACGTCAACATCCCGGTAGAGACGGAAGACGAGGGGTAAGGACTCAGTCTGACTACGTGACCACTGGACGTGAGACGAGACTTGACACCTCCCCGTCAGGTAAAACCTCGTTATTTCTGTGGAGACCTAAAAGTAAAACGTACAAGGACCTTCTAAACCGGGTCTCCGACGGATGGAGAGTCGAGGAGTAGGGTTGTATTCTTGGTCTCGTTCTTAGAAGAGCCGAAGATATGGGTCACGTGAACTAATAGTGTCCTAGTGTTCTTCGGACCGTATCGGTCTCTCGACCAGAACTTAGTCGAGTGACTCAATGTAGTCGATGAACCGGATTGACTTCAAACCTACATCTGAGTGGTGAACAGATCTCCGAAGAATGAGGTTAACCAGGGTTTCTGTTCATCTGATTCGCATCTCATCAGGCAAACCGTCACTCAGTGAAGGGACCACCGAGTCTCCCATTTCGCAGACGGACGTCACGCCCTCTGGTCCCAAGCTAGGGACCCAACCCTTCTAGGGGACCTCTTCTTTTACCGTGGGGTGAGGTCATGAGAACGGACCTTTTAGGGTACATGCCTCCTCGGACCCTCCGATATCAGGTACCCCAGAGTTCCTCAGTCTGTGCTGACTCGCTGAAGTGAAATGAAGTTGGGGTTAGATTACAACTTTCAGTTCCTTCATTTAAAATAAAAATTCAAGTTTTGTAATGTAGTTTGATCAATTGATAAACCTTGGTGAGAAGTCGATACCTCTAATCCCAGGTCCCACTCGATACATAGGATTCAAATGTCGAACCGTTTGAAAGTGTGTGATTCAAGTAGGAATTGAAACAATAAGTCAGTGTGTTAGTACAAAGTGAGAAATGTTCGGGTACCTGTCGTCGTACGGTCCGGAGGGACAGGGAGTGGTGGAGGGTTTCAACCGAGTTCAAGTACAGGTAACGTAACCACTACGGTAGGTCGGTAGAGTAGGAGGTTACGGGAGAAGAGGAAAGACGGGTGTTAGAAAGGGTAGTAGTCCCTGAAAAGGTTACTCAGTCGACAAGAGTATTCCACCGGTTTTATGACTCATAAGTCCCAACTAAAGTGAATTCTAACTGATTAAACTAGAGAAGTGACAGGTTGCCTGAAAGTCCTCAGAAGAGATCGTGGTGTCAAGCTTCCGTAATTAAGAAACCACAAGACGGAAGAAATGTCAAGTCGAGAGTAGGAGTATTCACTATGGGTTTAGTTTTGTACCTCGTAGTGGTCGGTCGTGGAATTTTTGACACGAACACTACCGAGGACCAGTAATGGTGTCGGGTATGGAGGACCTCATTGGTGACAGGAATGAAGATTGTGGTACCTAAATAAAAAGAACGAAAGTATTAAATACGTTTACCCTAACTAATATATAATATATATGAACACTCACCCACAAACGACAGTTGTATTACAAACACATTAAGTGACGACAACGACACGTATCAGTCTTAAGTAACAGAGTAACGATACACCAAAAGGTAACATACTTCTGTAGTGTCACATAAATAGGTACTTTGATAATTTCCCGTAACCCCATCAGAGTCCAAAAATCTACAACACTTATTTCGAAAATACTTGTAAGAATACACCACATGTATGTGTATGTAAAGTCTCCCCTACAAATAAAGATCACTATCTTACAGATCAAAGATCCCTTACGTATACAAATGGTTTCATCTGTAAGGGAGTTTCATAAACATATTTAAACGTAAAGTACTCGTTACAGATTCTCAAAACTAACGAGTTGTAGAAGTAATTATGAACTGTAATAAACAGAAAAATTAAAATAGATAACCTACACAGTAGATCGGTACATAAAATATATCTACATATGTTCAAGTTATTTGCATCCGTTTTATAACTAGTTTTATTACCTCATTTTCGTGACTTCGTCGTACATCTTCAGTGAGTGAGTGAATAAGTGAGTAAATTATTCATGTTTATAAGTTCCGCCCCAAATGTTTTCTATTTGTTGATCCTTTACTTTTAAAGTTATTTTTCTAAATTTCTCTCTCTAAGAGTACGTCTACATTAATACAAAAAGGATTTATAAGACAATGGTACAGAAGGAGCCTACCTGAGGTTCACAAAAGGTTTAGAGGTCCCGGTCCTACTAAAGTGATAAAATAAAGAGTCGTTATTATTATCATACTACTATCGTTGTTGTCGTTGGTACCAAATTCAGTAACTCGAGTGACTGGAAGTGTTGTACGAAAGTAAGAAAAAGACAACACCAACTGAACTAAGATTGTTGACATTTTATTTTCATCTCAAATCAGAGAAGTCACGTATTAGTTCCTCTACGTTCAACACTCTTTTATTCCGCGAACGAATCCACAAGTCATAGTTGGTGTTCTTTACGTTACCTAAACCCTAAACTTGTTTCCTGTGATCTAAAGCGTCAGACTTCTACGAAAAGAAATGGGAGTTGTATGGAGACAATTATTTCTGTGAACTGTGACATCTCTAAGAAACATTTTATTGTAAATAAAAAGAAAAATAAATTAGTGACAAAATCTCTGGTCTAGTTCACTATAACAAGGGTAAAGTGTCTACCTCTTTCTATTCAGGTCCTCCTTAAATTCTATAAGGTAACAAAATACTACTCAACCAGTCATCCTCTTTGAGTCCCCTTATGATAAAGAATTTAAGACAGATGATTTAATCTTCACGAGTCCTTCGTCTCTCGTCTCCGTCGGAATATGTAGTCCTATCTTATTATTAGTAACGGTATGAAAATCTTCAAGTGTAAAGAGATGGAAAGAACCCTGAGTATTAAAGAAGTTACACTTTCTTTTCTACCAAGATATTACTGTCACAAGATATTACTATCAAAGATATTACTTTCGAAGATATTAGAACCTTTACGGTTATACCTTGTTAAGATATAAGTCTTAAGATCCTCGAAGAGACTAAATTTAATTCGTTTATTTAACAATAACAACAGAGTCCAAGAAAAGATCAGATGTAACATATCATTTATCTTTACATGTTGTAGTTAGTTAACTACTCAGGTCCAAAGATCTTGTGTCTCTGTTTATTAACCTAGTGGTCAAAACTATATTGTTTTTACAGTTACTAAATTTTACCTTGACTTCTGAAAGGACACGAGAGCCTTAAAACGACGAAATCCCTTCCCACCTATTGTCTTTCTCTCAAAGACCTTGTATAGGTCATCAGAAAGATATTTCTCTTTTTCCTCTGTTTTGGAGGGTCACACAAGACGAAAGGTCCGGTTTATAGTAGTTATTTTTTTCGAAATAACCAAAAAACAACAACAACAATGACAATTAGGAAGGTCGACAAGACCTTAAGGGTTCCACTCTTAGTCGGGTTCGTTTAATACGACGAAATAAATTATAAAGTCTCAGATTCTACCTCAGTCGTAGGACGGTTCTCTCGTACAGATCAATCTCCATAAACGTAATTACATGTAAGAAGAACACCAAACTCAGTAGAGTCACCGTTCTGGTCTACTGTTATAGGTGACTTGTTAATTTCCTATTTCTGGTATACTTCTTTTATACAGTATCGACATGTAAAACCAATTAAGTAACACATTTAATTTATATAACGAGTATTGATACAGTTTTTACCTTATTTACAAATAACAACCAGAGTGGACTTAGAGTCCGATGGACTGAGTTCTTTTATCAAAAATTTTGAAAGGATTTAATTTTAACTTATAATTAAACATTTAACAAATATCTGTCCTATATAAAGGATCGGAAACTTGGTTAGACCATGTAAAGTGTATCCGGGGTGGATTACTACCTATTGTCACCAACCCATTTAACACCTTGTCAAGACTCTACACGTGACGGCTAAAAGGGTCTCCGGGAGTCACCTTAGAGTGGGGACTACGACTACCACCAGTGAAACCCTCGTACGAAAATTACGGAGGGTAAGAGACCGAGTTGAAGGGTAAAGAAGACAAACACGAGGGACTTTAGGGTGGAATGTAAGTTTAGGAACAGAGTCTCAGACGGAGACCCCTTGTAGTTGGATTCTGTTTGAATAGTAGTCAAGTACTTCTATTCTGTTACATAGAGGTTTCGTTTGTGGTGGTCGTAAATTTACAATCTGACTCTCTGTCCTCAAATTCATATTTCCTGTTCTCCCTTTTACTCCGGCTTTACTGTCTATATGAAACCTATCCTTCACCCTATAAAACGGTCTGAGACTCCTTATACCACCGAAAAGTCGGACTACACTCTCCACTCTCTACAATCGTAATGACTAGACCCAAGAACCTGTGAAATTAGTTATCTTTATCTTTAACTTTCACTTTCACTTCAGCGAGTCAGAACAGGGTGGGAAACACTGGGGTGTCTGGTCCCAGGAGACGGGTACCCTAAGAAGTCCGTTCTTGTGACCTCACCCAACGGTAAAGGAGGAGGTCCCATAGAAGGACTGGGTCCCTAGTTTGGACCCAGAGGGCGTAACGTCCGTCTACGAAATGGGAGACTCTGTAGTCCCTTCGGGGGTTATCTTTAACTGATTTCCGGTTTACTCTTTAAGCCCGTTCTTAAAAACCCCGAACACGACGTCGTATTTCCTCACTCCCGTTCAATGGTTACGGGAACGAAAAAGGGACTTCGTCCCCGTTCGACCAGGGAATATGCCCCACTTCTATCCCGTCTAAACACCCAACCCGACTCACCACTAAATCCACTGGACGGACGTGGGAACTACCACCACACACGTCTCTAGTACGCATCGTGGGACGAAAACGAGAGTCTTAGACGCTTCGACGTCAACCCGAAGCCAGAATGACATAGAATAACAAGTATGAAAGGAGGTTGACGTGTACGCACGTCAATAAAAATCGGGGACTACCAAAGAAATATAGACAACGAACTTCTCTGCAAACAGGTCCATGTTCATGACGTCGTTGCCCAGGGTCCAGGGTTCAAAGACGGATAGACCAGTCTTCAGACCTTTTCTCGTACCTCACAAATGCCTTAACTTCCCCTTTGTCAACAAAGTCCTTGTTCAGACTACTCTCAACCGATCTATACATAACCGTTCGTCTTTTACGGCGGTATTTCGTAGAAGACAATAGAGGACGTCCCAGTTAGTTTCCAAAACATAGGAGGTCTCATTTAGAGGTCCTTAGGACCACATATCATCCACGAGAACCACAGGAGAGGATCGACGGACAATGACCTACCACTTGGGTAAAGGATAGAGATCATCCGGTGAATACCGGGGGTCCCCAGTGGAAGGGACTTCTGTTTGGGAACCGACTTGTCCTCGGAGGACGATCCCTCAAACAAGTGACGAGCAGAGTCCGTCGGACTAGTCGTACTTGCTGCTTCTCTATGCTTTACGACCTGAGGGTATCCTAGTCCGTTCTAAAGAGAGTGGTAAAGTAAAGTACGAAGAGTACTTTCGTGTGGAAGTTATTCAGCGTAAGTGGGTTTCAGGGTCCGAGACGAAGACCTCTTGAACTGGGTTCTTGGACGTACATACCGTCCTCATTCGGAAGGAGTCCCCTTCCGTAATGTCGAGTGAACCAAGAAGGGTCTGGAGATTACTAAGAGACCCCTTCTACTTCTTCCTGAAAGGTGGAAGGATTTTGTGAATTATCGGAGGACGTCTGAAAGAGTGTTAGACGATGACTAGATTCATATTGCACGACGGACTTGACCGGGGTAGGTGAATTCTCGGTCCTCCGGTGACCGACAATTCCACCTGCACTGGAGACCGTCTTTGTTTAGAGGTTATTATCATCGTGTTTCTGTAACCTTAACAGGAAACCCGGTTTTACGAGGTGGGTATGTGTCTCCTTTATTACTCGTCCACTGTAAGACTCCCCGGATTTATACCTAGACTCCCTTCCGAACCTTTCTTTTCTTGGTATTTTTAAAAATATACGGTTTAGAGTCCTAGTTACCTTCCCCAACTACACACCCTTTGGGAACAAGGTCCAGGATTCACGGAACGGACTTGGGAGACAATTTGATTTTTGTTTCGTTTTGTTTCGTACCAGGAAGGTACGGATTATGAGGGGTCTACTGAAATTTACTTATGTGTCTCTGAGAAAAGAAAAAAAACAAAGAAAGGACAAAAACACAAAAGAAAATTTCCTCGTAAGAAGTTTGAGTAACACTGTAACATCACGGACATCTATGAAACACCCCAGAGAGAAAAAGACGATGACACACCAAAAACGAGTTACTTCCTTTTGTACGAAGTTGAAATCAGACTCCTCCGAATTCGTCTTTCAAACAGACATTGAGTCCATATGTACTAGGGGACCTCTTTTCGTACCTTTGGGTGAGGTCATGAGAACGGACTTTTCAGGGTACTTGTCTCCTCGGACCACCCGATGTCAGGTACCCCAGCGTTTCTCAGTCTGTACTTCGAGTCGTCAATTTGTACATCCCAAGGACTTACGTTAAGATTAAGATCTTCGTCACCACACCGGGTCATTCTCGGATCTATATAAACCCTGAGGTCGTGGTTCGTTAACCGGTCAATGTGTACTTCCGAAGTCTTTCATAGGAGTCCTTCACACGACACATTATATTAGGTTGTTAAGGTGAGAATCTTTATGTGGGTTGTCTTTACATTTATATACAATAGTTTTCTGTATACAGTCTCATAAGGATCGTCGCGAAAACCATTTTCGGGGTTTGACCTTTGATGGGTCTACAATATGTTGTAATTTGACACTATAAATGTATATTACCAAATGGCCTGTCTCAGTTCTTACTTGCTAGAGGTGTATATATAATGGTAAACTTACTTAAAATTTTGTTTTACAACTAACTTACTTCTGTCTATGTTTATTCGTATGTTTGTCCGTTTTTGATTAGACATCACAATGTACGGTCCTGTTATCAGATTGGAACTCTTCTACCCTAGATACTACCCGTCCCTCGTACCACCCCGACATGGACCTATGGTGACTACGAGACGACTAATTAAACCCACGACCAATGTATTAACACAAATGAAACCCTTTTCAGTAGTTCAACATATTAAAAACGTGGAGAAACGTACAATAAGAAGGTTTTTTTTTAAAATACCTTATTTAAAGGGGTTGACTTGATTTACGAGGTAATAAACCCAAGTAAGTCTAAATAGAAAGAAGATATTTACAGTTATTAGTTTACAGGTCACTAATTGGATTTACACCTTATCAATATTCTGAGGACAAAACCATATACAACACTTCGTGACCACTTTGTTACGTTTAATAGACGAAAGTTTTTTAAGTCCCCTTTATGTTCTCAAAAAACAAAGATAAAGTCTCTCTCATAATTGAACAAACCATAAAATCTCAATATTTCTTTAAGATTTTGATTTACTATCTTAAAATTCAACCCTCCCTGAACCCCTTATTGATTAGGTCGGATGTGTAAAACGTCTATTCTTTTGACTGGAGGTCTCCAACTTAATCCTCGGGTTCCAGTGTATACGCCAATCGTCGTCGGGACCCTCCTCCAGGTTCCAGGTCTCAGAAAAAAGAGACCTGGTGTGTCTGAGGAACAAAGGGTCTGGAAGACTCTTTCAAGTACTTATGTAAATTTTACAGACAAGTGTTAAAAATTTTGAGTTGAGTAAATGGGGGATTACCATGTTATGTATCCTACACTTAATGAGTTGAAGGAGGTGAGGTCAGACAGTTGTTAGTTGTTCAGTCATCTGACGACCGTAAAGACAAAGTCGGATTACCAACTAAAATTAATTGTGTACCAAAGACACGAGTGATTTTGGGAAATTAAATCGAGTGTACTTGTCCCGATTTTAGTTCTTTATAAGAGTTGTTGATTCTGTACCGGGAATCCCAGTAAAAAGGTTTTCGTTATTGTAAACCTGTAGAGAATTCCCTTAGTGTTTCAGGAGCCCTATTTATAGAGGATTAAGAGATTTCAAATGATATTTCTATGGATCGTGACTGAAGAAATCTTCCCAAAATTCGTGGGAATTTCAGATCCCACCTACGGCACCGAGGTGGGATCTGAAAGGTTCAGTCTAAGAGATCTTTGTCCCAGACCCGTAGACCTCCGAAATTTTAGGGGCCACTAAGACAACACCAACATGAACGTTCTCCGACCAGATAACGAGGAGATACCGTGTCGAGAGTGGTAAGAGAGGTCCTAGTGAGTCTATACACTGATAAATTGTTTATTTCGTCATTGACTAGTACCAACAGAGTCGATGTAATGTGTGCTGTCCAACCATATAACGGAAAGACTAACCGATCCGATGTAGGTCGGTTATCTGGTCAAGTAAAAAATTAAGTAAAAAATTACTTGACCACGATATTTAAAGAATTCTAGGTGATTTGATAAAAGAAACCCGTCCCCTCAGTGTTTTCAGAACCATTTCTAGTATCCGTTCAATTTTCCTTTCTTATTAGTTCCATCCTATACTCTCCAAGTTTACTCTTTCAGTGGATTCTGAGACTCAGGTTTCAGTCTTCCGACGTACCTACTTTATTTTAACTTAAAACTTTGACTTTACAAAGTACAAATACGAAAACAATGTTTCGTCTCTATGAAAATGACGTTTTTAAATGGAATATATTGATTTACTTACAATGACTAGTGTATCTAGTGGATCCTATTAAACTTGAGACCATTGTTCCTGGACTCTATATATATATATTATGGTGTAACGATTACCAATAAATAACTGGAATTAATCCATCAGGTAATTGATTAATTAAACGTACGTTACATACACGATACGTCACCAAAATGGATATTGTCTGAAATACGATAGGATCCCTGAAGGGTACTTGAACCCGTTTAAGGTCTTTACCACTCCCTGTCCCTTCGGACCGTACGACGTTAGGTACCTTAACGTTTCTTAGCTTGTACTGAACCGTCGACTTGTTGTTGTTGTTGTTTGTTGTTCCCTGAAGGGACCACCAGGTTACCGATTATGAGACACGAGGGTCACATCCACTGGGTCCAAGCTAGGGACCAGTCTCTTGATCTAGGGTGTACGGTGTTTTTCCAGGGAGCACGGCATTGATTCTGGACCGTGTCTGTTTATTTATTTTTATTTATTTATTCATGAAATTTTTTACTAATATAGCATTGTCAAATATACATCACCTCTTCGTATATTGATTTACCTGTGATATTACACTCTGATTCTGTTCTAAGTTCCTGTTCCCAATACCTGTACGTCCCCTCTTGAAGACGTGGTCAGTCCAGATCAATACCCTTTATTAAGAACTCCATTCCGAGTCTTCTATTCGTTCTTTTTCTCTTTGTTCCTCTTATCACGTTTCCACCTCTAGGATTTCGTCTCCTACTCTTTTTGTCACGACTCAACTGTGTTACAGTCTTTCAAGACATACTAATCCTAGTGCCTCAAGTACTTAGACTAAGATGGGGAAATCGAGTGTTCAAGGGTAGAACACGGACAGCAGATGGACTCTGTGTTGACAGAATGCTCAAGGAACTTCACCCCTCGGTACAGGTGGCGTAAACGTTTACATCGGGTACCAGATGACGATACACTATCCAAACGGTAAGTATGAAGACTTACTTTCCAAAAATGAAAAAGAAAAAAGGGTCGAGATAGGATAACATTGACTCCTCTGACTCCAGGTCCCTCTATGTCACCGGTCAGATTTTAGTACCTGATAAATCACCGTCTGAGTCTGTAATTTTGTTTTGGAACTCTCGGTGGTAGTACAGATTGAGACGGTGTTGTCGGAGGTAAGTTTAGGACTTAATGTCCTCAGAGAGGTTTAAAAAAGTTCTTGTCACGGAACCTTAACAGTCTCCACTACCTCATCTTCCTACACACGAATAGAAGAGGACACTCTTGAGGTTTTAACGTTGAGTGACGACTTGTGGGTAACTAGTCTCTTACAACTTAGGGTGGATTTTTTCTATGGGGTACAGGTTGTCGTTTCTTCGGGGTTCTTCTACCAACCTCACCATTTTAGTACGAATCTTAGTTTGGGGTATGGGTGGTCTCTACACGTCTCCCGAGTTTATTTTCGAACACACGTGGTCCTGAGTCTCCGAGGTTTCTCTGACTTGGTCTGGACGGAAACTTACAAACTCACAGAGGACGTCTTCGTGTCCAGTCATCACCGGACGGTGTCCCTGTCTTCGAGACCGACGTCGTCTGGTCCTAGTGTGTCGTACACCGTATTCAGGAGAACCTTCTCCAATGGTCGTCGGTTTGGTATCTCGGGGACTCGTCTGTAGGGTGCTATACGTCTTGTTAACATGACTTCTTTAAGTGTACGACGATTCTTTCAAGATATTGGGTGTTATCTAAAGGGTTGGACCCCTAGACCTTTTCCCTGACTCTTGGGGGTCACTTAAAATGAAACCTCCGGCGACCCTAAACTAATGTCTTGAATGTGTCCTGCCCCTTTGGTCTGAAAACCTCCCGTGCCTACTTTAGAACACGTGGGTGGGGTCCTCGGTCCTCTTTCTTTGTCAAAGGGGTGTTGTCTTACTCAGTCTGAACGGACACTCACAGGTCCTCAGAGGTCACCTAAGGAACCGGAGTCCGGTTTGTTTTCCCTCCCTTGTTTCGGGGAAGGAAGTTGTCTTTTAACCTAATTTCTAAATGACTTGTACCGGGACGGGTAGCCGGTAGTCTTGTTCTGGGGCAACGGGGGTGTCAGTCAGAGAGAGTAGTCTTTCGAAGATATTCGCATAATGAGAATAAGTACTCTGGTCTTTTTTATTTTTGTGTTTAGTGTCTTTTGATTGGTTTGACTAGTGTACCTGATGTCGGAACAGATTGATTTACTTTGATACTCGGTACGGTAAATCCTGGTGAGTTCTGTCTGCCCAGTAACACTTCTCAAAACTGTTTTGTAACAGGTGACCTCTTCCCTTACCGTTTGGTGGAGTCATAAGAACGGAACTCTTGGGGTACTTGTCATACTTTTCCTTTTGTCTATATTGTGACTTTCTACTTGAGAGGTCCAACCATCCACGGGTTATATGATGACCTCTTCTCACCTCTTTATTGTGGTCTTTCTTACTTCCCTACCTCGGTTTCGCTTTTGTTGTGGGTTAACACCTACACTGACCACTACCTTCATTTCAGATTGCGATATGTCTTTTTATAACGTATCCTTGTACCTTACAATCCAGGTACTTAGTTCTTTTTAACCTTCACCAGTTTGTCCTCTACCGTTCTCACTTGTCACTAGAAAATCCTTAGTCACTTGATGTTACCCGACCTTTCCCACTTAAATTAAGTCTACTGGTAATAGAGATGATAATACCCGTTCTTAGGGAATCTTCTTTACTCCATCGGGAGTATCAGTTGTTTTCTTAAACTTTACGTCATGAACCGACGTTAGATTTTTTACTGTCTTACTAGAGACAACCAAAGGTTCCGTTTTGTGAGTTATAGTCTCATTAGGTTCAGATACAGGGTTCGCGATTACGGTTTCTTCGACTTCAATTTACCAAACTACTACTGGATGTTCTGGAAGATCTTGATTGTGGATTTTTTCTACAGTAAAAGTAGTATCCCCTGACCTTACGTTTTCATCCTTCAGTTCTCTGTGGACCTCATTTTTTGTTTCAAACCGAAACCTTATGTTTTACTCCGTCCTATTTTCAATTGTCTCAAAACGGTTTTCTTGTGTGACCAGTATTGTTTGTGGGAGAAGGTTGTTGTGTTCTCTTCTGAGATGTGTACCCGTAGTAGTCTACCCAGTTATCGCTTTAGTCTAACTAATATAAGAAACACCGACTTCTATCTCTTCGAGATTCGTCAGTCGTTCTGTTCTGGTCCTCGACTGATACCGAGTCTAGCACTTAAGGAATACGGTTTAAGTCTGAATTTAACTTCTTTCATTCCTTTTGGTGACCTGGTAAGTCCGTACTGAATGTAGTCTAGGGAATTCTGACATGTCACCTTCACTGTTTATCTAAGTTCTTCAATCTAGACTATCTGTCTCACGGACTTCTTGATACCTACCTTCAAGTATTGTAATATGCCTTCCGACACTAGTTTGGTAGGGGTTATTTTTCCTTACGTTTTTCCGTTTTACCAACAGACTCCTCCAGAATGTTCGTCGACTCTTTTCTTCTCTTCGTTTTCTGTTTCCTCTTTTCCTTTTCATATGGGTTGACTTACGTCTAAACGTTTCTTCTCGTTCCTCTCTATTCTTTCAGTAGGATTCACTAGTTACGTTCCTTTATCTCCTTTTGTTATCTTACCCTTTCTGATCTCTAGATCAGTTCTTTTAATCTCTATGTTTTCCTCTTACTTCGGGAACTTTGTAATACCCGTGTACTTTCTGTCCGGGTTATTTTCTATCTTTACGATACTTGAATTGTCCTTGTCTTCTATAATTCTCCTCCACCCTTCTTATGTGTCTTCTTGATGTGTTTTTTCTAGAATTGCTGGGTGTATTACTACCGCCACACTAGTAAGTGGAACTCGGTCAGTAGGACCTTACTCTTCAGTCCCCCCGGAATCCTTGGTAGTGATACTTGTTTCGATACCTCCACTTCCCTAAGGTCTTCTGGATAAGTTCAGGATTTTCTACTACGACCATTTCACGACGTGAGTCATACGGTCGGTTAAACCTTTCGAGACGTACCGGTGTCCGGACCTTTTCCCGTTAAAAGTAAGGTTAGGGTTTCTTTCTGTTACGGTTTTTTACAAATTTGATGACGTGTTAAGGTGAGTAAAGTGTACGATGGTTTCATTACGAGTTTTAAGAGGTTCGGTCAGAAGTTGTCATACACTTGGTTCTGGGTCTATAAGTTCGACCTAATTTTTTCCGTCTCCTTGGTTTCTAGTTTAACGGTTGTAGATAAGTCAAGTCAATTCAACGAGTCAGTACAGGCTGAGAAGCGCTTGAGTATCTGTCGTTTTTCGGTCTGGAAAGACAGGTAGTGGTCGAGAGTCTCAAATAAGTTTGAGTACAGGTAATTCAGCCACTACTGTAGGTTGGTAGAGTAGGAGACAGTAGGGGAAGAGGAGGGTAGAAGTTAGAAAGGGTCACAATCCTAGAAAAGGTTACTCAGTCAAGAAGTGTAGTCCACCGGTTGAAGTGTAGTCAACCTCAAAGTCGAAGTTGAAGTCAAGAAGGTTACTTATAAGTCCTGACTAAAGGTAATCCTACCTGACTAACCTAGAGGAACGTCAGGTTCCCTGAGAGTTATCAGGTTCTCAGGTTCTATTGGTTCTCAGGTTCTGAGAGAAGAGGTTGTGGCGTCAAGTTTTCGTAGTTAAGAAGTCGCGAGTCGAAAGAAATATCAGGTTGAGAGTGTAGGTATGTACTGAAGGCCTTTTTGGTATCGGAACAGATGTGATCTGGTGAAACAATCGTTTCATTATAGAGATGAAAAATATACGACAGATACAACCAGTATTGAAAAGAAGGTTCCTCGTTCGCAGAAAATTAAAGTACCGACGTCAGTTCAGTGGTAGGTATCACTAAAACCTCGGGTATTTTTATTTCAGACAGTGAAAAGGGTGACAAAGGGGTAGATAAAGGGTACTTCACTACCCTGGTCTACGGTACTAGAAGTAAAAGACTTACAACTCAAAATTCGGTTGTAAAAGTGAGAGGAGAAAGTGAAAGTGGTTCTCAGAGAGATCAAGAAGAAACGAAAGACGGTATTACCACTATAGAAGACGTATAGACTCCAATAACTATAAAGAGAGTCGTCAGAATTAAGGTGGAACCCGAAGTAGGTCAGGTCGCAAAGAGTACTACATGAACCGTATATTCAAATTATTCGTTCCACTGGCATATATTGGAACAACATGAGAAAGGGGTTAAACCTTTGTCAGACAACGAGGTACAGATCAAGATGACAACGAAAGACTGGACGTATGTCTAAAGAGTTCTCCTTCCAGTCCACCAGACTATAAGGGTAGAGAACTTCTTAAAAAGTGTCAAATAGCACTAGGTGTGTCAGTTTTCGAAACCGTATCAGTTATGTCGTCTTTATCTACCAAAAGCCCTTGAGAGAGAAAAAAAAAAAAAAACTACTAGGTTGCCTACAACCGTTAAACTAGAGACCAAGGAGACGGAAAAGATTTAGGTCGAACTTGTAGACCTTCAAGTGTCAAGTGCATAACGATTTCGGACCGAACCTCTTAAAACTCGTAATAAAATAATCACACACTCTACTCACGTCAACATTCCATCAAACTCGTAAGAAACCATAACGGAAAGAAACCCTAACCTTACGTTTAACTGGAAAAGGTCAGGACACCGGTGACGACCCAAAAGGTTTAAAAGACCGTATAACTCACGTCGTGAAAGTGTCGTAGTAGAAAGTCCTAAACTTTATCGGGTTGACCTTAAAGTAGTGAGGGTAATCGAAACAAGTATCACTACAAAGGATTCCGGTGAACTGAAGTGTAAGGTCCTATAGACCGAGATCCACTCACTAGTATGGTAGCGCTAATATACCCAGTACTTCTAGAAAAAACATGTACAGAAGACACATAAGAACAGTGGAAAAGAATTATAGAAGTAGAAGACAATCCAGGTATGGTAAAAACGGGAAATAACACGGGTAGAAACGTACTTTACCAGGGAACCATAGAGATTAAAAGAACTTCGCTAGAGATCTGAAAAGGTAAGATAACAGAAAGAGATAAAGAAAGGTGACTAGCGACTCCTCCCGAAAGAATAGAGAAGAACGATAACAAACCTTGAGACGTAAGTTTACCCGTATAGACAAGAAAAGAGGAAACGAAAAGTGAAGAGAATAAAAGTGTCGATAAACATTCCAGAAAAGTGTCGGTAAAACGAAAAAAACGTAAAGAAAAAGAACCCCTACTAGAACTAACGAGAGAGGATATGTTACAGTGCTTGGAGGTAGGTATCGAGAAATCCGTGAGACAAATAGTCTAGATTAGAGAACTTAGATAAACAGTAAAAGTGACATATTTTCACTTCCTAAACTAAATCCAATATGAACTTACCAGATCACCAAAAGGGATGAAAAAAGTTAAATTCAGGTTTAAATCGTTATTCCTCAAGTACTAGACTTGGTGTCAGTCGAGGGTCAGAACAAAAACGACTGACATATCTCTAAGAGGTAGAAACCGATGTTTCTTATATTAGTTAGACTATAGTCATAACTGGTAGACCACTACAAGTATACATCTCAGAAGAGAACACAACAACCTTCTCCCACAAAAGATACTGGTCACTCAATAGAACCGTTTTGAGATAATCGGAAACGGGACGAAGTAAGACATGAGGTTCCGGTTTAAACGCACAATGGGGTCTACAAAGAACTGAAGGATGAAAACGTAAGGTCAGGGGATATTAGTTTTCCTGTAGGAAAAGTCCACAATCAAGATCTTCCAGAACATCCAGAAGTATCTTAGTAATTTGAAGTCGAAGAAGTCGTAATGACCACTCCCGTATATGAATCTAATGACACTATAACTTACCCAACGGAACCTTTACTTGTCTCTAGTAAGACAGCAAAAACTCTAACGTAGGTTTAGACGTAAAGTCTGAGAAAAAAACTAATACTACCGATGAGGTAAAGAAGAATCCCAAGACCGGGTGTAATCATCCATATTACCAGTAGACTCAATTTAAGAGGGTAAGGTCAGGTAAAATCAAACGACTAACGATTTTACAACTGGAAGTGAGAACGGTAAAGGACAACCTGGTGGAGGTTAAAGATAGCTAAGTACCTGGATTATAAGGTCCAAGGATACGTCATAACGAGGAATGTCGTAGCCTGAAACGAAAATGGTGGTTAGTGTAGGTGTTGACTCACAAAAAACGAAACCAAGGTAGAGAAGTAAGAAAGACCTCAATAAAGAGGTGAGAAGAGGACATCGTATAACCCGTGAATGGTTGGATCTCTTAAGTAAAAAGTCACAGGACAGAAAAACGGAAAAGTATGACAAGTACCCCAAGAGTTCCGTTCTTATGATGTCACCAAACGATAAGGGAAGAGGTCACCTGGTCTAAAACAGTCTTGAAATGTGGTACTAGGTAGGTAGAATTGTCGTACTGAGTATCAAAGTGACTCAATTATGTTCCGACACCAGGTATACTAGTCTAACCAATTAAAAGACACTAACACCAAAAACCAGACAGACGGGAGACTACCTCATTCTATTCTCCGAATACCTTCTAAAGACTACCCTCTCTAACTGAATCCCTCTTTGACCCAGAATAAGACTACTCGTCCCGGTTCGAGTCATTTTAAATTAGGTAAATGACAACTACCCACCTCGACACAAGAGAGAGACAATAAATGGACCCCGGTTGACACCACCTCCATCACTTCTATTACCACTGGAGGAAGTTTCCAGGGTACGTACATAACGATGTGAGTAACCCGGGGTTGGGACGTCGTCCGGTTGTGGTTGGGTGGGGAGGTAGTCTTTGAGGGTCTGTGAGTACCCGTTCAGACCCACTCAGAGAACACTAGTATCTTTTTCGTCCACTCAAAGTCTTTGTGTAGTTGAAAACGAAATAACCGATACGGTTTCGGAAACCGACAAAACCTAGTGTTGTTTGACCTTTTAAGAAGTTCTCTACCCTTATGGTCTGGTGGAATGGACGAAGGACTCTTTGGACATACGTCCAGTTCTTCATTGTCAATCTTGATCCGTACCTTGTTACCTGACCAAGGTTTAACCCTTTCCTCATATGGTTCCGACATGTAACAGTGGGACGAATAAATTGAATAAACGTCTCATGTAGTTCGTTTTATGGTCAGACCTTCTTGGTGTTCGATCTTAGTTGTGGTGGTCTTTATAGTTATTGTCTATTGTTTATTATAGTTATACGTCTATTGTGGTCAAAATACCGTCTTTCGTTTTTCTTTGATTTCCCGGAGAACTACTTTCACTTTCTCCTCTCACTTTTTTCAACCGAATTTTGAGTTGTAACTTTTTTACTTCTAGTACCGTAGGTCAGGGTAGTCGAGTCAGTCAAGTGAGCGAGTCAGCACAAGCTGAGAAACGCTGGGGCACTTACCGTCCTCGGTTCGGAGGGACATGTAGTGGTAGAGGGCCTCAAGTGAGTCTGGGTACAGGTAGCTCAGGCACTACGGTAGGTCGGTAGAGTAGGAGCCAGCAGGGGAAGAGGAGGACGGGAGTTAGGGAGGGTCGTTGTCTCAGAAAAGGTCACTCAGTTGAGAACAGTACTCCACCGGTTTCATGACCTCAAAGTCGAAATCGTAGTAAGCAAGGTTTCTTTAGGGTCCCAACTAGAGGAAGTCTTACCTGACCAACCTAGAGGAACATCAGGTTCCCTGTGAGTTCTCAGAAGAAGTTGTCGTGTCAAGTTTTCGTAGTTAAGAAGACGTAATTCGGAAGAAGTGTCAGGTTGAGAGTGTAGGTATGTACTGGTGTCCTTTTTGGTATCGAAACTGATCTGCCTGGAGTCAGTCGTTTCATTACAGAGACGATAACTTATATTATAGATCCAACCAGTATTGAAAAGAAGGTTCCTCATTCGCAGAAAATTAAAGTACCGACGTCAGTGGTAGACGTCACTAAAACCTCGTGTTTTTTTATTTCAGACTGTGACAAAGGTGACAAAGGGGTAGATAAAGTGTACTTCACTACCCTGGCCTACGGTACTAGAAGCAAAACACTTACAACTCGAAATTCGGTTGAAAAAGTGAGAGGAGAAAGTGAAAGTAGTTCTCCGAAAAATCAAGGAGAAGTGAAGGACGGTATTCCCACCACAGTAGACGTATAGACTCCAATAACTATAAAGAGGGTCGTTAGAACTAAGGTCGAACACAAAGAAGGTCAGGTCGTAAAGAGTACTACAGGAGACGTATCTTCAATTTATTCGTCCCACTGTTATATGTCAGAACTGCATAAGGAAAAGGATAAACCTTTGTCAGACAACAAGGTACAGGTCAAGATTGACAACGAAGGACTGGACGTATGTCTAAAGAGTTCTCCGTCCAGTCCACCAGACCATAAGGGTTGAGAGAGTCTTAAAAGGTGTCAAATAACACTAGGTGTGTCAGTTTCCGAAACCGTATCAGTTATTTCGTCTTTACCTACAAAAAGACCTTGAGAGAACGAAAAAACTACTAGGTCACCTACAACCGTTAAACTGGAGACCAAGGAGACGGAAAGATTTTGGTGGAACTTGTAGATCCTCAAGTACCAATTGCAGAACGACTTCGGACCGGACCTCTTAAAACTCGTGAAGAAATGAACGTACACTCTACTCACGTTAACACGTCATCAAACTCGTAAGAAACCGTAACGGAAAGTAACCCTAAACTTTCTTTTGACTGTAAAAGGTCATGACACCGGTGACGACTCAAAAGGTTTAAACGATCGTTTAACTCACGTCATGAAAGGGTCGTAGTAGAAAGTCCTAAACTTTGTTGAGTCGACCTTAAGGTAGTGGAGGTGATCGAAACAAGTATCACTACGAAAGATTCCGGGTGAACTGAAATGAAGGGTTCTACAGACCGAGATCTAATCACTAGTGTAGTAGTACTAATAGACCCAGCACTTCTAGAAAAAACATGTCAAGAAGGTACATAAGAACGGTGAAGAAGAATTATAGAAGACGAAGACAATCCAGTTCTGGTAAAGACAGGAAATAGCTCGGATTACAAGGGAACCATAGAGATTAAAAGAACTTCTCTAGAGATCAGAAAGGGTAACACAACAAAAGGAGATAAAGAAACGTAACTAACGACTTCTTCCGAAAGAATAGAGAAGAACAATAAGAAACCTTGAGACGTAAGTCTACGAATATAGAAATGAAAAGAGGAAACGAAAAACGGAGAGAAGAAAAGTGTCGATGAACATTCCGGAGGTACCTGTCGGTAAAACGAAAAAACGTAGAAAAGGTACCCTTACCAGAACTAGGGACAGAGGACATGTCATAGTGCTTGGAGTAAGGTATCAAGTAGTCCGTGAGATAGATAGTCTAGATCCGGGAATTTAGATAAAGAGTGAAGTTGATATATTAGTATTCCCTGTCCTGACCTTTTCCAGTCAAAAGTAAGTTTAGGGTTTCTTTCCCTTACAGTTTCTTACGAGTTCGATGACGTGTTAACGTGAGTAGAGTGTACGATCATTTCATTACAAGTTTTAAGAGGTTCGGTCCGGAGTCGTTCTGTACTTGGCACTTGAGGGACTACAAGTTCGACCTAAATCTTTTCCGTCTCCTTGGTCTCCAGTTTAACGGTTGTAGATGACCTAGTAGTTTTTTCGTTCTCTCAAGGTCCTTTTGTAGATAAAGACGAAATAACTGATACGGTTTCGGAAACTGACACACCTGTGTTATTTGACACCTTTTAAGACTTTCTCTACCCTTATGGTCTGGTGGGCTGGACGGAGAACTCTTTGGACATACGTCCAGTCCTTCGTTGTCAATCTTGACCTGTACCCTGTTGTCTGACCAAGGTTTATCCTTTTCCTCATGTAGTTCTGACATATAACAGTGGGACGAATAAATTGAAGATACGTCTCCTGTAGTACTCTTTACGACCTGACGTTCTTTGTGTTCGACCTTAGTTCTAACGACCCTCTTTATAGTTATTGGAGTCTATACGTCTACTGTGGTGGGAATACCGTCTTTCACCTCTCCTTGATTTTCGGAGAACTACTTTCACTTTCTCCTCTCACTTTTTCAACCGAATTTCGAGTTGTAAGTCTTTTGCTTCTAGTACCGTAGGTCAGGGTAGTGAAGTACACTTTATCTACCCCTTTGTCACCTTTGTCACAGTCTGAAATAAAAAAACACGAGGTTTTAGTGACGTCTACCACTGACGTCGGTACTTTAATTTTCTGCGAATGAGGAACCTTCTTTTCAATACTGGTTGGATCTATCGTATAAGTTTTCGTCTCTGTAATGAAATGGCTGACTCCAGACAGATCAGTTCCGATACCAAAAAGACACCAGTACATACCTACACTCTCAACATGACACTTCTTCCGACTCACGGTTTCTTAACTACGAAAACTTGACGCCACAACCTCTTCTGAGAACTCTCAGGGAACCTGATGTTCCTCTAGGTTGGTCAGGTAAGACTTCTTCTAGTTGGGACCCTAAAGAAACCTTGCTTACTACGATTTCGACTTTGAGGTCATGAAACCGGTGGAGTACTCTTCTCAACTGAGTGACCTTTTATGAGACTACGACCCTCCATAACCCCCGTCCTCCTCTTCCCCTGCTGGCTCCTACTCTACCGACCTTCCGTAGTGCCTGAGCTACCTGTACTCAGACTCACTTGAGACCCTCTACCACTACTTGTCCCTCCGGACCGCACGACACTAAGTACCCCAGCGTTTCTCAGCCTGTGCTGACTCGCTGACTTGACTCGACTTGACTATGGACTTACCAGATCACCAAAAGGGATGAAAGAAGTTAAAGTCAGACTTAAACCATTATTCCTCAAGTACTAGACTCGGTGTCAGTCGAGGACCAGAACAAAAACAACTGACATATCTCGAAGAGGTAGAAACGGACGTATCTTATATTAGTCAGAATAAAACCACAACTGGTAGAGCACTACAGGTACACATCTCAGAAGAGAACACAACAACCTTCTCCCACAAACCATACTGGCACTTAAAAGAACCGTTTTGAGATAATCAGAAACGGGACGAAGTAAGACGTAAGGGTCCGGTTTAAACGGACAATGAGACCCACAAAGAACTGAAGGATGAAAACGTAAGGTCAGGGGATATTACTTTTCGTGTAGAAAAAACCCACAATCAAGATTTTCCAGAACATCCAGAAGTATCTTGGCAAGTTGAAGTCGAAGAAGTCGTAATGACTAACCCTGTATCTAAACCTATTGACACTATAACTTACCAAACGGAACCTTTGCTTGTCTCTAGTAAGACAGCAAAAACTCTAACGTAGGTTCATGACGTAAAGCTTGAGAAAACAACTGGTACTACCGCTGAGGTAAAGAAGACTCCCTAAGGACGGGTGTCATCATCTATATTACCAGTAGACTCAATTTAAGTGGGTAAGGTCAGGTAAAATCAAGCGACTAAGGATCTTATAGCTACAAGTGGGAACGGTAGAGAACAAACTGGTGAAGGTTAAACGGAACTAAGTGCCTGGACTGAAAGGTCCAAGGATACGTTATAACGAGATGTCGTAGCCTAGAACAAAGATAGTGGTCAGTGTAGGTGTTAACCCATAATAAAAACGAAACCGAGGTAGGGAAGTAAGGAAGACCTCAATAAAGAGGTGACCAGAGATCATCGTATAACCCGTGGATTACTGGACCCCTCAAGGAGAAAACCATAGGATAGTAAAACGGAAAAGTATGACAAGTACCCCAAGAGTTCCGTTCTTATGACTCCACCGAACGGTAAGGGAAGAGGTCACCCGGTGCGAGACAGTCTGGAGAGGTGGTACTGGGCGGACAGAAACGTACCGAACCAAAGTAATTCAATCTGTTCCGACACCAGGATCACACTAATCTAACTGATCAAAAGTCGCTCATACCAAAGTCACACAGACGAGAGACTTCGGGAGAACGTTGTGGATGGTAGAATGAACCCAAAGAGAATGGAACCCGCATAGAGAAGTGCCGACGAGGTCGTTTCGTGTCGGCGACGAGGAATGGAACCTCCTCCCCATAGAGGAATGGCGGCGGTAAGGACTTGAAGTTGCACCCTATCGAGGAGATCCGGGAGGACGCGGACGCGTCGGTGGCGAGGAGTCCTACGAGGAGGACCGGCGACCGGGACCGGAGGTCGTACCCACAGAGGAGGGTCGACGACGGGAACCGGAACCCGAGCCCGCCGAGGAGTCCCAGTGGCGGGGCCCGGAACCCGCGTTCCACCGAAGAGGGCCGTAGGGGACTAGAACCTGTGTCCCACAGAGGAGGGTCGCCGGGAACTGGAGCTTACGTCCTATCGAGGAGGGTCGGCGGCGGGGACTGGAGTCTACACCCCACAGAGAAGGGTCGGCGGGGACTGGATCCTGTGCCCTATCGAGGTGGGCCGGCGGGGACTGGAGCCTGCACCCCATCGAGGAGAGCCGACGGCGGGGATTGAAGTCTGTGTCCCATCGAGGAGAGCCGGTAAAGACGTGGCAGCGTCCGACCGTGAGATCCGGCGACGGGGACTGGATCCCACACCCCATCGAGGAGAGCCGGCACGAATCACGTGGCCGAGAGTGTCGGTCAGGGTAGTCAAGTACAGTTTATCTAACCCTTTGTTACCTTTGTGACTCTAAAAAAAAGAACCCGAGGTTTTAGTGACGTCTACCACTGAAGTCAGTACTTTAATTTTCTGTGAACGAGGAAGTTTCTTTTCGATACTGGTTGGATCTGTCGTATAATTTTTCATCTCTGTAATGAAACGGTTGTTTCCAGGTAGATCAGTTCCGATACCAAAAAGGTCACCAGTACATACCTACACTCTTAACCTGGTACCTCTTTCGACTCGTGGTTTCTTAGCTACGAAAACTTTACACCAGAACCTCTTATCAGAACTCTCAGGGGACCTGACGTTCCCATAGTACGGTTAGTTAGGATTTCCTTTAGTTGGGACTTATAAGTGACCTTCTTTACTATGACTTTGAGGTTATGAAACCGGTGGAATACGTTTCTAGACTGAGTAATCTTTTCTGGGACTACGACCCTTTCTAACTTCCGTCGGAGGACGTAGGGGTGACTTCCGTAGGGGAAGTTTCCCCTACCGTCTCTTACTCTACCAACCTACCGTAGTGACTGAGTTACCTGTACTCAAACTCGTTCGTGGGTCTTGACCACGAACTATCCTTTCGGACCGTACGACGTCAGGTACCCCAGTGTTTCTCAGTCTGTGTTGATTCGCTGACTTTACTTGACTTAAGGTTAAAAGATACTGATATAGGTTTCCTACAACCCTTACCTATTGAACAAAAAAAAAATTAAATTTAAATAAATAAAATTAACCTCCGATTAATGAAATGTTACAACATAACCAAGACCTATTGAATAAACTTAGGACTCAAAATTTCCTTCATGACCGACGACCGTAATACTTAAATGTTGTAAGTAACCAAATCCGTACAAGTCTCTTCTACAGACTTGTTTACGGAGACACCAGTCCTTATAATATCATTGATTTGGGTAGAAATTTTCAACCCACAACTGTAATTATACGTTTATTTACTATGAAATGATTTTAAAAGTGCAATTCGAAAATATTTGTATTCATTCGTTAAATCAGTCTAACATTACCCCTTTTTTACCTAGGACAATGTGGGTATTTCACCACTTAGTAAAGTGTAATTCAAATTCCTGACATAATTTCTCTTTTTTACTTCCCTTAAGTTTTAGTATACATTCGTAGTAGTATCTTGATACTTCTCTCTTGGTCATTCTAAGATAGTCGGAAGTTTGTGATTGTGCGTCTGTAAGTGTCTGATAAAGGGAGTCTAAATACTTCAGTATCTTTATCAAAAAATTTCGTCGTCAACAGACGTTCATCTCCTTTCGGCTATCGTTAGAAGTTAACAAACTTTCAGAGTCACAACTTCGAATCCAGGAAAAGGGGAACCAAACTTAAGACCATATCGAGATGATAAATGTTAACGGGTAGTGGGTTTAAAAAAAATTTCACTTAATGTTGTTTGAGTAGGTAGTGGTAGAAAGTCGACACCGGTGTGGGATTAATGAGTCTCAGATCGTGTTAGGTGGCTCGTCCGAAACCGTTCGTCACCGATGGAGGGGTCGATACTCGAACCTAGGTCTGTCGGTGTTACCTGAGAGTCTCTGGAGAAGTCTCGACTCCGTTCTTGTTTAGGGTTGATAGGTGCTCACCTTTCCTGAATAGTCTCCACGAATGATCTTTAGAGACAAGTTCCCCACTAATTCCGACCTGGTCGTCACCTCTTCTAATCCCCTCCTTCTTAATAAATTACTGAGTAACTACTAAATTATCGTAAAGTTTATCTCTCTGAACTTACGAGACCTTTGAGTAAACCTAAGAAAGAAAAGACATTTGACTTCCTTCGATAATTTCTATTTATTTGTCCTAACAAACTTCTTTGTCGAGATCGTCTTCCTTGCTACCCTCTTCGGGCATACTTTTCGTCTCCCTTTTCAATGTTCCAGGAAATCCTTTAGATGTCGGAACAATGAGTCTCGTCGTGGAGATAACGGGTCCTCAAACAATCTTTATTCTCAAAGACCGAGGTAGAGTCAGGGTTATTGGAACTTAGACTACAAAATCACTCTAAGGGTCACACTTTATCCCCAAGGGACCACCTAGTCGACATTTCTTAGACGGACGTTACGTCCTCTACGTCTAAGTTAGGGACCCATCCCTTCTAGGAGACCTCTTCCTTTACCGTTAGGTGAGATCATAAGAAAGGACCCTTTAGGGTACCTGTCTCCTCGGACCACTCGATGTCAGGTACCCCAACGTTCTTAGTCTGAGTTGAATCGTTGATTTGGTGGTGGTATATATATATATATATATATATATATATATATATTATATGTATATATGTGATGGTACACATTTTATCTATCAATCACCCTTCGACGACATATCGTATCCGTCGAGTGGAACCACGAGACATTACTGGATCTCCCCACCCTACTCCTCCGAACCCTACCCTCCGTCCAGGTTCCTCCTTCCCTACATCCATACCTATATCGACTAAGTGAAGTGACATCTCGTCTTTGGTTTCGTAGTAACGTTTCGTTACTATTCAGGTATTTCTATTAAAAAATTTTCTCATCCAATATCGACCTCAAGACTATAGACCTCTCTGAGGATTTCGTTGACCAGTCCTTTACTAGGAGGCCACGTACCCTTCGACACTCGCTCCCAACCCAAGTACCCCCTGACACCCCTTAACATACGTCACACGGTTCATCAAGATCAAACCCCCTTTTTTTCTGTTAAAGTCTCAGGATAACCTTCCTACTAGATATTCTGACTCACTGTTTAAAATACATACTTCACTCGGTCTCAACGATTTCTACCGTGAAGACAAAAGTTAGACGATCTAAGGTCCTTCCACTGTACTTTATGGACCTTAAAGATGTGAGAATGTAGTGACTATTTAGTTGGAGGTCTTACAGAAAAAACCTTTCACGTGTCGTAAACGTGATCCACAACCTCTTCTGAGAACCTGACGTTCCTCTAGGTTGGTCAGGTAAGACCTCCTCTAGTCGGGACCCTAAAGAAACCTTCCTTACTACGACTTCGACTTCGAGGTCATGAAACCGGTGGAGTATGCTTCTCAACTGAATGACCTTTTCTGAGACTACGACCCTCCCTAACCCCCGTCCTCCTCTTCCCCTGCTGGTTCCTACTCTACCGACCTACCGTAGTGCCTGAGCTACCTACACTTAGACTCACTTGAGGTCCTCTACCACTACCTGTCCCTCCGGACCACACGACACTAAGTACCCCTTCGTTTCTCAGCCTGTGTTGACTCGCTGACTTGACTTGACTTGACTTGAAATACGCCTTCGGGAATTCTTACTCACTTTTATAGATTACAAATAACTATTGAAAGACTATGTTTTATACTAGAAGTTACGAAATTTACGGGTACTACTTGAAGTATTGTTGGGGTACTTAATCCGAGATAACGATAAAGGTAAAATGTCTACTCTTTTGACTCCGTACATTACCATAAATTGAACGGGTTCCGTTTTTCAGTCACAGTCTCAGTTCTAAACATGGACCAAACACTACAGTGTCGAATTTTAGTAGTAGTCAAGACCCGATGTGAGGGAGAGGGTGTCTGGAAATAGAATACAAGATTAGACGTCCTGTACAGGTTCAAGTTTGTCCGTAGGTAAAAAATAAATGGTACGAGAGGTTTTTCACTATCTGTTCTAAAAAGTAAAGAAGATTCAAGGTCCTTAATAAAAATACTTTACTTTTTGTAATTTTCCATTATAAAGAATATTTATTCTGTCGACGTGTTTAACTCTCTCTTAGTTAAGGACTACTCCACACAATGAATCCTCCCACGAGAGTCCCCGTTCCTTTAGGAGGGTTCAGGGTGTTTGAAATAAGACTAGTCTGTCCAGGTACTGACTAGCAAATACTGGGAGATTAGATCTAGGGTCTATAAAAGTTTCCATCAGACATACGTTTTCCCTTTTGTTTCCCCCCCTCCCCTTCATTTCCGGACCTATTATTTTTATGACCCGTTAAAGTTCCGTACCCCGGTTAAAAGGACTCAAGTCGAGGTAGAAGAAAGAGGGATGACGGGTCGGTATGGTGCTCGTTTAGTGACAGACACGTAGTCAAAGAGGCAAACCTCTAACCCCTGTTACTAGTATGAATGAAGTTTCATAGTGAACTTCCTTGTTTTACTGTCAAGTACTCCTCATGTATCATTTGTGTCTATTATACTGTTAGTAGTCTAGTCATCAGTTTAGTTATGTGTCTGAAATTACTACTGAAAAAAAGAAATGGTTAACAGGTGGTCTGAGGTTTCATAGACAGAGACAGAGGTAGAGAGAGTCAACACCCAACTTTCTACTTCGAGTCCAACCGTCCTCTTTAGAGGAAAATCAAAAGAAATTTACTCAAGGTCTCTCGAAATAAAGGGACCGGTGATAATAAATGAGACCGTGAGTATCAATCGCCGTTCTTGATAATCGTTTTTGGGGGTTTAGTGTACCTATAGTTATCTCCTTTTGGGAAGGTTCTAAGGTATAGGACGGACACGGAGGTTAGGTCTTTGTAGGTGACTGGGGGAAAATCGTGACCGACTACTGCTACGTCTATAAAGTCCGACGTCAAGGAATGAGTGACGTCAGACAAACTCCAACAAAACGGGGACCTGATAAAAACGAGTGTACCAACGAGAGTCGGCGTCTGTAAGTTTACCTTTGGTCTCCCTAGGTTTATGAACCCTCCTTAGGTATTTGTTTACATCCTTCTTCGTAGGTCAGACTGGTACCGCGGGTGTCTTCAAAGACATCTGTCTTATATTTCCCGGTCTAAGGGTTGTGGATACTGAACTTTTGAACGGATTTAGAAAGAACCTCTGAATCGATGAAGGGTCCTTACCTTCCTGCCTTTAAGTCTTCTCGTCGAACCCTTGTCGAATAAGTCACACACACACACACACACACCACTAAAGTTTCTAAAGGGAAACACCCCGGTACTTACGACTCCTGTTGACCTACGGACGGTACAACACGAATGTCTCTTTTATATTAAACCCGATATAAATAAATAAAAAATTTATTTTCATTCAGTTTGTTTTTCTCCAGGGATAAATATCTTTGAATGTCTTTTCATAGTCCGGTTCAATTCCACACAAAAGTAATTCTTTTCTTTTACTAATTTTATCTAAGATTCTTAATGTACTTGTTTTGGAAAAACTGATAGTTATTGATTGGGGTTTGGATCGAACGTTTATAGATTTACGGTAAGCACTGTTGTTTTGAGAGACTAAGATATTTTAAGTTTTTATGTCATGATCTACATTATGTCCCGGAAGTTTTAAAGAAAAAGGGGTTTAGTAGTCTGAAAAGGGGAAAGGAGAGGTTAAGTAGGATTAACCTGGTGGTAATCGATTCTTTGACTACGTTTGATTCCTTTTCTCCCTTGGGGGTTTAGTACTCCGACGGAACCTTTTTAAGACATTAACCTCGTATTTGACTTGAATGGTCGTCAAAACCCGAACGCACCCTCGAGTCGACCATTTCTTAGATGGACGTTACGTCCTCTGGGGTCAAGCTAAAGGCTCAGTCCTTCTAGTGGATCTCTTCCCTATCCGATGGGGTGGGTGAGGATATAAGAACCCGAGTCTACCATTTCTTAGGAGGACGTTACGCCCTCTTGACCCAAGTTAGGGATCCAACGTTTCTAGGGGACATCCTCCCGTACCGTTGGGTGAGGTCATAAGAACGGACCTCTTAGGGGTACCTGTCTCCTCGGACCACCCGATGCCAGATACCTCAGTGTTTCTCAGTCTGTGTTGTCTCACTGATTTGTGTGTCGGGTCGTCGTCAAAACAAGTAGTATCAGACCTTAGTATAATTGAGTAATACGAACTTCCTAGGGGTCCGTGTTCGGGGGTGGTGAACGTACGTTCTCTCTTTGTCTTGTTACACTAGACCCTGGAATGTCGGGAATAAATTACTCGTACAACCCGTTGACATAGATTTATGTATTTTTGTTTCTTGGGAAAGGGAGATTTCGTCATTCTTTTGACATTCTTTAGTAACGAAAGTGGTCACCCACCCGTTCAGAAGTTTGTGAACAGTTAAAGTGTGTGGAAAATTCTGATGGACCTTTTACTGTACGTCGGAGGGTCTACCTTGGTCGAATCTCTTATAAAAGCGGAAAAGTGGAAAGTTGTTTAACGAACAAGAGGGTAACCTTGTTATAGAATAACGAACGGGGCTTCATGTCATACACTAACGAGTTCAATCCTTCATTTACTTTACAGCACGACAGTCCTTCTAAAAAAGGGGGTGTATGGAAATATAGATCCTTAAGGTTTCAATCTTTGACTTCCTTTACGGGTGACGAAAGTAGATCAAAGTAAAAAGACACAAGATGATCCCAACGAAACGTTACACTTTAATGATCCTCCTCCTTCTCCTTAACGTTATAAGTATGTTCAAACACTCACCTGGGACCCCACGGGAACAGTGTCAGGTCACTCTTAAAACTGTCCACCATGAAAGACATAAAATAAATTCGGGTCAAAGGGTCCACCGATTCATCATTTCGTAGACGAATTTATAGACGGACGGGTGTGTCCTCTGTATTCAAGTTAAGAACCCACCCCTTCTAGGGGACCTCTTCCTTTACCGTTGGGTGGGGTCATAAGAACGGACCCTTTAGGGTACCTGTCTCCTCGGACCGCCTGACGTCAGGTACCCCAGCGTCTCTCAGTCTGTGCTGAATTACTCATTTGTTGTTGTCGTTTGCGTCCGTTGGGAGGAATTCCTAAGTCAAATGAATCATCCTTTCCTCATATACCTTTGTACTATTTCCGACTCAAGACCTGATTCGGGGTATCGAAAGACTTTGCGTTCTCGGAAGACAGACTATTTCCTGTAAACATATATAGTCTTGAAAGTTTTCGCTCCGATGAAGTCGTCGTACCGGGTACAGTGTTTAGAGTTGGATTCAGTTGGGTTTGAATGTCCTTTACGGAGTGACAGATCCTTTGGGTTGTCTGTGGTCACTGTTGGGAGGTGAAGTCGAAACGGATCAAGTGGACCTTTTGTCCTGGACGATAGGGATGGTCCCACTCCTGCTCTACCAACCTACCGTAGTGGCTGAGTTACCTGCACTTAAACTCGTTTTGAGGCCCTCTGTCACTTTCTTTCCCTTCGGACTGTACGACGTCAGGTATCTCGGAGTTTCTCAGTCTGTGCTGGCTCGCTGACTTGCCGTCAGGGATAGTCCTTGAGGGACTGGAGGATCGGTTAGTACGGAACAAAAACTCAACAACGAAGATTACAAGAAGGGGTTTCAGGAAACACTTCTCTCGGAGTACAAAACACTTCGTGACAACAAGGTGTTAGGTACCTAACAAAAGGGAAGTCATTTCTCGTAGTTTGAGTAATACTTTAAAATTATTAAACAGTAAACTCTGGTACTTCGATAGTCTGTAAGTCGAGACGGACTCGACCCACTAGGAAGGACGAAGTAGGTAATTTTTAGTTTTCGTTTAAAATTTTCAAGTTTTTTTCAAATCAAGTTATTGTGTACCTTTACTCTGTTAAAATTGTGAGACGGTTCTTTCGGTATGTGTCTTTTCGCGAGAATAGAGGAAAAAAGTAGGTCGTTGTCGACGTTTCTTGTTCAGTCCCCTGTAGAGACCACCGGGTCACCTACAATAAGGTGTGAGGATTACGTTCCCCGTCCCCAAAATAGAGACCAGTCCCTTGATTCTAGGATGTACGACTCACCGGTTTTATGTTATTTGTTCTTTTATTATATATTCTTGTTTGTTTGGTGTTTCAGTTTCTTTGAGTACGTTCGTTCACCTACTTAAGTCAAGGTACGTCATAGGTAAACGTCGGAAGGGTGTCGATGCAGGTGTGTTTACTCGTGGGTTTGAAATGGAACTGTGCAAGTTGAATTGAACGGGTCCTTTGAATGGTACACCTGGTTGGTCGGAAGTCATGAACGTAAGGTACAAATAAAAATATATCTCTTGGACCTAGAGATCTGAATACTAAACGAGGAGAAAAATACCGTGGACGACAGAAATTAAACGATTTCTCGTTTACTGTACTGACTATTTCTATAAGGTATTGTCAAAGTCATAATAGTCAATATTAGGTACGAGGAATTTTATCACGAATTATAGGGTAGATATTTTGTATACACTTGTCGAAACTGGGTTTGTACCTTTTGATAAGGGGTACACTACAAAGTCGTCAATTCTAATATACAACAATCTCTCGTACTACGTCCAGTCATAAGTTCTTCCTCTTCGGATTCGACACTTCCGTCGTCTTTGAATTTTGACTAATCTAATCCTTCTAAATGGTTTATTTTTATACTCCACGTTCTAATTTAGTCTTAAAGTATGTGTTACTGATTACAAAGACACACAGAACGTGTACAAAACCTTATGTGAATATGACTTTTGATAAGCACTAAATGTACTTTAAGTGTAAATGGACTCAAAGGAGATAAAATAGACCGTTCGAGTTTATATCATCCTCTAAATTCTATGTATATTTAGTATTGATTGTTATACACTATATGTACGGATGTACATTATAAGTATTAGCCAAGTCAAGTCAGCAAGTCAGTACAGACTGAGAAACGCTGGAGTACTTAACGTCGTGCGGTCCGGAGGGACAGGTAGTGGTAGAGGGCCTCAAGTGAGTCTGAGTATAGGTAGCTCAGTCACTACGGTAGGTCGGTAGAGTAGGAGACAGTAGGGGAAAAGGAGGACGGGGGTTAGGGAGGGTCGTAATCGTAGAAAAGGTTACTCAGTTGAGAAGCGCACTCCACCGGTTTCATGACCTCAAAGTCGAAATCGTAGTAAGGAAGGTTTCTTATGGGTCCCGACTAGAGGAAATCTTACCCGACCTACTTAGAGGAAAGTCAGGTTCCCTGAGAGTTCATAGAAGAGGTTGTGGTGTCAAGTTTTCGTAGTTAAGAAGCCACGAGTCGAAAGAAGTGTCAGGTTGAGAGTGTAGGTATGTACTGGTGACCTTTTTGATATTGGAACTGCTTTACCTGGAAACAACCGTTTTATTACAGAGACGAAAAGTTATACGATAGATTCAACCAGTTATTAAGTAAAGATTTATAAAAAAGTCTCCTCTTAATGATATTCATAAGTTCTATTTATAAAATATGACTCTTCATAACAGTATAACCGATTAATTAATCGTAACAGGTTTTGTTTAAAAAAGTATTTTACTTGATTCTTTCATAATATCCTAAAGTATACGTATATACCGTTAATTAAGGTACTATCCCAAACTCACGTATCGTTAACTTGAATTATTGATGTATTTCTTCGACTTCAACTTACCAAGATACTTGTGGATGTTATGGAAAATCTTGATTGTGGGGGGTTTTTACAGGAAAAGTAATATCCCCTGACCTTACGTTTTCACCTTTAGTTCTTTGTGGACCTCATTGTCCGTTTAAACCGGAACCTCATGTCTTACTTCGTCCCGTCTCCTATTATCTCAAAACGGTTCTTTTGTGTGACCAGTATCGTCAGTGGGAGAAGGTTGTTTTGTTCTCTTCTGAGATGTTTACCTGTAGTGGTTTACTAGTTTTGACTTAAGTCTGACTGATATAAGAAACATCGGTTTCTACCTCTTCGAGATATGTCAGTCGTTTCTGTTCTGACCCTCGACTGACACCGAGTCTAGTACTTGAAAGGAATAACGGTTTAAGTCTGAATTTAACTTCTTTCATTCCTATTGGTGATCTGGTAAGTCCATACTGGATTTAGTTTAGGGAACACTGATATGTCACCTTTACTCTTTATCTAAATTCCCTGATCTAGACTATCTCACAGACTATTTGATACCTACCTCCAATCACTGTAACATGTCCTCCGTCCCTAGTTCTGGTAGGAGTTCTTTTTCTTTACGTTTTACCGACAGATTACTCCGGAATGTTTATAGACACTTTTGTTCTCTTCACTTTTCTTTTCCTCTTTTCCTTTCTATATGGGTAAGCTTACGTCTCAAGGTTTCTTTTCGTTCCTCTCTATTCTTTCGGAAGGAGTCACTAGTCACGTTTCTTTATCTCCTTTTGTTATCTTACCCTTTCTAATCTCTAGAGAAGTTCTTTTAATCTATATGGTTCCTTTGTAAAGTACGTTTCTACCCGAGTTATTTCCTGTCTTTACCATACCTGGATTGCCTTCGTCTTCTATAATTCTTCTCTACCGTTCTTATGTGTCTTCTTGACATGTGCTGGGTCTATTAGTGCTACCACATTAGTGAGTGGATCTCGGTCTGTAGGACCTTACCCTTCAGTTCACCCGGAATCCTTCGTAGTGATTCTTGTTTCGATCACTTCCACTACCTTAAGATCAACTCGATAAAGTTTAGGATTTTCTACTACGACACTTTCACGACGTGAGTTATACAGTCGTTTAAACCTTTTGAGTCGTCACCGGTGTTCTGACCTTTTCCAGTCAAAAGTAAGGTTAGGGTTTCTTTCCGTCACGGTTTCTTACAAGTTTGATGACGTGTTAACGTGAGTAGATGTTCAACCATTTTATTACGAGTTTTAAGAGGTTCGGTCCGAACTTGTTATGTACTTGACACTTTGAAGTCTACGAGTTCGACCAAAATCTTTTCCGTCTCGTTGGTCACTAGTTTGACGGTTGTAGGCGACCTAGTAGTGTTTTCGTTCTCTCAAGGTCTTTTTGTAGATAAAGACGAAATAACTGATACGGTTTCGGAAACTGATACACCTAGTGTTGTTTGACACCTTTTAAGACTTTCTCTACCTTTATGGTCTGGTAGACTGGACGGAGAACTCTTTAGACACATGTTCAGTCCTTCGTTGTCAATCTTGACCTGTACCTTGTTGTCTGAGAAAGGTTTATCCTTCTCCTTATATTCCGACATATAACAGTGGGACAAATAAATTTAATATACTTCTAATACAGTACTCTTTGAGTACCGACCTATTTCGTGTTTGACCTTAGTTCTAAAGACCCTCTTTATAGTTATTAGAGTCTATACGTCTAATGTGATGAGAATACCGTCTTTCTCTTCTTGATTTCTCTGAGAACTACTTTAACTTTCTCTCTCACTTTTACAACCGAATTTCGAGTTGTAAGTCTTTTGATTCTAGTACCGTAGGTCAGGATAGTGAAGTACCCTTTATCTACCCCTTTGTCACCTTTGTCACCGTCTGAAATTAAAAACTCGAGGTTTTAGTGACGTCTACCACTAACGTCGGTACTTTAATTTTCTGCGAACGAGGAACCTTCCTTTCAATACTAGTTGGATCTGTCATATAATTTTTCGTCTCTGTAATGAAACGGTTGTTTCCAGGTAGATCAGGTCCGATACCAAAAAGGTCATCAGTACATATCTACACTCTCAACCTGATATTTCTTTAAACTCACAACTTCTTAACTACGAAAACTTGACACCACAACCTCTTCTAAGAACTCTCAGGGAACCTGATGTTCCTCTAGGTTGGTCAGGTAGGATTTCCTTTAGTTAGGACTTATAAGTAACCTTCCTGACTACAACTTCGACTTTGTGGTTGTAAAACCGATGGACTACGTTTCTTGACTGAGTAAACTTTTCTGGGATTATAACCCGTTCTAACTTCCGCCCCCCTTTTCCCTGTTGTCTCTTACTCTGTTAATCTACCGTAGTCTGAGTTACCTGTACTCAGAGTCATTTGAGGCCCTCAACCACTACCTGTCCCTCCAGACTTCATGACGTCAGGTACCCCGGCGTTTCTCAGCCTGTGCTGATTCACTGACTTCACTTGTCATGACTTAATTAAGTAATTCCAAGATCTTGGAAATTAGATGGAAACTACCCGATCTTTTCACTTCTTTTTTTTTTTTTCTTTTCTCATTCTTGAGGAACCTAAGGTCTTTGGTCGTACCTTTTTTGAAGGGGTGACTCATCTACACTATTCTCACTAAAGAAGGGTCTTTAAAGTCACGAGACAACCGTTCCTCTGTCGGGGTCACCAGAATAAGACCCGTGGGAGAGAGGTCCCTGAGGTCGGTGTCACCACACTGAGGTATAGTCTCGGACTACAAACTTACCTTCTTCACTGGTTCATCGACCCTCTTAAGTTTTGTACAAAAATTCATTTCATTTTTTAATGGTATTTTCTCTACATTTGTAAAACACAGTTATATTTAACTATCTGTTCTACTTCGTAATCATTGTCAGACCAAGTTAGTTATCGACAGTCACCCTTCCTTAACTTTTTTTTATTCTTGTTTTTTACAAGAGGACTAATTTAGACCGGTTCAATAGACATATTCGACGAAAAGTAATTTACAAACAATTAAATTAAATATTTTTGGTTTTCGGCTACCACCGATAGACGACGAGTGTTATCCGTAACATATACATGTCCGACCGAGAGACGGTCCTATATCACAGTATGTCTGACCATAGAACATACATTTGTAACAAACTTAGAGATAATTAGTTTTTCTTTTAAAAATTGGGAGGTACCAAAGTTATAGGAATATTATGTTTTATTTATGACTTGAAGGACACAGTTAAAGACATATATGTGAGGTCAGGAAGAACAATCGTTCAGTTACACTCGTCTCAGACAAAGTGGTGTAAGTAATCCAGTTTCAAAAGTGAAGGCGACCCACTCTCCTTCAATAGTGATTCCTCTTAGTTAGGACAATATACCAAATACCAATAACCTGACCTACAATGTAGATTCTTTTAAGGATAATGTCCTTAGAACAAAGATTCAATTTATAATTTATACCGTTGAATATCTTTGTGACAGAATACTTATACAACAACCTACAATGAACATTACACACAGTACTAATATATGTTCCATTTATATTTATATCACCATTTATCTTAGTCATCATACAAAATATATATACATATATAAGATAATGTTTACGACTAACAGTATTAATTATTATATACGATTTATTTTTACAACTTCCCTTTACATTCGTTCTCTTATAAGTAAGAGAAAAGGATTGAAGATAAGTCAGGTATTTATAGATGGTGTGTCGAAGAGAGGGTTCCTCTCCCCGTCTACAAAAAGAAGTGAGGTGGTTGGTCTTTTAGAAAGGACCCATAGAAGATCCACGACACGTGACACGATCTCTGACACCTCCTGTCTCTCGTTTACAGCCTTTACAAGGATCAGAGGTCGTCGAACACCAGGTACATATTGTAGGGGTGTCACCGAGACGGGACCCCAAAAACGGTAAACATATTTTTGAAAGAAGATGTCCAGTAGTTCACCGTTGTCATTGACACCTTAGGTAGACCACTGATACCACTCTTGGTGAGTCTATGTCCCGTTGGGGTAGGTAGACAAAAGTTCTTTTAAATAGTCCTTAGGTGGAGCAGGGTAGTCTTAAACAAACTTGAACTCGACAACGACAACAAATCAGTGAGTCAGACAAGTCGAGAAACACTCGGGTACCTGACGTAGTGCGGTCAGAAGGGAGAGGAAGTGGTAGAACACCGTGAACGAGTTTGAGTACAGGAAAGTCAGTCACTACTGTAGGTTGTTAGAGTAGGAGACAGTAGGAAAAAAGGAGGACAGAAGTCAGAAAGGGCCCTAGTCCCAGAAAAGATTACTCAGTTGAGGAGTGTAGTCCCCCGGGTTGATAACCTCGAAGTCGAAGTCGTAGTCAGGAAGGTTACTTATAAGTCCTATAGGAAATTCTAACTGACCGAACTGGAAGAACGTCAGGTTCCCTGAGAGTTCTCAGAATAAAAGGTTTGGCGTCAAGTTTTAGTAGTTAAGAAACCGTAAGTCGGAAGAAATACCAGGTTGAGAGTGTAGGTATGTACTGATGACCTTTTGGTATCTAAAGTGGTAGACCTTGAAACGACCGTTTAATTACAGAGCCAAAAAATTATACGACAGATCTAAACAGTATTGAAAAGAAGGTTCCTCGTTTTTCGAAAATTAAAGTACCGACATCAGTGGTAGAGGTCACTAAAACCAACAAATCAGTCGAATCACCACAGGGTGAGAACGTGGGGATACCTGACATCGGACGATCCACGGAGACAGTGACAAAGGTAACAAGGGGTAGATAAACGGTACGTCATTACTTTGGTCTACGGTACTAGAATCAAAAGACTTACAACTCAAATTCGGTCGAAAAAGTGAGAGGAGAAAGTGGAACTAGTTCTCCGAGAAATCAAGGAGAAGTGAAAGACGGTATTCCCACCACAGTAGACGTATACTCCAATAACTATAAAGAGGGTCTTTAGAACTAAGGTCGAACACGAAGTAGGTCGGACCGAAAAGTATACTATGTATATTCAATTTATTCGTCCCACTGTTATATGTCGGAACTACATGAGGGAAGGGTTAAACCTTGGTCAGGTAACAAGATACGGCAAGATTGACAACGAAGAACTGGACGTATTTCCAAAACGTCTCCCTCCATTACACCAGACCATACGTGTAGAGAACTTCTTAAAAGGTATCAAACAACACTATGTGTGTCAGTTTCCGAAACCGTATCAGTCACTTCGTCTTCATTTACAAAAAAGACCTTAAGAGAACGAGAAAGATACTAGGTCGTCTACGGCCGTTGAACTAGAGTCCAAGGAAACGGAAAAGAATTAGGTCGAACTTGTAGACTTTCAAGAGCTAAGTACATGACAACTTCTGACCGAACCTCTTAAAACTCATAATGAAACCAACGTACACTCTACTCACGTTAACACGTCATCAAACTTGTAGGAAACCGTAACGGAAAGAAACCCTAACCTTACTTTTGACTGGAAAGGTCAGGACACCGGTGACAACTCAAAAGGTTTAAACGACCGTATGACTCACGTAGTGAAAGTGTCGTAGTGGAAAATCCTGAACCTTATCGAGTTGACCTTAAGTAAGGTAGTGGAGGTGATCGAAACAAGTATCACTACGAAGGATTCCAGGTGAACTGAAACGTGAGATCCTAGACCGAGATCCACTCACCAGTTTGGTAACACCAATAGACCTAGTACTTCTATAGAAAACATATCAAGACACATAAGAACGGTGGAGGAGAATTATAGAAGACGAAGACAATCCAGATATCGTAAAGATAGAAAATAACCCGGATAGAAAGTACACGGGTATTACAAAGTTCCCGAAGTAAGAGGAAAACATAGAGATTAAAAGAACTGATCTAGAGATCAGAAAGGGTAAGATAACAAAAGGAGATAAAGGAACACATTTAGTGACTCCTTCCGAAAGATTAGAGGGGAACAAAAGCACCTTGAGACGTAAGTCAACCCATATGAAAAGGAAAAGAGGAAACAGAAAACGAAGAGAAGAAAAGAGTCGATAAACATTCCGGAGGAGTCTGTTACTAAAACGGAAAAACGTAGGGAAAAATATCCCCTACCAAAACTAGTGTCGGGAGACATGTTACAATACTTGGAGGTAGATATCAAGAAGTCCGTGAGATAGTCTAGATTGAGGAACTTAGATAAACAGTGAAGGTGACATGTCAGAATTCCCTAAACTAAATTCAGTACTGACTTACCAGATCACCAAATGGGATGAAAGAAGTTAAATTTAGACTCAAAACGTTATTCCTCAAGTACTAGACTCGGTGTCAGTTGAGGACCAGAACAAAACGACTTACGAATCTCGAAGAGATAGAAGTCGACGTTATTTATATTAGTTAGACAAAAACGATAACTGGTAGATTACTACAGGTACACATCTCAGCAGAGAACACAACAACCTTCTCCAATAAACGATACTGGTTACGTAAGAGAATCTTTTTGACAAATGAAAACAGAACGAAGTAAAACAAAGGTTCCGGTTTGATAAAAAATGAGGTCCATAGAGAACTGAAGGATGAAAACGTAAGGTCAAGGGATACTACTTTTCTTGTGGGAAAAAACCACAATCAAGATCTTCCAAGAAAATCCAGTAGTTTTTTGGTAAGTTGAAGTCGAAGAAACCGTAATCACCAACCCTGTATCTGAACCTAGTGACACTATAACTCACAAAACGGAACCTTTGGTTGTCTCTAGTAAGAAAGTAAAAAGTCTAACGTCGGTTCATGACCTAAAGTCTGAGAAAACAACTGATACTACCGATGAGGTAAAGAAGATTCCCTAAGAACGACCGTCATCATCTACATTACCAGTGGACTTAATTCAAGTGGGTAAGGTCAGGTAAAGTCGAGTGACTAAGGATTTTACCACTACAAATGGGAACGGTAGAGGACAAACTGGTGAAGGTTACACAGAACTAAGTACCTGGATTGTAAGGTCCAAGGATACGTTATGACAAGAAATATCGTAATTTGAAATGAAAGTAGTGGTCAGTGTAGGTGTTCTTATGACTTCACCAAACGGTATGGGAAGAGGTCACCTAGTACAAAACAGTCTTGAGAGGTGGTACTGGGTCGGTAAAACCAACGAGATGTCCCGTACTGGGCGTCACAGTAACTCAATCTGTTCCACACCAGATACACTAGTCAAACTAATCAAAAGACACTAACACCAAAATAAAACAGACGAGAGACTGCTTAGTCCTATTCTACGAATCCTTCGAAGGACTACCCTCTCTGACTGAAACCCCCTTTGACCCAGAACGAAACTACCCGCCCCGGTACAAGGCATTTAGAAATTAGGTTAAAAGAGAACTACCCACCCCGACACAAGGAAGGGAAATCAAACCGGACTGAATACGGTCGTGTGGGACGACGAGTGTCCTGACACACAAATCACGGGGACTTGGGTACAGTCCGGTGACAACTGGGTGTGGGGACGGTCTCTGAGGACCTGTGAGGGTCCGTTTACACCGAGTTAGAGAACACCCCAGTGAGGAGGAAAGAGGACCCAAGACCACACGTGTTACAAAACAAACACGGGAGGTTCTCGGATAAGGCGGGCAGGACACTTTCAAGACATTAGTTTAGGGTGACCGGAGGTTTCGGTTTAAGGGACCCCCAAGAGTTAGGTAAACGGTCTAGGGGTCCAACCCCTTAGACAACACCCAGGATCGTCAAAACGTCGGTACAGTCTTGAAGAAACTATACTAACAAGAGGTCAAACACCCAGTAGACAAGGTACCGAGATACCACCACGATTACCACTGGAGGAGGTTCTCCTAAATACTGTATCCGTCGTGGAGGGTCCAAACAACGTTGGTCTCGGGGACAGGGGCACCACCAGTGACGACTAGGTACGGAGGTATCCTCTGTGAGTTTGTGAGTTACCGTACAGAACGAGTCAGAGAACACCGCAGGGACCCAGAACCACCCGTGTTCCAAAATAAACTCGGGAGGCTCCCAAAGACCGGTCATACTCCAAACTAAGATTTGACTAAAACGGAGAGAGCAACAGAAAAACTCTGAATAGGAAACGGGAACGTACAGTCCTTAGAAAAAAACCATCCGAGGTTGTAAGAGGACAGCCACCAACAAGTAGTCGCTCAACGTTAAAACCACAAGAGTGTCCTCTTCTAATCACGTGAAGGAAGATGTTACGGTATGAACCGCCATCTATGACCTCACCCAACGGTCACGGACCAACCGACGAAACCCCATTAAGGGTCCGAGACCCCATAGTACTCGGACCCTTCCTTCGTACTCAGTGAGAAGGGGAGGGTGGTGAGATCTCTTTGTAATAATATACTGATGACCTTTTTGGTATCGAAACTGATCTGTCTGGAAACAGTGTTTCATTACAGAGACGAGAAAACTATGTGACAACTGCAGACAGTATCGAAAAGAAGGTTCCTCGTTCAACGAAAGTTAAAGTACCGAAGTTAGTGGTAGACGTCACTAAAACCTCGGGTTCTTTTATTTCGGATAGAGACAAAGGTAACAAAGGGACAGATAACCGGTACTTCACTACCCTGGTCTACGGTACTAGAAGCAAAAAGCTTACAACTTAAAATTTAGTCGAAAAAGTGAGAAGTGAAAGTAGAAGTAGTTCTCCGAGAAAGCAAGAAGAAGTGAAACACGGTGTTCCCACCACAGTAGACGTATATACTCCAATAACTATAAAAAGGGTTGTTAGAATAAAGGTCGAACACGAAGTAGGTCGGACCGTAAAACGTACTATATGAGGTGTATATTCAATTTATTTGTCTCACTGATATATGTCGGAACTTTATGACGAAAGGGTTACAATTTGTTCAGACAACAAGGTACAGACCAAGATTGACAACGTATGACCAAAGAGTACTCCGTCCATCCACCACATCATAAGGGTATAGAAATTCTTAAAAGGTGTCACATTATTTATAAGGTCCTATTATCACTGTACAGTTTCCATTTGTCTTTCCGTATCTAATGAATCCTGTGGTCGAATTTATAAACCCCATTTTAAGAGTACAAATGTACAAAATATAATTACGTTTATATACAGTATGGATCTTCTTTTAAAAGTGAACGAAAATGTTACTTTGTGTAGATCTTTTCACGACAAGACCACTCAAATGTGGTGTTCGACGTCTTCGTTCAAACTTGAAGAGACGGTGATCTCTGAAAAACATCTTAAAAGACTACAAGACTGTATTACTGTTATAGAAGTTTTTGTCAAAATCTCTTTTACGATTACGAAAGGGTACGTCAATATGTATAGGAGGTGTTTTTAGGTCCCGTCACGTAATTTTGTACTGATGTTTTTAAGTACAAGTCTTTCGGTTTTCTACCTTCAAACAAAACCCGGTCAAAGGAACACGAGATGGAGATTCCTTTGTATTGAATTAGATTTTACTCCAGGACTGTCGTGGACGTAGTCTTTTGAGACCCTTATGAATTGTATGGATATGGGGTTTCCTACTAGTAAAAACCTCGTTTCCACGTCCTGAGAAGGATCTTTGAATAAACAACAGTAACAAGTCAGTGATTCAACACAGACTGAGAAACACTGGGGTACTTGAGGTCCGAAGGGACGGGAAGTGATGGAGGGGTTCAAATGAGTTTGAGTACAGGTCACTTAGTCACTACGACAGGTTGTTAAAATGGGAGACGGTGGGAGAAAAGGAAAACGGAAGTTAGAAAGGGTCGTAGTCCCAGAAAACAACCGAAAAGCATAGTCCACCAGTTTCGAGACCTCAAATAATCTCCTAACTATATATCTATACACCTTCGAACGTTTGTTAAATTCTACGAACTTTCATAAATTTAAGGGAAACAAATGAAAAAGACATGTAGTGAAAAGAGCCAATCAGAAAACCGTTCTCGTACCACCGTCGATTTAGGGATAAAAAACTCGATCAACTTCCCTCGTGTTATGTGAAGTTTATGGTTTTGAGATCCACCCTTCAAACGACAAGACGACACCTATAGTACTCTGACTGAACACCGGAGTAAGTAAGCCTCTTGGCCACCGTGAGTGGACTCTTAACATTGATCCCAATGATGTTTCTTTCAGTTTGTAAGAGATTCAACGGAAAGTTAGACAAATTCACGGACCTGTTTATAAACTTACCTCTGGTGTGTAGTCTGTCAAGAAAGGAAAGTGTTTTTTTAGTTCAAAGGGACCCAAGTTTTCTCTATCGTACCGTATATTTTTATACCAAGATACCAGACAATCAAAACATGGTCTGACGAGTCCTGTCTAGAGTCAGAAATCGTATAAATAAACACCTCAAAACTTCTCCTTCCATTTTTACGTCGAATAAAAAAAAGGAACTTGAATAGTCTGGTCTCTTAGAAACATAACGTAGAACGTTCTGGGAGAAAAAGATATAGAGGGGATGAAGAACCTCATCCTAAGACTTTATTTGTACCTAGGTGTAGCCGGAGGAGACCCTCGTACAGTCTTTACGTGTTCGAGTTCGCGGGTGGGGTCTTGATGACTTTACCTCACACTCCAAATTGGTTCAGAGGTCCTCTAAACATACGTACAGTTCAGACTCTTCGTTCCGATATCTTGTGTAAAACTCTTGGTCACGGTTCCTGTTACTGTCTTTACCAAAATTGGATCTTTTAAAGTTCTTAGTTAGAATGTCAAGTAAGTGGAACCGAGGACTCTCTAAGACCATAACGAAGGTCCTTGTAGACGAAACCGTGTGTCTAAAAAGTGACCCTTTTACTGTAGACTTCCGATGTACATTTTGTTGAGGAGGACGTCAACTCTTTTCGTGTCCCGACACAACACCAAACATCCAAAGAACTGGACCCCTGTTAAAAGTAAACGTGGTTTCGACGGGGTATCTCTATCTCTACACTTTTCTTAATCTTGAACCGAACGTAAACTTAGACGAGGGGACGTCTCTTTGTCGGGTAAAGGGTTGGTGTCGACTCTTGTGTAGTAGGACAAAATCGACTGTTTATTAGTCTCGAAAAGGTTTACTGATAAGGGTTCGGTGAGACTCAAGGTTCCTATCTAAAACTTAGTCCACGTACACTTTATGTTTGTCCCGAGGTCAACCCTTCCTTTTCTACTTCGAACTCGGAATTGTTCGTTTTACGTGTACAATTATTTTCGGTACGTGCCGGAGTTCAGGTACATTCCATACCTAGTTGGTCGTTCTCGTTCCAAGGGTAGCCTTAGAAGGGTCCCAAGTCGGTACTGAGTACGGGTCTCGGTAGAACAGGGACGTTCTTTTCGTATTTAGTAGTAGGTAAGAATTTTTACTACGGTTTTCACGTAAAATAAGTTTACGTAAGGAATTTTATTAACGACTCTTTTATTATGTTTTCATAAGTTGACTGTTGACTCAGAAATCAGAAATCGCAAGTGTAGACCTCCCTTTTTACACAGTACCCACCAATGTCACCTAAGATTTCTACGACCCTTAAGGATTTGTGTGTTTTCAGGTACTTGTAATCTCGACTAAAATAAGAAGATTTGTCCTTTGACGACGGACAGTGTGGATGTTTCTCCAGAGGATTCAAAATACTACGTTTGGAGTAACATGAAAAGGAAGGAAAACAAAAGAAGAAAGTATTAAATTGGTTGTCATACTCCCCTTCATTTCCCAAACAGGAACTAAGGAGATTTGGAAGAAAAGATATAGGAAAGGTGATTTTACGTCTGTTCCAGTCCTAAGAAAACGTTAATATTATTTCGTAAGAGCTGAGACAAAGAGGAGGAAGAGGAAGGAAAATTCGATTGAGTAATTCAAAGTAAATATGGAGGTAGAGGAAGAGGTGATATACGAAGACCATGGGGTCGGAGACCCTAAGGGGTCACTGAGTCACCATTTTCTTAGACGAACGTTACGTCTTCGGAGTCCAAACTAGGGACCCACCCCTTCTAGGGGACCTCTACCTTTACCGTTGGGTGAGGTTATAAGAACGGACCCTTTAGGGTACCTGTCTCGTCGGACCACCCGATGTCAGGTACCTCAAGACTTCTCAGTCTGTGTTGAATCGATACTTTGTTGTTGGGGTTGGAGACTTTACCCCTAAATTCTTATACTAGGGTCTTTGTAGTCATCTCCCTCATCTTCTTATACGGTCCTTTCCCGTCTTTCATTTACTTTGATCAATAGTGATAATAGTTTGATGATAATTTGATCAATGGTGACACCGTTAATCACAAGTCTCTTTGTCACATCTTATAAGAAATCTCAATGATGTTGACTTCCTGTTCCCTGACCCTATGAACCAATAGTTTAGGGACAGACAGTACAACCTTCCGACAAAACCCCTGTAATCAAGATAGTAAAACCGAACGAGACACGACTCGGATTCCCGCAAGACGTCGTATTTGTGTGTGTGTGTGTGTGTGTGTGTGTATGTATGTATGTATGGAGTTCGTTTCGTCGGAACCCTTATGTCTTCACTGACGGTTTCCTTATGTCTTTTCTGTGTGTCTTGTAGACAAAGTGGTAGACAAGTAAAGAGGTGAGTCAAGGACGTCCTTGAGAACGATTCGAATCTGAAAAAGGTCTTTAACGTGTCGAACTACATAACCAAGTATCAAATTTCTGAGTGTCGGCGACGAAGGAAGGACTTCGAGGTACTGTAGTGTACAAGACCTTCAAGAGGTAAGAGAGAGCAGTGGGAATAGTAGGAACGACTGAGGAGAAGGAGATGGGTTTGACCTTCACAGTCCAGTGAGTTAACACGATTCTGGAAAGGAGAAGAGGATGGGACCGAACGACTCACTCGTGTAGACGAGGATACCAAAGTCAATGGTGGATGTTTAAACTGACAGTTTTAATATAAAACCATCGAGTCTGGAGGGGATTGTTACTCCGACTACCAGGTCCGTTGTAGCCTGTAGGATCTCAGTGAAGTTTACGATACTAAGCCGTGTTTTCAGTATAAGACAGGGAACGAAGGGGACAATCTTTTGTTTACCGGAAGTAGATTATAAGGGATAGAACCACCTATTATGGTGTAAGGTGAGTTACCCTTTTTGACCTTTTAGTCATCAGTGCTGTGTATGGAGGGACAGAGGCCGGACGTGTCGTAGGTAAGTTAATGGCCTGGAGTAGGTGACCTAAGGTGGTTGACTAATAAAGGAAAAATTTTTTAAATAAAATAACTTCATATCAACTAAATGTTATACAAGTCAATGTGTATATACGTAAGAAAAAGTATAAGAAAAGGTAATCCAAATAGTGTCCCATAACTTATATCAAGGGACACGATATGTCGTCCTGGAACAACGATAAGATATGTCGTACCTGCACCTGGAATAGGTACGACATTCATCATCAAACGTAAACGATTAGGGTTTGAGGGTGAGGTACGTAGGTCGGGGGTGGAAGGAGGGGTGAGAGGAACAGACACTCAGACAAAGACAAAACATCTATTCAAGCAAACACAGTATAAATCTAAGGTTTACATTGACCATAACATATTACAAACAGAAAGAGAAAGACTGCATTGAAACGAATCATACTATTAGAGATCTCCGTAAGTACAACGTGTACCGTAATAGAGTAACGTAAAACAACAACAACGATAATCCACGATTCAGTATAGACTGAGAAAACGTTGGGGTACCTGACATCGGGTGGTCCAAGGAGACAGGTACTCTAAAGACTCCATTCTTATGACCTCGTCCAACGGTAAAGGAGGAGGTCCCCTATAGGGGTCAGGTCCCTAACTTGGACGTAGAAGACGTGACGTCCGTCTAAGAGATGACGACTCGGTGACCCCTTAAGGAAAAAATACTGACACATCATAAGGTGACACATATACATGGTGTGGAAATGTAGTTACCTAATAAAGAATTTAGGAAGGTAGTGGATAGTGTATCGAAGGAGGCTAGGTATGGAGTAAGACGTCAGACTCGCTCGTCAATTGTCAGTCGAGACTATCACAAGGACGGGAAACTAAACTGAGAAAAGACGAAGAGGACAAGGTAGGTCGTGATGAAAGATGGATTTGAAAGGACATGAAGGAAAACTAAGACCCTTCACGGTATGACGGAGACTGGACCCCTAGAAGTATTGACGATGGGGGAATAGGAATTGCGGTGAAGAGGGTCGTAGAGAAAGGTACTTGGTTGTAGAGGTGTAGGAAGTCTATATTTGAATTGGTTCTGACGGAATTTCTTCGGAAAGAACGAAAAGGACTAAGGACATTCTTTTCCTAACGAAATGTGGGTAATAAGGTAGGAAATCTTGTTAAGTGGTTTTGAGAACTGAGAATAACATTAATATTAATCAATAAACACATTATCAATGAATAGATCACAATCGAGGGATTCTTATCCATTAACACAGTGGATTTGAGTGTCAGTTTATAGGTCGCGGAATTTGTTACCATTAATGAGTTACCTAAAAAAAAATTTCGGGTAACTGTTAAGTCTTTTTAATTGATACGGTTCGAGCTCGACATAAACAAGAATCAAAATGATCGATGAGGAGACGAAGACAAGTATCCTACATGTAGTAGGATTCTTATGACCTTTGTCTTATTCAAACGACCCCGACGATATTGTTTCATGTGTTCATCCCACCGAATTTTTTGTATTTACATACCAAAATGTCTAAACCTCCGATCTTGAGACTTTAGTTCCACAGTCGTTCCAGTCAAAGGAGATTCCCGGTGTTCCCTTTCCAGACAAGACCCGGAGAGAGTGACCGAATAACTACCGATAGAAGTGTAAGTGTACCACAAGAATGATATATACATATAGACACAGGTTTACATGGGAAAATATTTTCATGGTCAGTATAACTAAATCCTAGGTGGGAGTACTACAATTTTTTAATTTAGACGTTATTAGAATAAAGGTTTGTGCTAGTTTAAAGGTCCATGGCCCCCAATCCTAAAGTTGTAGACTTAAACTCTCCCTCGTCTGTCAAATTGGTTACTGTTATAGGTTCGTAAAAGTCGTCGTCCCAACTATTTACTGATCTAAGTGTAACAACTATCTAGTACCGAAATCCTACTTCTTTTCTAACCTCCCTCGTTCTATCCGGACCACCTTCGACCCCCGGATGATAGTACGAAAGTCGTTACAGGTACTCCCACCAAAGAGATAACCGCAACAGGTCCTAGTTTCGAGTCGGAATGACATACGGACATCGTATTCTTTGTCCTAGGATCCCAGTCGAAAGAATAGGTATTTTCCTGATATCAAAATCGTAGTGTATTAAAGTATTACGACCTCCTTTCTGGGTTTTGATCTAATTAGACCCTAGACTGTATAATTAAAGATAAAAGGAAATTATAGAGTAGTTTTGTGAGTTTTTTCTTTTTGTTTGTCAAGTTAAAGAATTCTGGTTTAGTCGGTAATTTTACCGAACATTGTATTACAACAAATATACTTATATAAATTATAAAACACGGTTTCTTCTTTTCTAATCCGTAAGAAGTTTGTAAAGTAAAAAGACATAATACGTCCGTAGAACGTCCTGATAGGTTATCTTTTCACCTAGAACCTAGAAGTATAGTCAAGTCAGTCAAGTCAAGTCAGCGATTCACCACAGACTGAGAAACGCTGGGGTCCTTAGTGTCGTGTTGTCCGGAGGGACAGGTAGTGGTTGAGGACCTCAAGTGAGTCTGAGTACAGGTAGCTCAGTCACTACGGTAGGTCGGTAGAGTAGGAGACACCAGGGGACGAGGAGGACGGGGATTAGGGAGGGTCGTAGTTTCTGAAAAGGTCACTAAGTTGAGAAGGGTACTCCACGAGTTTCATAACCTCAAAGTCGACGTCGTAGGCAGGAAGGTTACTTGTGGGTCCTGACTAGAGGAAATCCTACGTGACCAACCTAGAGGAACGTCAGGTTCCCTGAGAGTTCTCAGAAGAGGTTGTGGTGTCAAGTTTTCGTAGTTAAGAAGCCACGAGTCGAAAGAAGTGTCAGGTTGAGAGTGTAGGTACGTACTGGTGACCTATTTGGTATCGGAACTGATCTGCCTGGAGTCAGTCGTTTCATTACAGAGACTAAAAGTTATATGATAGATCCAACCAGTATTG